>JANEYF010002420.1:0-210084 GCA_029963845.1 Rhamnusium bicolor | reverse complement strand
AAACACTTGAAAGATATGTTAATTGATGCAAGAAAAATGCAATATTGTACATTTCTTACATTAAGAGGTATTTTAAAATGTTTAAAAATTATTTCAAATGGAGCAGTTAATCGCTTAAGTAGGTAATGATTTCATCCAAAATTATTACAAATTCGAGAACGAACTTACTGATATGTGATAAATTGCATAAGAAATGCGGCAACGCTGGTTCAAGCCAACACACCGTTTCAGATAAAATGAAGAATGTTTCTAGTAATCAGTAGTTCCAAAACAATTTCAACGTATTTTTTTTGAAAATAAGATAACTTAATTTTACGTGGGAATTAAGAGAAGAAATGTATCAGTGGGTTTCTGCAGATATCAAGAATCGGTGGTTTAAATATAACTACACACTTAAAACTCACCTTGCATACTGATAAAAAACCTGGAATATACAAATATTAGTAACAGTAAAATTCTCACTGCTACTGTTATCTGTTGAACCTCACCAAATGAAATAAATAAAATTGTTGTCCAACCACTAACCGAAGGCACAAACATTTCTCAATTGGATCTTGAAATCATAGCTCTACTTGAGAAGAATTTAATTAGGATACATTAGTTTATAATAACATTATGAGTCCTTTAACAAATTTAAATCAACTTCCAAGTTGTGGGCATAACAAACCTAAAACATGATGTATACAGGGTGTCTCACGAGGAACTGCATCTATCGATATAGGTAAAAGTACGCACCAGAAAATTTTGAAAATTAAGGGAGCTACTAACGGTAGTGTGCCAATCAAACTAAAATAATTAAAAGCAACTGGCACTTCCAGTTGTAACGGAAGTCGATACCAACTTGCTTATTTTAAATGGAACATCCTATATATTTTAGGGTTTTCGAAAAGAGCATAAAATTCCGAGTTAAAAACATACCCTATGCCTAAACCCAGTCGTTTCAGAGATATTTGACATTTTGAAAAAATTTTGATAGGTGTAATGGTTTACAATAACCTTTATAACTTTCTTCCTGTAAAAGATGTTCATTTACTTTTTGGCATGCAGAACGCATAAGATGAGCTACGCTCTACAGTTTAAAGAAATTCAATAACAGTATACCAAGTGTTCCATTTTTGACGTTACATTTTGTATATTTCAAACCGCGAAAACTTACTCAAGTCAAATGGAACACCCTATATTTTTTACATCAGGTTATGTATAATTAGATTCCTTTTTTCTGATATAATCATTGTGGGGGTTTAAGTTACAACTTTTTGAAATAATTGCGATTTTCTTAGAAATTCAAGAATTTTTAGTAAAAATTTTATCAAATTAGCCATGATTAGAAACAATCAGTAATGTCAGTCATTATCTTATGTCAAAAAATGCCACCGCGATTAAATTACACCCATGAAGACTTTTTGAGTTTGTTTATTATTTATGGAGAATGTGATAAAGTAATATCAAGAACTTGTAGTACAATTGTTACTAGATATCCACAAAAACCTAAAATAACACTAAACACTGTAACATGCCTATTAATTGGATTGCAGACACTGTATAAACTCAAATAGCTAAGATAAAATCAAACAAAAACATGATTCCATTTTAATTTAATAATTGTTCAAAATTCCACCCTCGAACCTCCACACATTTTTCACACCTTCGGATTAGTTCTTCATTCTTCTATTTGAATCCTTTAATTTCTAAGAACATCGCAAATATTTCAAAAAAGTTGTAACTTAAACCCTTACAATGCTATATCAGAAAAAAAAGAAATTTAATTATACATAACCCGATATAAAACAATACAAGGTGTTCTATTTGACTTCAGCAAGTTTTTGTGGTTTGAAATTTACAAAATGTAAAGTCAAAAATGGAACACTCGTTATACTATTATTGAATTTATTTAAACTGTAGAGCGTAGCTCTTCTTATGGTCTTTCTGTATGCAAAAAAGCAAATGAGTATCTTGTACACGAAGAAAGTTATAAGGGTTACTGTAAACCATTATACCTGTCAAAATTATTTTAAAATGTCAAATATCTATGAAACGGCTGAGTTTAGGCATAGGATATCCATGTTTTTGACTCAAAATATTATGCTCTTTTCAAAAATCCTAAAATATATAGGGTATTTCATTTAAAATAAGCAAGTTGGTATCGCCTTCCGGTATAACCGGAAGTGCTAGGTGCTTGTAATTATTTTAGTTGAATAAACCCACACTACCATTAGTAATTCCCTAAATTTACAAAATTTTCTGGTGCGTACTTTTCCCTATATATATCGATGCAGTTCCTGGTGAGACCTCTTGTATAATTTTCGTCATTTTTACATATAACTGTTACAGTTTATGTATAAAGAGTTGTTTTATGGTCTGAGCATATGATTATGGCAAATATATTTTTAATAATTCTGTATGCCCACTCCCTCATGTAGCATTTTATATAGGACCAGTCTTAATTTGGAAGTGTAACGGATATGGCAGATATAATTTTTTTAAAACATCACTGTTTTAAGTGTCCTATAGCTTTTAAATCAAATACATATTTTTTAATTAATAAAGTATTTTACTGTTTCTCCTTTACTCTATTGCATTTTGCCATTTATAACGGTCAAGGGGAGCACTTCGCCAAAATTATATTTTCCTTAATAAAAAATTTTTTATTTTATATTTTATAATAGATATACGTAATGAGTAGTCGAATCTATTATACAAAAATTTGCCATGTATTAAATCAATTACTTCATTTACGCTTCAAAGTGAATGGAATACAGAAGGCACATTCTTTCCACGGGATTTCTTTCTCTGGTCAGACAATAATCATATTCACAAAATTTCTTATTTCTCGAAGGCCAACGTGATGCATTAGATAAGAAATGCTGTTCTCTGCTCTGCCTTACTATTTTTGTACTGACACTTATTTTAGATAAATTAGTTGTGGATAAATACAAAAAAGGTGTTACCACAATGACAAAAACTTTTACCAATTCACCTGGTTCGGTGAGTTATTCGATATCAGTAATTTTTTGTGGTTTGTTCATCAGAAGCCAGTTAAATTCCATGTACGTGATCAAATTTAGCAGTTAATTCTGTCGGCCTTAAATACCGTATATGATTTAAATAACTTTATCAAGTTTATTGCATTCTAGAGTAGATAGTCAATGTATACAGGGTGAGGCAATAGTGCGTCTGACTTGGATAACACAAGTTCTATGATAGCTATAAATTTGATTAAATAACTAAGTGTACTAGATGAAATGTTTATAACCGGAAATTATTTTCGAATGTATAGGTCGAGCCAAAACGATTCTACAGGGTCGTGTCTTTCTTTAAATGAAATACAATATCACCATATTTTTTGAACCCACTATTTTGTCTCCTTCCATCCCTGTATTATTATTGACTATCTCCCAACCATTTAAATGTAATGATTTTTTTTATTAAAATAATTCCATCTGCAGATGCATATTAAAAAAACTCCCACTACAGTCACAATTATGGAAAAATAATATTGTTACGTGTTTGCTATCTCCACAAACACCTACACTCATAGATTTGTTGATTGGAAGTCCAGGTAACACTTACTCTCTACTTTATTAACTAATTAATAATTAACAACAATAGATTAATGACTGTCTGACCTATAATCATAATTAAACACTTATAAAGTCTCTTTCTTATTTGTTCTTTACTCGTTCACTTTCAACTTAAGACTGAGTCTCAGCCCATCGTGCATCTTATTTATATATCCATTCATACGGTCTAGAACATTCCAGAACATTCCCGGCCCTTCTCGTACAATTCCAGTCGCATCTAACCAGTCTACACAGTCCAGTGGCATAACAATATTAATATCAGTTATGAGACATATTTGTGTGGTGTTTCTAAATCATTTTCACTTTTTAAAAGTGTACAGAGTGGCCAAAAATGGTTTTTCAATTTAGAACTTTGTAACATCCTCGATCCTACATTTTAAATTTTATGAGTAATTTACTTATGTGAGGAAAAATAAATTTAGACTTGATTTGAAAACTGTAAGATTTATGGCTAGGTAGATAACCAATTATTTCTTTATAATGCGACCTTATTTACTACACTGACGAGATAAAAATCACATAACATTTGATACAACTTTTCCAGGGGAACCTTGCCTTTCTTTGTATTAGTTTACAGTTATTGACTAGGCCCAAAATACCTATTTATCTCCATTCAAAATCGTTTTCATAAGTATAAATGTTGATATAGTTGATATTTAAAGTTTTCGTGATTATATTTTTTTTGTGATTTGTTTTTATGTATAAATTGTCATTTATTTCCAATGGCAACTTAATTTATTTGCAAACTTGTTTTAGATTAATAGTAATTAATTTAGTGGGCATGGTAGCTGAGTGCGTAAAGTAAGGCTGGGAATCGAATATGAATAATTCGATTATTCGAATACGAATTATTCTAATGGGAAATTAATCGAATATTCGAATATTCGAAATATTCGAATACACGAATATCTTCGAATATTCGAATACTCGAATACTCGAAAATTCGAATACTCGAATATATTCGAGTATTCGAATATTCGATGATATTTAAGTAAATTTGAATATTAAAATATATTATTAAATTATGTATGAATAGGTATGCAGTATGCATCCAACCAAAGTAGGTACATAGTAGGTACTATTCTAAAATTCAAATTATAAATAGACCACATTAGTGGCACGTTTTACTCCCAGTTGAACTATTCCATCTCTTTCTCGCCTCGACCTTATTCTTACTGTACTAAGTCAGGGGTTAAAATTAAATTTTAAATTTTAGAAAACCTGTAAATATTTAACTATTGACTTCTCATGTATTTGTTTTACTTTCACAATCTGCGTCTTTTTTAAAAACATTCTAATTTTAGAGCACTTTTATTTTTTTCGAAAAGGAAAAATAGTTAAGACACAGAAGTATATCAAACTAGCTCTGTTTTCGTTTTATTTAAGCTTCAATAGTTAAATGTGAACAATAGCGCCTCAATCCTAAAATAAAATACTAACTTAATAATTCTGACCCTTAAAGCACATATATAGGAGACATACCCTATTGTGGGTATGGAAAGCAAATCAAATTGCCTGCTTAGTGGATTACGTCACGACTATTATTGTGGTCTATCCAACCAAATACTTAAATAGAGTATTCACTATTCACTAGTATTCAGTGCTATACCTATTAATAATGAATATTCGAGGATCCGGATTATTCGGATACCTATTCGAATAATTTGGATTATTCGAGTATTCGAATATAATATATATAATAATTTGAATTATTCGAATATCCGAATACTCGAAAATTCGAATATCCGAATATTCGACTATCCGAATAATTCGAATACCTATTCGAATAATTCGAATAATCCGAATATTCGAATATCCCTATAGTTCGAATATTCAAATATTTTTTTCGAACGAATATTCGAATACTAAAATCTGGAAAATACCCAGCCTTAGAGTAAAGCACTTATAGCTATTTACTTGGTACCGAATATCGATGGTTCGAATCCATCTCGGAGCAAGTTAGAAATTTTATTTGTAATTTGTTTTGGATTAAGATGGAAGAGGGAACTGTCAATGCCCTAGATATGGATTCGGAGTCCACAATAAACTGCAGTGCCTTGTCTCCCTTTACTCAACACAAAATCTTAGGATTTTCTGGTAGTTACTTCGGTGACTCGAGGGGCGATTAAGAAAACATTTAAGACATTTACTATCTTTCATACGATATCAAATGTTTTAAATTTGCTACAATTCATTTATCAAATCCGTTATATTACACCAATTTAAAGCTTAAATTACTATAGGGAATGAGGAAGTAGGAGTCACTATCTAAAAAAAAAAAAAATAGTAATTGTCACTCAAAATTCAGGAAAAAATTATAATGGAAAATATTCGCTACATATCCAAATATAAAAAGTGAACTATATTATGATATCCATTGCCTACTTAGAAACTTTTTTTTATACAAAGAGTTTCAACTATTAATTTAAAATTTTATAAAAAAATTGATATAAATCCACCATATTTGTGGGTAATGTCAAAAATTTTGATTTATTATATAGAAAATATCATATATTATGAGAATATGTTAAAATATAAAGGGTGTTCTATTTAAAAATTCAAGATTGATGATACTTCCAGTGAAACCGGAAGTGGCACTAATAATATATGTTCTTCAAAATAATCCCATTTACTTCCCATAAGTGAGTTTTAAATTGAAAATGTTATTCCAATTTAAGAAAAAATGACGGGCTGGTACATGATCTTGGTGACATCCGGTATATGGAATTTTACCAAATTCAACGTCAAAATATTTTATTACAATTTCTCAAACAAAAATATTTTTTATTTATTGTAAAATGTACCATTTTATTCATTAATTTTTTCTTGTGATATGATAATTTTGCCACTGTACTATAATCATTTATTCGAACGTGGGGTAATTATAACTGCTTAACTTATTAGATATAAATTAATGTAATATCATATACACCGATATTTTTCACTGGGGTTGGGTGACTTTGCTACTATACTAAAATCAGTTATTCAATTGAAACTCATATTATTTATAACTGTTTAACTTACTCAAATTATTTAATATTAACATTTGATATTTTCACTTGGGCTAGATGAATTTTGAGTAATCCAAAATTAAAATTTTTTTATTAGTTTACTCGTAAATACTTTTACTTAACATTTTTTTTGTAACTGATAAACTTAATGAGTAAAAAGTTGTCAACCATACACATATTTATTGGTTTTAGTACCTCATTAAAGTTGTTAACTTATTAACATGTAGTGTTTAATTTTCTCCTATTTTTAATATATCAGCAGATTTTTGGTGAGCTTTAATTAATTGATAATTGTACGTACGTATTGTTTTCCGTAGCTTTTATAATACTTAAAATATATTTATCAAACAACGGTGGCACCTGAGCAAGTATTATTTTAGTCTTATTTCGGCCATAGCAATTTTCAAAATTAAAACCGGTTTCCAAATTATAAAAAGAAAAATTTTAGTTGTTAAAAAAAATAGTTATTCAAATTCATTTCGACGCTCAACCCTGCTTTCCCTTAATCAAGAGCCGCCGTTCGCACTGATGTGGTACCGTTTTGGTTTTAAATTTTTAATTTTAATCAAATAGATGCCACAACGTTTTGAACTAAATTTTCTCAATTTTTTTCACATGGAACTCTCTGTATGTTTTTAGGCCATGTGATGTAGAATTGAAACACGAACATTTTTTTATGGATCCCTATGGCTATTTGTAATAACTATTTTTGATTTATTAAGCAATAAGTACAAAAATCAAGAATAAACTTAAAAAATTAGAAGTTTTTTCTAACAATTCAACAGAAAAAATTGTAATAAGTGCCGATTTTGATTGACATACATCTCTATGCGGCTTTGGAATGAAGTTTCTACTGTTCTTCAAATTGCCGGTGTGATACTTCCAAAAGTAATTATTATCCTTTTCTTCATATTTCGTATTGTAGTTAGTATATCTTTATAAGCAATTTCCTTCACGTATCCACATAAAAGGATATCCATTTTAGTAGGATCTGGGGATCTAACAGGTCATTTCTTCCAATCAGTTGATTTTATTTAGGTTGTCCCATACTGCTTTTAAATTAATGTGGTAGAGCGCCATCTTGGTGAAACCACATCCCATTTCGGGTCCTTTCTGGGAGTTCACCAATAATTGTGACAGATAGTTCTCTAAAAATGAAGATAAACAGCTCCAATCAATGTACCATCAAAGAAATATGGCCCTATTACATGTTCTCCAATAATTCCTCCCCAAACGTTTATGGACTATCTCTGCTGGTTATCAACTAGCCTGAAGCAGTGAGAAATTTCCAAAGTATAATAATGGAAATTGAGTCTGTTAACAAATCAATTTTTATGAAAAGTTGCCTCATCAGTGAATAAAATATTACTGAAGAAAGTAGCACCTTCTTGTATTTTACCTCTTCTGTAGATGTTTTTGAAAATCGTTATCTCATAGTTTCTGGTGCATTTGAATATGATATGCATGAAACTAATTTTTTTTTTAAGATTCGAAGAACAGAACTACTTATTTCTACCAATAAACTCACTTTATTCTGACGAATATGGGGATCCTCAATCGTTGCCAGCACCACAGCAAACAATTTCTTTCCGACTCACTCAAATCAAAAATCATGTCTGCTTCCACTTATATGGGGATCCTCAATTGTTGCCAGCACCACAGATAACTAATTTTCTTCGTTCACAACATTTTTTATTCGTTCACTTTTTTATATTGTACATTGCCAGTTTCCACAAATCTCTCAAGCAGGTTTTGGAAGCTTTTAACTTCACCTTCTTTCAGGATACCATTGGTGATACATTTTATTGGCAAGCAAACAATTTCTTTCCGAATCACCTAAAACCAAAATCATGGTCTATTTCTTCTTTGTTAAAATTAATTCGCAAAACTCCAAATACTTGAAAATGAACAAAAATGAGAACAGATAACTGCGATATATTTGTTTGTGCAAGATAATTGATACCGAACTGAGGTTTTATTGTTTGTCGTATAAAAAAATAACCAAAATAATTTACAAACAAAACATTCACAAACAATGAATGTGCTGGGCGAGATCAAGATAAACATAAAATGACCTCAAAAAAAAAAATTCATGCTGTTTTTATCGACAAGTGAAGCACTTTTTATAATTTATTCTGTTGCATTATTTGAAAAAACCTCTAATTTTTAAAGTTTGTTGAATTTTGTGCTTATCGCTCAATAAATCGAAAATGGTTACAAATAGCCATAGGGATGTACAGGGTGAACCCACGAGAATTCCCACCCCCTTTTACACCGTTATTTTTGGAGGTAGAAAATGTTTCAAAAAACATATTAAATGAAATTTTATGAATTTTTTTATAAAAGTGTGATCAAACCAACATATTTTTTTAAATAAAATACCCTGTATGTTTTTAGTTTTTTAAAGTCAATATTTTATTGCGATTTTAGTGATTATATACATGTTTTATATTTGCATCATTTGTTTGGAAGATATAAGCTGTTAAAATATTGAATTAAAATGAAGTAGAAACTATAAAATGTCATATTTCTAGAAGCCTATGGAAAAATAAATAAGCGTCTAATAATTAAATATCTGTCAGTCGATAAACATGTCATCTTCTGTTGTCATAACTTGTGTGCAAAATATTTCTATTAAATAAAATCATGTATTATTCTGAAAATGAACGCAGGAATATACTCGAAGCATATTTTAACAGCTTGTATCTTCCAAATGAATAACGCAAATATATAACATGTATATATCACTCTAATCATAATAAAACATAAATTTCTAAAATCTTAAAATATATAGGGGTTCTATTTAAAAAAATATAAGTTGGGTTGGTTACACTTTTATGACACGCCATGTATATTCAATGAGGTTATCGTAAACAAATCATAAAACTCTAAAAATAACGGAGAAAAGGGGAGTGGGAATTCTCGCGGGTTAAAAAAAAAATTCCTTTCAATTCCACATCACATTAATTAATACTAATATTATTTTTTTCTTAAAATCCATATTTGTGACTGTATGATTTTTTCAATATGCATCGCATATATAATAGAGGAGTGGAAGGAGGCTAGAAAGAGGCTCAAAAAACATTTTTTGAAGCCTCTTTTTTGAAGTACTGATATACGTGGTCTTCCATTTTAAAAAAAAGGCACTTGACCCGTCTTGGCTCGCCCTGTATAATCGAAGAGGATTTACGGTTATAGAATTTTTTAACTATTTAATATATGTTTTTTAATCAAATTTCTAGAAATCATAGAACTCGTGTTTCGACGTCGCGTCATACGCACTATTGCCCCACCCTGTATAAATCGCCACTCAAGTTTTTCGTTAGTCTTATTATATTTATTATTCGCTAAATAACTAGGTACTAAATAATGTTGTGGTTTGATGTCTTTTGAAACACATTTAATAAGAAAATTTTCAACATTATGTTATTTAAAAATTTTCAAATGTTTATTAAATTAACTTATTGAATAATTAAGAAAGAAAATATCCATTAGTTCATCATCCATTTTCCACATCACTCATTTACTTTTTGCTGGTCGATAGGGTAATAAAAAAAAATACAACAATTTTAGAACATGATTTGAGGTACAGTTTAATTTTTACCCATTCTAGACTGAAAAGTATTGAAAGGAGAGAACTTAATGAGTGAAAGTGTTAAAGGCTAATAATAATTACAATTGCAACACGATGATCCAGCAATTTCTCCTAAGTGCTTTTTGAGATTGCGGATGCATATTTGGATGGATGGAGCTACAGATGGGTCTATGTATCAGTTAGAAAGTGATGATAAGCGATTCGATTGTGCATATTAATTATAATTTCGGAGTATTAAAAACGTTTTCTACCAGTATCCTTAAATTGTACAAAGCGTGTATCAAAATACTGACATGGCATGAACCACAAGCGTTAGACATAAAATTGCTTTTATTAATTCAACTGAACTAGTCACAAACACACGTCCATCCCTTTGAAGTTACGAGGACATGATGTCCCAGCTAAGATGTCACTTGCGATTTTCTCGGTAATTTTCAAGACAAATTCGTAATTCAAAAACCAATGTGATGCAGTTTCTTCCATGTAATCCGATGCCGTTAAGAAAGAAACAATTGAACATCAAACAACAAAGTTGTGGCAGAAAAACCGATTTTTTTCAAAAAAAATCCAAATGGAGGATTGTTATATTTTCTGTTAAAAGGGTATTACTTGAAGGAATTTCATATATTCAGTTTTTTCCACTTCCTGTTTCGACGCAAATGAGTTTTTTCTTTTTAATTTTGAATCTCTCGATATATTTTGGTTGACATTCAACACAGCATTCAATTATTATCTATCAAAAATGCACTAACCACTTTTGTGATATCTCTAAGAAATTTCAAAATATTAATAGTTCTTTGATTTTATACTCATACCTACCATACAGCACGCAATTTAATCGACATCGCAGTTAGCTGTGGCCAAGGCGTCTTGTGTTAGAAATAATACCATTATTAGAGCCAAATCGTAGTAGACAATTGTCAAACTAAGACAAATGAGCAATCTAACACAAGGCGCCTTAATTACAGCTAACAGCGCTGTCATTTATATTGCGTGCAGTGAGGATAAAATCAGAAAACTATTAATATTTTGAAAATGATTAGAGATATCACAAAAGTGGTTTATATAGTATTTTTGATAGATAATTGAATAATGCAACCAAAATATATGGAAGAATCAACATTTTCAAAAAAAAAAAACTCGTTTCCGGCCAAATCGGAAATGAAATGGAAAAAGTAACTACGAAATTTGTTCCCTATGACAAAAAATATAATAATCCAACATTTTGATTTCTTGAAAAAATCTGTTTTTTTGGCCACAATTTTTTTAATTAATGTTCAATTGTTTCTTTCCTAGCGGCATCGGATTCCTCGAAGAAAACTTCATCACATTAGTTTTTCAACTACGAAGTTGTCTTGAAAATTACCGAGAATATTGAGAGTGACATCATAGCTGGAACACTCTATACCAATGTTTGAAGATATATTTTTCATTGTAATGAAAATGGTGAGAACTATATTGTTTAAATTTTGTATATAGCCTTTATCTATCAATGGAAGTATTTGGAAAAATTATAAAAAGATTGGGTGTTATGAGGGGCAGATTTGATCCTTTAAATTCTTCTTGTATTTGTAATTATATTTAGTTGTGTTAAAAAAGTCAAATAAACATTGCTAAACGTAATTAAAGTTAATTTTTACTGTTTTTTTCTCTCTCTAGGATTATTCGGGATTATTTGAAGAGTGTTTACGGGTTATTTAGAATAGTGAAAGCTAGAAATGTATACTTACCTCCTTTAAGGGGTTGTAGCTCCCTTTGACTGACTTAAAACAAATGTTTATATACAAAACAACCTATATTTTTAGTTGTATCTTCCCCTCGAAGGAAAATACTTAATTATGGAACACCCTGTATAAAAATATTACATTATGTATGCAGAAAATTATTTTATTGAATGTTCAAAATCTGCTCCATTCTTTGCTAAAAAATAGTAAAGGCTATTATCGGATTCTCGCCGGACTTTTCTAAATATGTTTCGGGAATTTATCTACATTCTCCAGTTATCGTAGCTATCATGAACATTTCTTGTCGGAATTTTGTAAATTTGAGTTTCTAAATAACCCTACAGACAGAAACAAGCAACGCCAAATTCGGACATCTTGCCGACTATTCCTGAACACTTTCTAATCATTTCCCTGGAAATATTTCATCTAACCATTATCTCACAAGAACAGCATGCAAATTGTGCTCCTTGCGCCTCATCTTTCCGTCTTCATTGTTCTGGTTTCTTGGCGATTGGATGATGAGTAGGTCTATCTCCTTCTTTAAGAGTTCTAAATATAGTTGCCCAGTCAGGTTTTGTTCAATGTAAATAGGCCACATTATCCCGTCCCCTAAAATACCAGCCCACACATTGATCTTCTCAGGAAACTGTGTATGGTCCTCCCGAAACACATATGTGGATTTTCATTCAGTATCAACAATTATATATTGCCAAACCCATTGAAGAAAAAAAATGACTCAACGTTGAAACTAATATTATTTTAACAAATTTGGATCATTTTTGATTTTTTACCAATTTCCTCACAGAATTGAGTCATTCTGTCATAATTATGTTCAGTGAGCTGTTGATGAATTTGCAATTTGTAAGGAAAGAACTTATTTACAATGAGCACCTTATGTACTGAACCAACAGAACTGTGAACTTTGCTACTTTCGGACTAGAGGTGTTCGGTTCTATAGCGAAATGGCCAAGAACTTCAATCTGTGCTGCTTTTTCAGATCTCTTGGTTGGTAATTTTTTTATTATGTACTGAACCAGTTTCTTGAGATTTTCGAACTAAATCTGTTACTTACTGGTGTCTTACATTTTTACCGTGGTTCACTTCCGTACCTGCTGTATGTACAGATTGAAAGATAAACTTTGGAAAAATTAACTATCATTTTAAAATTAATTAGTAGTCAATCAAAGCACAACATTTCTTGGAAGTCGTAATCATGGATATTTTTAGATATTTAATCATAATCGGCGATCATAGATAATTGCTATAACATTTTTATTTTTAATGATAATTTATTGATTTTCCAATAAAGAAGGGTATATTTTAAAGATTACCTTTTCAGTGTATAATCATATAACTGCCATGTGTAGCTACAGTTACATGATTATGGTTGATTTTAGTATTTTCCTCGATACTGGAGTATTCTAGAGACAAAGAAAATACGAGGTAGAACAGTTTTATCTTTTATTTATTTTTAACAGTAGAAGGTTGTCACTTTTGAGGCCACAGATATCTGATGTTAAATCGACTTAAGGTATAGTATCTGTTGTTTATGTGATGCCATTATTTTCTAGAACATCCTGTATTATATGTATTAAGAAAGGTAAAACTAAGAAAACATAAAAAGTCCACAAATAAATAATTGATTACCTTCAATATTACACTCATTACCTATCATCAATTAATTTATCAATCAATTACTTTTCAAAGATAAAAAATAATTTAATAACATTGTTGATTGGGATAATTTGTAATTACGTCATTTTATATAATTTGTTTAAATTATACTAAAAATAAATAATAAGATCATAAAAAAGCTTTATAGTATTTTTATGGTCGAATATGGTCAGATAGTACAAGCAGTTTACGACATAAGTGTAGAATTAACTTAGGGTGGATAATTGAAATAATTAATGTTTCACTTAAAGGATATTTTATTTACAAGATTTAATAACACGTTTTAAGGTATTAATTTCAAATAACATGTTTGGTTAATATAACTCAATAATAGCAAAATGATATTAGGAAATAAATCCTCGTTTAGGTACTTAATAGGTAGGTTATTTTAAATCAGCTCCCGCAAGTTTCAGAAATTACTTTTAGAATCATACACAACATGTTCTACTATGAAATCAGTGCCACATGTGGGAAAAGTTAAAGATAACACCCGACCTTAGATAACAGCTGTTTGTACATAATGGTCACGCACATCAGTGATCTAAGGAGTTTTTCCCTAGATTTAGGCTTTTATTTCAAATAGGGAAATAGAGAATTTAACTGATCTTTATATAAAGAGGACATATACCTAGAACTCCTGAACATTTTTAAAGATCCGCTAAATTTGCTGATAATGAATTGGTTCTTGAAAATTCAAGGATAGCGCCAAATCAAAATTTGAAAGGTATTTAAATTCTCTACATACTTGTTTTTAATAAATGGAAATCCAAATAACTCTAATTATAAGCGGTGTTACCAATAGACTCAAATGAAGTCAATTCAAATAAATCAATGAATGAATCCAAAAAAAAACAGTTTGACAGGGAATTCTCAAAGACTTTGTTAAAAGTGATCATCTTGTACCTTGTAGCTGGCATTACAATATCTATTGCAAGTCTTCTGGCGGACATTGTGGGATGATGGATTTACAGTCGTCGATATATCACAAGTATACATGGTTTTGGACCTGAGCAATCAAAAGGTGTTTCTAAGGTAATTTGGGGGCTGAATCAGATTCTTCACTTTGTTTTTTAGGATTGTTCTAGTTTTCAAGATAATCAATAAATTCATTTCTTACGATTTTTGACCACTTTCAATTGAATGCATTAAAAGTGACAAATCAGAAATGAAGAACTGTGGAACTGAGTCGTTTATATTGTTTGGGATCAGTTTTACTCATTAGAGTCCAACAGTAGTGGCTCATCAAAATCCTTGGTATTGTCTTTCGAAGTTCGCAAGATCTTGGTGTAGCCGCTCTCCTTGCTCGTCGCTCGTATCGCCCAAGTTTTCAGAGAAAAAATTGAGATGGGAATGCAGGAAATGTATCTTGAGGGATGTTCGAGCTCCAATCTTGCGATAAGATTGCAACAAATTGCCGATGATTTGCTTGAAATCCGGGGATTTGTGGTTACCTAAAAAGTTGTTAACAACACCTCGAAATGATGGCCATGCTGCCGCTTCATCGGGCGTTAAACATTTTGTAAAGTTTCCGTCAGCCATTAATTTTCGAATATCAAATCCGACAAATATTCCTTCTTTGATTTTTGCGTATAACAATTTGGGAAACAACTTGATTAAATACTGAAAAACCGGTTCTTCACGGTTGAGCGCTTTGACGAAACTCTTGATAAGGACAAGTTTGATGTGAAGAGGTGGCAGGAAAATGTCCTGTGGGTTCACAAGTGGTGCAGAGAAGACGTTTTGTTGTCCTGGCTCATAATAAGTACGACTTGGCCAATCTTTCTCACATAATGATGGTCAGTTGCACGGCTTTCCCATAAGTACAAAAAAAGCAAAATTTGGTGAATCTGGATTGTATCTTAATGAAGAGACCAATCACCTGTTGGAATAATATATAAGCAATTAATGTTTCAGATTTAATTAGAATTAATTTTCAAACACAATTTTGATGCTCATTGTAGTTGATCTTGGCCAAGATCTTACGCATTGTGTCGTAGCATTCCTTCGTTTGTACTTCATGAGCAATTGGAATAGATGGTTTTTCATTTCCATTGTGGAGTAGAGCAGCCTTTAGACTGTATTTCGAACCATCGATGAACAAACGCCATTCATTTCGATCATACGGTGTATTCATCACATCAAATAAACCGTTGATGTCATTGACAGCGCAATGCTGCCAACATACGAAAACTCGAAAACTAGAACCAATCTTGACAAATGCATTAAAGATTCTGTTTCAGTGCATCAAAGTATTGTTCCCATCTGCTCGGGTCCAACAGTTGATTGAAATTTGTAAACTTGTGATTGTCTATCGAAAATCCAAAAGAATCTCTGGTTGAGTAATGAACACTTTGGATTTAAAGTAATTCCACCAGAAGAAGTCCAAAGGTGTCAAATCTAGCGAATGAGAAGGTCATTGCATTTGATGAAGACGTCTGATCCACCTATTATATTTCCTACAGATTTGACTTTCAAGATGTCTCTCATTGAAAATTCGTTCTGCCGTATGAAATATATCTGATATTTGGAAAAGATTGCAACTGCGTCAATTTCGTCGAAAATAATCAATACTGGATGGAACTGATACACGCAGCATCCGTGAAAGTTTTCAGCAAGATAATGCCCCCTTCATCACTGTGGGGTTCTAGTGAAGGAATATTTAAATCAAGTGTTTCCGTAGAATGGCTTTCCAGGTCCCCTGATCTAACACTCCTCGATTTCATTCTATTGGGACATCTCAAAAATAAAGAATACAGGAATGCTTAAAAAAGATCTTAGGTGGAGCACAACCCTGGAGAACTGCTTAAGAAGTTTTCAAGATATACCACATGTCCAGGCTGTATATACCATTTTGATATTGTGTTGTAAATTTAAGTTACCCTATTTATGTATTTTGTAGAATTATGAATTAAAAAATAACAATTAAAGTCTCATGAGTTTGTGTATATGCTATATTTTCAAACCTTAATTCAGGCCATTTCTTCACATAGGCAATATTAAAAAGGTACAGTCATTTCATTATTCATTTATATTTCCCACCTTTTATATTATTATTGTATAAGTGTAACTAAATTATTAATATAATTTGCAACATTGTTAAAATATAATGTAATAAATTATGTTTTGTTACTTTGTTGGATTAAATTGGGAATAACTTATAGTATAAGCAGCACATTGAAATAATCGACCAAATCTGACGGTTAATGCAGAAAGCAAAAAAATTGGCATGCGATTTGTGTGCATTCATTGTATTAAATTAATCCGCAGCACTTTGGTTTTTGGCCATATAAATCGAAAATGGTGGCCAATTTGTTCAAAAAAACATACTTTTTTAATCTGAAAATTGTGCTATAATTTGGGTACAATACAACTTATTTTTATGAAGTGGAGTAGAATGCCAACGTCTATAGTGTTGTAAGTGTGGTTTTATGGTTGAATGGTAAGGACACTTGCCTCTCACGCTGGAGCCCCGGGTTTGATCCCCGGTCGAGGGCTAAGACTTTTTTCTAAACCATAAATTAATCCTAGCATACTCGGACATTGGGTGGGTGTCCCACACAAAGTATCTTGAGGTACCTTCAGGGATACAGGAGGTTGTATTACCTGTGAAGTCGACTTATTAAACTCCCATGGTAGCCATTGTAATTGACTGATTTTTAGGTATAGATTAAACTTCATGCGTAATTTGATTTCACATAATCGTAATCATCTAAATTTTTGCTTTCTTGACTCTGGTAAAGCTGAAAGGGAAATAAACACCCCCACCACTTCCCCTGGCCAAGCACGCGTGAGGTTACACCGCTGCCGCCGTTATAGGCTCAAGCATTTGACACAGCACGCAGTAACACGTGTAATGTTTGTTAGATTTGAGCTTTGCGTTTTGTGAATAATATTATATTAAAGTGTAACCGTTGATGCTAAACGTTAGTTTTTTTGTGATTTTTATTAGTTCCTAACTTAGGAATAAAATAGCAAGGGGAGTTGATAATCCATTTATACAAATCCATCTATTTTAGTGTTTTGGTGCAGTATGAAAAGTTAAAAAACTAAACTAAAGGTTAGATCAGCAGTGCTAGCAATTTTTACGAGTCTGTGCTTGATCCAGAATGTATTGTTTGGAGCAAATGTTGTCCTCAAATAATCCCAGCATAGTTATAAGAAATAAAGGTTATGAATCATTATCACTTACTTAAGCAGACTTACGGACTATAGATGTGTTTTGGCTACTAATCATCCGATTTCAGATTTAGTTGATGAAAGAGGAATACAAATAACCCTTCAAGAAAATAAAGCAAAATGGCACAAAAAGTGTGCTTTACATTGGTCGGAACAGAATAGATTTAATAATTAAACACCTTTCAGAAAAATCTCCCAAACTTTTCTTTGGCTGTTTATAATCAATTTAGCTCATTTTCTGGATGTTGATGCTTTCTTTGAACATGAAAACCAGCTTTTTCCATTTTTGCTAATTGGAGCAGAAATGCGCCAAGGGGCGAAGGCACCTCTAGTAGCAGTTCTGGAAGGAATTTGTGACCCTTGCAAAAAGCCAAGTGTCTCCGATGTAGTGATATTTGATGGAGGTATGGTGGTACATACATCTTTTAAAGCGACATTCAAGTATGGTGACTTTTAAAGAATATTTTGGCCTAATCAAGAACTATGTCAATAGCGTTGCTAACGGCTTTCGTTCAACACCTTAGATATAGCGTGGGATATCTACAAAGAAAACAGCATTAAAGCGGAAACTAGATCTTCAGGAGGAGTTGGAATATGTCGCCAGGATTTACTAACAAAAGGTATGAGTCCTATCCTTACAGATTTCTGCCATCCAATTTTTAATACCTAGGCTAATATGTTCAGGCAAATATTCATTATTTTTTATTGCTTTTACAGGTGTCCTCCCTAAGGACAATTATTTGAAACAAAACCTAAACAATAGGGAGTTATTTCACTACCTTGCCTCAGAACTCTTAAATGGCGATGGAGGTTTAAAGATAGACAAATATTGATACTGTAGTTCGTGCATCTACTGAATGTTTGTCTTCTCCTAATAATATTTCCTGTGATTTTACGGAGACGGCACATATACGAATAATACTACATGCCAAGGACGCAGTTAAGCATGGCGCTTAAAATGTAGTCATTCGGTGTGCAGATACAGATATTGTTGTACTGCATTTTTTACTGCCTGCGTGCTTTAGGTTTGTGGAATCTTTATGGCAGTGGAAAAAATAATAGATAGCTGCTCATGATGTTGCAATAGTCTTAGGGGAAAATAAATCCAAGGTTTTTTTGTTGCAGCAACAAAGTATACTAACGATGACAAGAAAACTGTGATTAATTTTTTTTTATTTGGTCAATAAAAGTCATTTTTCTAAACCTTAAAATTGTATTATTTTTGTGATTCCTTTAGAAATTCATTTCTTTGACATCACCATTAGGATCAGCATCCTCAAATTATACTTAAACAAACGATACCCCTCATTATCACTACAAGATTTAAAAAAAAGTAAGAAAAAAGTAGAAAATTTAAAATGGCCGCCAGAGAAATATATTTATTGTATTTGCTAACTTTAAATCCTTTACATACGATTCAAAAATAGTCAGATATATTATTTTATTTTTCTTTTTTAGATTTTATGCAACTTTTAGAAAATGGCCGTCATTTTGGTCTGCAAAGTCAAGAGTCAAAGTGCTGCGAGTCAAATTGCCTCTATGAATATACAAAGCACATGTCAAGTGGTTTGCTTTCTGCATTAATCGTCAGATTTTTTGCGTACAGCTTATATTATTAATACCGTACGGGCAGAGGATCTTTGTCGGTCGCTGCCTTGCTTGTTTAAAGGACAATTTCATTAGGTCGGTTTTTGAACCTAAAATTCGATGAGTTAAATTTAATAGAATATTATTGAGACGATCTATTAAATTTTAACATTTATAGTTATAAATGTTAAAAATTAACTTTTACCCAACTATTAGAATTTAATAGAATCACTAGGATCGAGGCTGTAGTTTTATTTTATGGTTTACATACATAATATTTTCTTATTCTATACATCTTCTGTGTTATAGAATAAGCTATATTATACACCATCAATGGATAATTAATTTGGAGAGCGGTTCATCTACACATAAAACAGAGAGGAGGCATGTTATAGCTATTATTTGATTTATAGTAGAACAAAAGTTTTATGGACTATCATTTGCGAGGTTTTAATACATCCTCGTTTAACAGCACTGCAATGTTCATAAACGCAGCTAATGTTAGCGGTTGTTGGCAGACTATATGTATCTGAAAACTAGAAATAATTGTCATTAGTTAACATTAAACAGATCTTTAATTTTGCGATGATCTTTTATAGTAAGATATGTTTGTAGGAGACTAATGTATGTGGTATTTTTGGGATAATCTTTTGCACAGTAGTTATAGGTGATATATATGAGACACTTTTCAGAAGGGACACCACTAAAACTATTCCTTAGGATTAAAAAATCGTTCTTCTAACTTACTTAAAAGTAATCGTTGTATCGGGAGAGTGTGCAATATTAAAATATGCGCAGCACAATATTGTATAATTTTTATGATTAATTTCGATAATAAAATAGAAAAAAAGATATTTTTCTTTAAACTAATGTCTAGTTGTGTATGATACATACAGAGGTAATTATCTTGATAATATTATTCTACCACAACCTAGACTGATTGAATTTTGCATCTTATTTGACAGACCGAAAAAAAAACGATACCTACCAAATCATACTCATAGCAAAAAAATTGGGGAAAGGCTATTGCTCTCTGTGGTTTCCACGTTTTTACAAGCGAAGACACACTGTCAGCTTTTAACACTAGAGGCTTTACTTGGAAAAAGTGGATAACGTATAAAGTTATCAGCGCTTTCCTTGTCATTTCGTGTCCTCTAATACTACTTAAATAATTTATTATTTGATGCACAATAAATATTTCAAACATTACACAAGGTGTCCGCAAATTTCTGTCCGCTAGAAAATGAGCATAATCTGCGTTCAAAAATAAAACGAGAATATCCTATAAACATGCGTGCGACCAGACTTTCCTGAAGAGTTACAAGCAGTTGAAGATAATCTCCAAAATGCAGTTTGTCTTCAGTAACTTTTGATAGCTTTGAGCTAGATATCCCAAGTTTAGTATGCAGTTATCCTCAATGAAAGCTGCATACTGAATATATTTTTCCTAAATCAAGTTTGAGGAACATGCTTTTCAAGGGTATATGCATCTCACAGAACTTTTTATCACAACATAAACAAATCAGAAAAAAATGTGATTTTAAATATGGATTCAAAATAATCATTTTCTGTCTCCTAGTTTGATTTCGAGAAACCCATCGATTTCGAAGAAATAATTAAAATAGTTGCTCAAATATGAAAGATAAAATTTTCTCAAATAATATACTTACATAACATGTTCTTATGTTAGGTTAGGTAAGGTTAGTTTATGTTAGATTCTTGTGAGTGGGTCCTTATGGACCGTCCACTGCGACCATCAGCAGGCCTATTGTGGCACACGCCTAATTATATTTCACTGGAAATTTTAAGTAGATCTCTAAAACAATCAACATTAATAAACTAATAGGAAGGAAGCAAATTTAAAGATGACGTTCAAAATGTTGTCCATTATCATTTGTTGTCCATTACCATTTCAACAATTGATTCGACGCATCACAGATTGCAGGACGCGTTCCAATATTTGTGGTGTGTTTCTGATTCTTTCGCACGCATTGACGAATTGAGTGACATCGCCCACAGGAGCTTCGTAAACTTTATAATATCCCCATAAGAAGTAATCGAACGGATTCAAATCGGGAAAACGTACAGGCCACGATATCAGTGTGTCCGTAAAATATGGAATAGATTCATTATTTCTTAAACCAAAAATATCCAGAAAAAATTCTCGGACACATTGAAATGAAATTTCAATTGCGCATTTTATCCTTTACTTTTTTTTTTGTTTGACGTTATCACTGTTTCCGTTATAATGTCATCTAATTTTTTTTAAATAGAACACCCTGTATATTTCTCCGTTTTAGGATTCTAAATCTACAGCTGATTCCAAAAATGTATCACACTTAGTGTCTAAAGTTGATAAGTTGAGAGATACGGCCATTTTGATTATAAGAATTTATTAATTTTTCATGTTATGTTTGAACAAATAATAGTCACTAAAACTAACGGATAGTTAATAATAAAACAATTTATAGTAAATGTTTGAACTGTACTCCTTGTTATAGCTGACAGTATCCTAAACGATGAATGAAGTGTTGCTGAAGTGTTGTTCATAGTTTCCTGAGAAATATTTTTTATTTCTATTCTAATTCTCTCTTTTAATTCAACAATGTTTTCCGGTTTGGTTTTATAAACTTTTTAAATGGCCCCACGGAAAATAATCTAGTGGATTGAGGTCCGGTGACCTTGGTGTCCATTCGATGGGTCCACTTCTACCACCACCTTTTCAGAAATATTTAGTCATGAGTTTGAACGTCTGCTGCTTAATGGGGAGGCGCACCATCCTCTTGATACCACAGGCTTTCGTCAACATTTCCAGGATTAATTCTACTAGAGAATAAATGTAATAACGTTGGGATGAGATGACCCATTAAAAATTGAACATATGCCGGTACATTTACAGTTTCATTGAACAAATAGGGTCCAATGATTCTGTTTTTTACAATTCTCGCCCACACATTTACCTTTTGTGGATACTGTGTGTGCTGATTCCGCATTCATCGAGGGTTTTCTCTTTTCCAGCATCTACAATTCTGACGAATCACTTCACCATTTAATTTGAAAGTGCAATCATCAGAGAAAATTATGTTAGGATAAGTTCGGTTAGGGTTGGATAGGTTAGGTGAAGTTAAATATTTTTTATCAGAAGAGGATCACCATTGCACATATTCATCATTATTTCACAAAATTGTGTCCTCCGATCTGGAACATCATCACTTAGTTCTTGCGCAAGCTGAATCTTAAAGGATGCTATTTTTCTAATTTTAATACTGTATGTACTGACATTTTAGTAACATCATAATCACTAACCTGTGGTACGCTGATATGTGGATTTTCTTCAACAGCCAGTAAAATATTTAATTTTGTATCCTCGTCAACACCTGGGCGACCTGTTTTGAGTAAATCTTCCACCATACCAGTCTCTCTATTTTTTGTTCAATTTTACTCACTGTCGATTGAGTTATGGGTCGTTCTGGATATTTAGTATTAAATAAATTACATACTTCTTGTTGGGTTTGCATCCTATCACCATACCCATCGTAAGAATTTCAATTTTCTGCTTTACAGATACATTCATGTTATAAATCAAAATAAATCGATAGCAAACAACAATTATTGAGAAACCACTGCTGGGGTGATTCACTGTCAAAGACGATAATGATAAAATAAAAAACAAACAAAAACTAGCCGACTTCAAAAATTAATAAAAAACGTGTTTATTTTATTTTTACTTCTTCACCCCTCAAAGTGAGGAAGTTATGTATTCGTGAAAAAAATTTTGAAAATTTTTATTGCATTTCTGGACGAATTATGACAATACACAAAATTTCAGACAGAAAAATGTTCTGTATGTGTGTCTGTCTGTTTGGTTCGCGAAAGCAGCTACAGTTTTTGAGATAAAGCTTTCAAATTTGGTACACACATTCTAGAGATCAAGGAAGAGATTGAGCTCGTTGATGAGCAAAATCGGTCCGAATTTTTTAAACGTCAAAAAATGTAACCTTTTTGAAACGTCAAAGTGACTTTTTTGAAACGTCAAAATGTGACTCTTTTGAAACGTCAAAAAATGTGACTTTTTTGAAACGTCAAAAATTACTTTTGTTATAAACTCCACCACACGTTGAGTTTTACTACGGTGAAGAAGTTCTGATTCCCAAGTAATTGGCAGCGGTTTTTTTTACTTGTCTTTTTTTAATGGCCGTATCTTTCAACTTATCAATTTTAGACCCTAAGTGTGATAATACGTGGCAGCAGCTGTTGAGGCAGAATTCAAAAATGAAGAAATATACAGGGTATTCTATTAAAAAAATATATGGATTACGTCATAACAGAAACAATGATGACGTCATAGCCAAAGAAATTAAGGGTTAAGGTGCGCAATTTAAATTAAAATTCGACGTGTCTGAGTATTTTTTCTAAATGTTTTTGGTTTAAGAAAGAATAGATTTATTCCATTCTTTACGGACACACTGTAGAATAAATAACTGAATACAGATTTCATTTTTTTTTACCAGGAAAATTACGTTCAGTGTACATAAGAATGTGAAGAGTTTTACGAACGAGAAAGTGTTACTGGCATATTTTCAAAAGTTAACCAAAAACAGAAAATCTTCTTAACTTTGGTCGTATTACTGCACATTACGAAGCGTTTTGTTTACTAAAAAAAACATTGACATTAGCAAATGTATATACCTGATTGTATTTTTGAAGCGTAAGTTCGAATTTTCACCATGAAGGATATCGCAAACTTTTTGTTAGAAGCAGAAAATCAAAAGTTTTTAATGATGGTGGTAAAAAAAATTAATATAGAAATTTTGTCAACAAATGCAGTAGTTTTTTTTTTGTAGGTAACGATTGTTGTTATTAGACTGAATCGAGCATGTTGAAGAGAAGAACTGAAGATTTTACGTTTAGAAAATGTAAAAGATGAAGACCAGGTTTTTCGATTTGTTATATCCAATAAGAAAACTAAAATGGCATGGGAATTTCTTGTTACATCTGGGAATATTGAAGAAGTGAATATAGTGCAACTTATTCGGAAAATGCTGTGATGCATCCAGATCACACTGATTATTGCCGTTTTTTTTTCTCATATAGAAGCAACATATGTACGAAAGAACCAGTAGGAATTCTGGTGAATTCCAAAAATTATCACTACTTTTCTGACGCTTGCTAATCTGGAGGAATATACTGGAATATGTAGGTCTTCCGACTCCTTATTAGCAGTTTCCGAAGTAGATCTTTTAACTTTCAAACGCCATGGAGGTTATAAAAACAATAATGTTGCAAGAGGTATATATCGAAAATTCCACTGAGAATAATAAAAAGGATCAGCAGCAACTCTTGATGAAAAGAATATGGAATATTCTTTTCATCAAGAATCATAATGTATAAAAGAGAAATGTGCAAATTAATAATCAAAATAATGCCATATTTTCGACACCGATGTCTGGTATTAATTCGTCAAATTGTACTAATTGTATTGTTAATGTCTATCGTTAAATTCTGTGATTAATTTGATTATATTTTTCCAAGATTTTGCATTTCCTTTTAATGCTTCAAATTAATGAATTTTATATTGTACAGCTGTCGAAACATAAAGGTTTCCAATCTAAAAATTTTAATATTTTTTTTCGCAGCTTGGCTGCTGGACTATAAATGTTTCTTGAATGAATGCATGGGTTATGCGGAGGGAAGTAATGTATTGCCTTGTGATCTTGATCTTGATCATTATAATTTATTCGTTACAGAAGAGAGAATGTTCTCTTTCAAATCACAAATGACTTGGAAACCTTTATATTGTGGATTTATTATGGTACTCAGTGCAAGAACGCATGTAATTTTGATATTCCAGTTGACATTCATAATGTTGTCATTATGACATGAGAACAGATAAAAAATTATTTTGATTCCATGTTTAAGACGGTATTCTTTTTGATTAATTTAAGCTCTGATAAAAAATTTGTGAAGAAAAGTCATGCACGTGTATTTGAAAAAGCATGATATTCAAAATCGATTTCGACAAAAAGCATCCTGTGATTATTGAAATGACTGCGTACCAAATTTGAATTGTCTAGTTTAATGCGATCAAAATTTTCCAAGATTTTTTGGAGATTATCTTCGACCACCTGTAACTCTTCAGCATTCTTGTGCATTATCCAGCTAATTTTATCTATACAGGGTGAGTCAGTTTTTTGTAGACAAACTTTAACAGGAGATAGAACACAAGTTTTTAAAAAGAAAAGTTCCTATAAACATATGTCCTAGAAGGCTTCATTTCCGAGATACAGGGTGTTGAATATAATTTTCTTTTCTCGAATTTTCATTATAACTTATAAACGAATGCTTAGATTTTTTCGTGTTTGGGGGATAATGCCTATTAATTAAGGGGCATAAAATAAGCGATAAAAATGTTCAAAAACTTGCACAGTGGCGGACTGGAGGGGGTGCTCAACCCCTTTCTTAAACAGAACTTCTACATCAATGACTATTTTTTTAAAAAAACTTATTTTCATTATCTACATACAGTTTAACAAAAATAATGTCCCTTCTTCTATTTCGAAATTCCTGTGCGTTTCCGAGTTATTTTGATTTTTAGTGTTTGATGTGGTACTAAATTAAGTAATTTATTTATTATATCGGCTAAATATTTAATTCTTTCAAAGAAACTTACCTAAATATGGTTTGTTAAGGATTCTAAAAAGCCGAAATCTCTTATTCTTTATCTCTTTCCAATGTAGTCAAAATAAATATTTGTTATATCAAGCCATACTCAAATACAAGACTTTTATAAGTTGAAATCTGTTTAGTACACTAATTTTAACAATCCTTATTTATTATCTGCTGCGTAAATACTAATGTACTGCAACTAAATTACAAAAAAAACATTGAATGAACATTGATGTCAATGTTAATGGAGAAAATTTTTGAATTTATAACAATATTTAATTAACAATTGTGGAATTAATAACAATTGTTAGCAATAACGATTTATTAAATAACAATTACAACAATTAATAACAATAACACTAAAATTAGACACTTTGTTCAAAATGTAAACCGTTCTTTTCAATACACATTTCACAGCGACGTACAATAGAACGTCTTAACTTAACTAAATGATGCACCCTTATTTCATTGCTAGCATCTCTGATGCGATTGTGAAGTTCTTCAAGTGTATTAACCGGAGTGGTATACACTTTTTCCTTAATGAATCTCCACACAAAAAAGTTAAGTGGCGTTAAATCGGGGGATCTGGGAGGCCACGCCACTGGACCTCCACGACCTATCCACCTCCCCGGATAGTTATTGTTTGGCCAATTTCTTAGAATTCTGCCATAATGGGCCGGGCACCCATCAAGCTGAATCCAAGACTGTCCTATTAAATTCAAAGGAATGGCTTCTCACATATTACCATGCTCTTCTTCTAAAAATTGTAGGAAATTTTCTGAATTTACACGTTGTGGCAAGAAATAAGGTCCAAACACGTGGTTGCCGTAAATTCCAATCCAGACATTTGTACTAAATTCATGTTGAAAACTTCTTGGTCAAATGGCATGTGGGTTTTCATGTGCCCATACATGCAGATTGTGAAAATTTATTGTACCACGACGAGTAAAACAGGAATCATCAGTCCACAGTATGTTGGTTAAGAAATCTCTATTATTTTGAATGGAGTTAAGAACCCACCTACAATAATTAAGTCTTCGTTCGGCGTCACCTGGATATAAACCTTGAACAGGTTGAAAATGATATGGGCGTCTGTGATCCCATTTTAAAACCCGACAAATTTTACTTTTGGGAAATACCAAGAGCAGTACGTCGAGTACTTGTCGTTGGGTTCCTATTAAATTCACGCAATATACCCTCTCCAATTCTATCTCGTCCATGGTTGTTCTGTCGGCTCCTATGTATATTTTTCAAACCCTGGTTAACAAATCGACGGTGGATACTCACAAAAACGGAATGATGAGGTTGTCGTCTATTTGGAAATTTTCTTCGATACTCCCTAGCAGCGTACCTTGAATTCCCATTTGCGAACCCATAAATAAAATGAATGTTGGCTTGTTCGCTATTTGTAAATGTAAACCGCAGGTTACACTAATTAAAAGCTGGCAAATCAAATGAAATAATTTTTTAAACTTAAAAACAATAATTAATAATAGTGAAAATATTCAAGATGAAGCAAAAGTGTTTGTAGATAAACTTGTAATAAGTCAAACTGTCGTTTCAAAATATGACATTTAACTTGTTTTCCAAGGAGTATAATATTTTGTTGCAATACACAGTTGTATTTGCTAGTTTCAAATGGAAATTATTTAGCAAAAAACAACGAAAATTGAAACTGAAATTGGTACATACACAAGTTTAATAAAACTTAAAGAAACTTCTTAAAACTGTTTGGCAACTGTACAATAATGTATTAATGTAACAGATTTCAACTTATAAAAGTCTTGTATTTGAGTATGGCTTGATATAACAAATATTTATTTTGACTACATTGGAAAGAGATAAAGAATATGAGATTTCGGCTTTTTAGAATTCTTTACAAACCATATATAGGCAGATTTCGTTGAAAGAATGAAATATTTAGCCGATAATTGATAATAAATAAAATACTTAATTTAGTACCACATCAAACAATAAAAATCAAAATAACTCGGAAACGCACAGGAATTTCGAAACAGAAGAAGGAACATTATTTTTGTTAAACTGTATGTAGATAATGAAAATAACAGTTTTTTAAAAAAATAGTCATTGGTGTAGAAGTTCTGTTTAAGAAAGTGGTTGAGCACCCCCTCCACTCCGTCACTGTGCAAGTTTTTGAACAATCTTGTTTTATGCCCCTTAATTAATAGGTATTATCCCCCAAACATGGAAAAAATCTAAGCATTTATTTATAAGTTATAATGAAAATTCGAGAAAAAAAAAAATTATATTCAACACCCTGTATCTCGGAAACGAAGCGTTCTACGACATATGTTTATAGGAACTTTTCTTTTTAAAAACATGTGTTCTATCTCCTGTTAAAGTTTGTCTACAAAAAAACTGACTCACCCTGTATAAGTCATGTGTTATCAAACACAAGTATAAAGTAACTGAATAATTGATCACATTAGACACACTCGATTACATTTGGCTTATATTAAGTGAACGCGGTCCTGCATGCACTACAAAACCAAAACAACTGACAGCTAGATTATTTGTGTGTTGGTTTCATCTGTCACCTATTACCAGTTTTCAGTGTTTAATTTCTTGGTTTTTAAATTTGTGGCAAAACTTGAGCTCGTATTTTTTCCTGAATCAAAAGAGTACCTCAAAAACAATAACACGTAGAAGCAGTTGAACCACGCAATCTTGTTATTTATAACATTGTAATTAATTCAAACTGCCCCCCTTGCATCGATTAAAACAGAAAAAATTACAGATGATTGAGAAATTTTTTTTTTCTCTTTTTTTCCTCAGATTTAATGGTAGGTTAAAATAATATTTTTGTAAAAAGATGGCACCTAAAGCAAACAGTCTGTATATACTGTTACGTGTTTGCTGTCCACACAAGCACCTCAACCTGTAGAATCGTTGATTGAACGAACGTCCAGGAAATGCTTACTGACTACTTTCTTAACCAATTAATAATTAACAACAGTAATTTAATGAAGGGCTTATCTATAGTCACAATAGACAATTAAACATTTAAAAATCACTACGTTAGCCTCTAACTTATTTCTTCTTTACTCGCTCTATTCCAAATTAAGACTGAACTCCTGGCCCACTGGGAGCCATATGGGTGGGGCAATAATGCGTCCGAATCGATATTTCGAGTTAAGTGATAGCTAGAAACTTGATTTAAAAACATAAGTAAACTAGACGAAAAAGTCTATAACCGAAAATTATTTTCGAATATACAGGGTGACCCAAGACGATTCTACAGGGCCAAGTAAAATTTTTTTAAATGAAACGCCATGTATATCAGAACATTTTTTGAAACCTCTTTGTGGCCTCCTTTTATGCCTGTATTATTATTGACTTTCTCTCAACCACTAAGATTTAATGATTTTGTTTTGTTGAAATTATACCATTAACAAGAAGTGTATATTAAAAATATCACTACAATCACAACTATCGATTATAAGAAAAAATATGTTAGTACCAGTTATGAGATATCTGTGTGATAACACTAAATTTGCTAAATTGTGCAGTTCAATAAATCGAAAATGGTTACAAATAGCCATAGGGATGTACATACAAAAAATTTTCTTTATTCAGTTCTACATCACGTCCAAAAATATACAGGTTGTTCTATTTGAAAAAATTGAGAAAATTCAATGAAATAGTTGTAAATTTAAAAATCATTTTTGGCCACCCAGTTTACTTTTAGGAAGTAAAAATGGCTGAGTGTCATCGCTCAGATGTCTCATAGCTAATAACATAACATAATTGTGACTGTAGTGATTTTTTAATATTATACACGTATAAATGGCATAATTTCAACAAAAGAAATCATTACATCCAAGTGGTTTTGAGAGTCAACAATAGTACAGAATTGGAAGGACGCCCCAAATAGGTTCCAAAAAATGTTCTGATATACATGGTGTTACACTTGAAAATTTCATGAGGCCTGAAATAAAATAAAATAAAATACCGCTGTTATTTTTCTAAATATGAGCTTGTTTATTGGATTTTAATTACAATTTAAATTCAATATTTTATTATTTTAAATTAGTAATCCATCAGGTAGTCATGAAACTTGTTTCCTTGTATTTTCCGCGCGTCCCTCGATGTTGCTAATCTCGCTCTGATTGTTACTTCAAGAGATCTAAAACAAAACAAATTTTATAGAAGACCATCATCCAGTGGTTTGTTTTAGTAAATAATAAGTGTCACAGGGCAAATGTATAGATATCTTTATTTTGTCTATATCGCTAATATAATATTAATAGTAACTTACCAATATTATTAGTCCAATCCAGCCTCTTCTCGTGTAAGAAGTTATTTCTGTACTCGTTGCCTGCCACGTACTTCGGCTTAGGGTTGAATTAACTGATATGCATTTTCAATTTTAATTGTTTTTCGAGTAATGATCGTACCTCCAATGTAATAAATTGTATTTAATAAAATATAACCTATGAAAGAAAACAAACAAAAACGATATCGTTTCTTTCTTATTGTGAAATAAAGAAAATAATTGGGGACTTACCTTGATAGGGCTTGTTATCCAGTAATGGTTACTTGTGTTAGTAATATACCATAAACCTTTTACTTTACCATTCTCAGCTTAGGTTATTATGTTGCCTGTCAAAACTCAAATTAAACTTTACGCACTACGTAGGCAAAAGTAGCTGTCGTTACGGTTGCAACGTTCTAGCGTAAGAGCGCAAGACGGTACGTCCAATATTACAGGACCGCCTTAGGTTACGGCTTTATTACTAGGCGCTAATTTTGTTATATTTTCTATTCAGCGGTACAACCAACATAGTAACATACTGCATAAGCATCCTAGCTGTTCAACTGTTGTAATATGGTAGTAAACAGTAACCATTTAATTGTTTAAAATTGTAGGCTTGTGGCGATTGAGACCTCCGGTCCTGTGTCTCTCAGGTCATGACCTTGATACCATTTGAAGGTCGTGAACTATGTAAGATGTTAACATGACTTACGTGGTATAGGTAATTTTCCTTTGTAATTTAAATTCGTCTTCTCTAAATAATATTTTGTTTATTAGGTCTTCTAGTCTAAGAGAAAATAGTATGTGTCTCACATTGTGGTATTATTTTAAACAGTAGGGCTTCTGTAATTTATATTCTTCTTGACTTGGATCGTCAACAATTAACGCGGTACTTCGTTCATTTTCTGCATTTGAATGGTTTTTCTGAAATACTGGTTTTTATGATTTTTTTTCTTCCTTCTTTTTCCGGGAGAGCCATGTTTTGTGGATTATTAACGGGGTAGGCATTGCGATCACACGTCTTTTAGTGAGTTACCAATTTTTGATTATTGGGATCAATAGTGATTGTACTGCCGTTGTTCGTGATTAGATTATTATATTATGTGATTTAGTTAGTTTTCACGAAATTTCAATTTTTGGATTAACTCGTTAAGCCTTGCAGAAGTGCCAGTCGAGGAACTTCCAGTGTTTTACGGATTTGAGACTACAGTCAAACCGGAATTTTTTTTTTATGGTCCAATTTTCCTTTCACACTGAGGAAATATTTCAATAGTGCAACATAGTTTAAGTGTACGAGTAATCTCAGTGCACTTTTGGTTCATCGTTTTGAGGTGTCGCCTTTTGGTTCACAAACATCCAGTTTTTTTTTTTGGTTTGTGTGTTTACCACCTAGCTGTCTTACCTGCTCCCCCCCGATGAGCTAGCAAGTGTGTGGTTCCTACTTTATTTTCGAACGGCACACTATAATAAACATTTGCTACGAGTACCGGAGAGGTATCCATCAAGCTTACTCACATTTCACCTTTTATTAGTTATTATTAAATAACGATAAATAATTTTTTTTTATTATGCTTTGTACGTAGCAATGGCGTTCCATTTAAAAAAAATGTTAGGTGACCCTGTAGAATCGTCCTGACTCACCCTGTATATTCAAAAATAATTTTCTGTTATAGACTTTTTGTCTAGTTTATTTATATTTTTATATTAAGTTTCTAGCTATCATAGAGCTAGACATATCGAAGTCGGACGCACTATTTTCCCACCCTGTATATATATTCATGCATGATCTAAATGTAAATAAAACTTTCTTGAACATTCCCGGCCCTTTTTGAACAGTTCTAGTTCCGTCTCATAAATCTGTATTAACATGGTTATTTAATTCGTTTTAACACTAGTAGATTCATCTCGTAGCACACCCTGGAACCAGCAGTCTACACAGTCCATTGGCGTAACAATGTTTTTTTGTTATCTGAAATTTATCAAGATAATTTAGGATTTTCTATCATCTTAACTAGGTAATCGAATATAAGATTATCTTTTATCTGTATCCATATGACACTTTTGGTTTTCATCTGTTATCTACATCTAGGTAAGAAATAATTGTCTTTGCACAATACTGTTCTTCAGGAAAGCATTCTCAGACATATGTTTATAGGACAGGACATTCTTCTCCCCTTATTTTGACCTTGCTCCTTAATTGGCGAGCAGAAATTTCCGGGTACCCTGTATAAACAAAAATATCAAGGAAATTTAAAGACGACAAAGGATCTAACAAAAATTTAAATTAATAGAACAATAATTGGTGTAAATTAAGATGAGGTTTGTCTTGGTTTACTAAGGTAAATGGAGCAACTCGGGCTCTTGCTATTTTGTTGTATACTACTGACAATATTTCATCGTTGTTATAATTATGACATTTCTAACGTAGCATGCCTTATTAACATTTCATGTCCCAAGATCTATCCAAGTCATTAAAGAAGTTTAAGAACGTGTATTAATATATTGCCAAATAGTTGAAACATATTTCTGAGGGTACCTAAAATAAATTTGAATTCATTAATTAAGTTTTTATTGTAGTCTACAACTGGGTGGCAAAATTTTAATTACATTTTGAGATGAGTTTTACGACATTCTTGGTGAAAATAACGCTTCATAAATATGAGTTTCGCTCGCTCAACCTTTTAACTCATGCCTCGAAATCGTCGTCATTTTATTTCAACGTCGCAAACTTTGAAATCCATAAAACTCAGTCTGCGATTCTATACAAAATTATTATAATAAGTAGTTATATGTGTGTATAATTTACGACATTTTTTGACTGCCGCCTCGCAAATCATATAGGAAATTCTTAAAAATCATAAAACTTTGTCTGGATATAATTGGTTAGCTACAGCGCACTATCATAAAATTTAACTGGGACAAACAATAGTTTATAGCGATTCTGCGGCATATTCTATTTAAAATACTATAAATTTTAATTTTATTTTAGTGCCACGTCTTCTTCGAATAAAATGCCTTACGATTATTTTTGTATGGGCATATATGAACACATAAAATGAGTATCTCCTCCTAGACAATGCGTACAGATAAAAAATAATTATTAGAGCGTGGCAAATCTAACGGCTCTCATTGTCAGTAGCGTCCCATGTGATTACCTACATTCCCAATAATTATGGCAGATGATGAAATAAGTAACATACTTACCTTTTACGTGTTAACGACCGGGGACAATGCCTGAGATTGCGCATCAACGAACATACGCATAAGTAACACAGTTTCTATGTTTTCTGCTGAAAAAAATCTCCTTTGTGGAGTAAACACATATGTGTAAAGCGAAAAAATCTTTCGACATCTACCAACGTAATATTTGCAATTTTAAATCTTTCTAAATCACTTGTAGGATGTTCCTCATTAAAATACCGATCAGTATTACGTAACGTTTCATATCCCACATATTTATGTAAAATGTTATTGTACCGCTTACTCACTCGTATACCAGGTCAATATTTTAGAGTTTGTAACTTATTTTGTGCATTATGAATTATATGTAAGGACTCTCTAATACCACTGCATAGTTATTGTTGTTAATCACATGGATTGCTACCTCTACTTCAAGATTTTTAAAAAAGTTTTTGGTCTTGGAGATGGCTTTTGATTCACTAAGATTTAATTGTAGAATGAAATCCTTTAGTCGTTGAAAATACTCATGGTGATATCCAACAGCTGCTTGCTAGCCATCTCCCACAACTTGTTAAAATAGATTGTGGTGGACAAGCTAACTTAAATTTGTAACTCGTTTGTAGGTTTTCAGATGGAGTCCGCAAGCCTTCGTCGCCAGGCGAACGTAAAACTTTAAATCACTGTTAAAATTGCTCTATTGATGAGAACAAAAAAATGAAAAGAAATAATCTTTAATATCTTGTAGATAAATTTAATACATAAAATTACAGGCATTACTGATGCGTATTTTTTTCTTTTTTATTAATAATACGATTATTTAATTTGGTCTCATTTTATGAAACTAAATAATCGTATTTCCTATTAATAAAAAATACGCATCAGTATTGCCTGTAACTTTATTAAATGTATATGGTATTTAAGATGAATTATTTGTGTTCGTGTTTCGATATTACTGACAGAAAATTTTTTAATAAGAATTCATAGATTTAAAACGCAGCCTTCATTCACATTATACTTTAGATTTTTATATTTGTCTATATGCATAAAAATGTAAGACGCAAATCTTAAACTGGCATGCCAGGCATTGTTATTTATATCAGTATCACGACGAAATACTTAAGCAGACTGGAATACAGCTCACACAGATTTCATTTATATCTGTTGCATACGCGCATATAGTGTTTGTAGCCTACGTAAATACGTCTATGACCAGCGTTAGATTACCACGCTGTAAATTAATTATATATAATTTAACAGTAGATGAAGATCATTATTTCAGAATTATTTAATTGGTCGGTCAACCATACATATTCATATTAAATATTACCACTGTAAGAAATCAATGTCTCTTTTTGCCTGGCAATTTTTGAGTTCTATTAGAAATATTAATTTAGAAAATATTTTGATATCCATATATTTGCACAACTTTTAAATGTTTTTGCAACCGAAATGAAATATTACACAGGCCAACATTTAGTTTGAAAAAAAAAACACCAGACTCTACCTAGGTACCCGGGGGTTTTTGGGGTCGCTGATTCCAATGCCGAGGTCGGTTAAGCTCTATCACGTCAGGTTCAAGGTCTATTGAAGGTCAAACTAAGAAAAGGTGGTTGAAAAGATCTGAAAAAATTCCTACATAGGTTTTTGGGGGCGCTGAATCCGAATCTGGTATTCGCTTACCCTTAGAAGGTATCCTGAGGTCATTTTAAGGTCATTCTGAGGTTATTTCAAGGTTAATTTGAGAAAAACAGAGGAGAAGCTGTCAAGAAATCTGAAAAAATTCATACATAGGTTTTTGGGGTCGCTGAGTTTGAATCCGGGGATGGTCCACTAAGGTCGCTCAGACGTCATTTTAAGGTCATTATGAGGATGAATTGATACACTTGAAAAATCTAAAGGTCTTTCGGGATTCTAAGTCCAAATATCAGTTTTTAGATTACCTTTTTATCAAATCCCCAGCTTCAAGTTACAATACTCGACCGACTTTGATTTTAGCCTGCATTCGTCCGCCAGCTTTTGCTGCACGTGAAGATTCTTCGACTATCTCAGTGCAAATATATTTAACTCAATAAATCACCTACTTATTTTTTTCTGTGAAATTTGACGAGCTTATATTCACCACATAAATCCTGTGGAACGGAAAGAATGGCCTTTAGGTATAGTTGCAGAAGCAGAGCGAATATGAATGTAGAGAGTACCTTGAATACTCGATAGATGGCGCATGCCCACCGCAAGTGAGTTGGGGCAGTAGAGGGATATAAGCGTGGCGCAAATCACGGGCATTCTTAGTTTAACCTGTCATGTATGCACGCCCTAGGAGAGAAGACCGCCTTCAGAGCTGCCTAGCCGTCGTAATAAAAGGTGTTTGAATAAGAGCGCAAGATTTGAATAATTGCGCCTACAGTTTGCCTGTCATGATGTCAGAAGATTATGTCATGCCAGATCGATAGAAGACAGATGGGAGTTAGTAAACATGGAGCATTACACGATAGAATAACGCGTCCTGATTGTTATCAAAATGGTGAAAGTTTGATTGCCATTCGTAAAGTGCGTCCAATTTTCAGTCGAAATAATGTTCCTCATTCATCTACTGTGAAAAGAATAATCGAAAAATTCGAAAGTACTGGTTCGCTTAGTGATGTGAATCACACGACACGAACTCGTAGAGGTCGTTCAGAATAATACATCACGGCAGTTCGTGAGAGCGTGGCCGAGAGTCCAGAGCCGTCGCTTCGTCATCGTGAACAAGAATTGGACGTTACAACAGCCACTCTTCAGCGTATTCTCACTAAAGATTTGCATCTCCATGTCTACAAAGTCCAATTGACTCAACAACTTCTGACAACAAACCATGCACAGCGAAGAGATTTCACCATTTCGATCCTTGCACAACAAGAAGTGAATGCCGATTTTGCTGACAAAATCATTTTCACCTCGATGGCTTCGTTAATAGGCAAAACTGCCGCATTTGGGGCTCAAAAAATCCACGAATGATTCATGAGAAAACAATGCATCCAAAACGTGTCACTGTTTGGTGTGCATTGTGGTCTGGAGGAATCATTGGGCCGTTCTTCTTCGAAGAAGAAGCAAGTAATGCAGTAACGGTGAATGGCGAACGTTATCATGCTATGATAACTCAGTTTTTTGTACCTCCATTGGAAGATATTGCTCTCGACGACATGTGGTTTCAGCAGGATGATGTCACTTGCCATTGACGGTCTTGCACGAGTCTTTTTCTGGTCACGTCGTCTTTCGGTTTGGTGACCAGAAGTGGCCGCCACGCTCTTACGATTTAACACCTTTGGACTTTTGGCTGTTAGGTTATCTGAAGTCACACATTTATGCCAACAAGTCCGCGACCACTGAGGCATTGAAGGCCGAAATTAGACGCTATGTCAACGAAATAGTGTCACATGTATGCAACACTGTTATTCAAAATTTCGCAAAAGACCACGCATGTGCCAGCAAAGCCTTGGCGACCATTTACCAGATGTGTTGTTTCATACTTACCTCCCAAATGTCTACATTATAACTCAATAAATATTTCAATACTTTGCTACAGAATACCATGTTTTATTGAACCTTGAAATATTGCGCTCTTATTGAAAAACCCTCTAAATGTGTATTATTTTCTCCGTGTTATTCCTTACTTGTTCATGACTTTCGACTGCTAGATTGACAAACATCTCGCATGGAAGAATGTGATACACAATCCTAGAGCAATGCTCTCTTGCTCTATTCTGTCTATTGATATATCCACATTCCAAAGGCACATGAAAGCCATCTGTCTGAAAAACTAGAAAACACATCACATAAATTAGACAACCTGAAATCCAAAGCCAGAGGTGCACGGGTAGGGGGTTAGACTGAATAAATGCAGACATACAACCGATTCCTTCGACTTTGTCAGGATCGAAGCCTTGATTTGAACCCAGGAGGCGCTAGCTAGTAAACAAGCTATGATGGTCACTTAACGCTCTAGTACACTGCGCTACCGAGTTCTAGAATGTCCTGAGAATTTACTTTCTATGCAAATCTTTCAACTTTTGTTAACTCTCGCAAGTGGGTCGTTGATCTAAACTTGGCATCAAACCACTGGACCATATTGAAACCTAGGGCTGATTATCACCATATAGAAACAAATGCATGATTGGTAAATTTAGGCCCCAGTTTTTATCTGCCACCCGTTGCATATTCCAAAAGATTTCCATTTACATTTAAATAATTATATTAGCTACAATTTTCTATCTTTATACGTAACTCGTGTGGTAAGTCCTAAACTATATGTTATTTCTATTAGCATGCAATTTTCTATCTTCTATACGTAACTCGTATCATAAGTCCTATATTTCTTATTTTGGCACAGGTGATCTTCTTAGTCTTAACTGAGAGACTGATTTCTCTATATCATATTTCTATAAATTTACATCCTGCATCACATACGATGTTTAGAAATCAATCAGTCACTAGGAGTAGGCCATCATCTGTGTATGTCAGCAAATAAAAACCTTCCTCTATTAGACACTACATGAGACCACCCATCACCAGACCCTATAAGTGAAGTGATAGGAGCTGCCTTATGGGCAACCTCCCTTGCTGTAATGTCTAGCTGACAGTCCCTCTAAAAAGCCACTATTTTGTTTTCTAAATCCTCCAGGGTGGGGAGTTTGGTATGGTAAACAATGGTTCTTAGGTATGTCCAAAAAAAAAATCGAGAGAATTTATTATTGCCAGAACTACTTGATCACGAAGGAGCTCCAAATAACGGTCTGTATTTAGATTTTTGCGTAAAGCGAATGGACCAATGAGGTTTCCACCAGACAGTCAATGTTTGTAGGTATTCTGTATATTCTCCCATCCAATGCTGACTCTGATCTGACAGGTAACGACAATTACGTCTATTTACAAACACATTGACTCTGGCTGTTCCTGGACGTCAAGAAGGACGTAGTGCAATTTTGTTAGTCGTACCTGATTTTTGTTGACCAGACAGTTTGACACGCCGTCGATTTGGAAATTGGATCCCGTTTTCGATGTGTCTGATTAAATAGGTTGTACGTCTGTTGAAATGATCATCGTATCCTATGCTATCATCTATGAAGTTATACTTTCTGTTTCAGTCAAAACAAAAATTTTAAGTAGTGTCGCAAAAGTTAGCAATCACAATACTGAACTTCAAAGTATTTGACAAGGGAAAACAGTCAAAACTATCATCACCTACGTTAGAACAGTGTTGGTGAATCATATCATCTAGTGACAAAAAACTCAACAACACGTTTGTCATTGTTTCCATGGAATCGTGGAAAGCTGTACACACAATAACTCAAATAGAACTTACATCATCGTAATTGGAAGATTATCTTGTTTTCGAAACTTTAATATACATCATATTTCATTAGGTAAATTTTCGATGACTTCAGCAACCAAAGTATGGAATTAGAGAGATTCCAGTGAGATTCAACTCGTTGAATAAAACACAAGTCTCTTACTGTATAGTTTTTCTAACACCATATATATCACTGGACACGAAATAAGTCATATTGCACGCAAAAAGTTCATAGTCAATATCGTGAAAAAATCAGCGTATGAGTGGAACACATTGGGCAAAATGTCATTGGTGCATAATTTTTTGAACAAAACTTGATAGTGCAGACCTAATCATTTGCAGCAGAATATGGTATCAGCTCTTTCTGTTTTATACCAGGCAAACAATATCGATCTCCAAGAAAATGTTTGTTTTCAACAGGATGAAATCCTGGAGGCGAGCGTAACACCGACTGAAAAGTAAGACAGTGAATATTGTGGCTATTAGTTGGATGGGTAACAACCAGGCCAGCGGAACACAGCACTCTCGCCTCAGTGTTCTAGCGGCTTGTATATTAGCTTGAAAAGCAGGGGCTATGCAATCTTAGACGAGGATTGTACATTGAATATAGCATCCTTCGGAGGGATGAAAAATAGACGGTCCCTTGTCTAGAAGATATTAGATAAATAACAAAACCCCAATCTTCCACAAATATGTTCAGCAAAATTTCACGGTTGGGGCTAGCTCTTCTCGTGGTGTCGGTGATTGGCCTTGGTAGCAGAACCAAGCCGACGTTAAATAAATGATACAAGTTTTTGTATAATCGGATTGGCAGAAGATGTGCGATAGAACGGCTTCCCTCCTCTCACTGGCAGGATTCGATCCCATAGACATTTTACGCGAAACTCATAACGAAAATTTCTGCTAAAAAAAATTGGTCATTTCAATTAAAGAGAACATTGATGACGTGCCTATATTCTTATGTTTAACCGAGGATATACACGTTTCTAAAAGCCACTTTGAAAGAAGTTGAAATTTTTTCAAAATATTCGGAACATTCCAAATTTTTACTCATCTGTACGATGATATCTATGCAGGTTCTGCAGTACGTATTTAACAATGCAAAATAATGTATTTCCTATATAACAATAATGAATTTCCTATATGTATACGCTCACTTACAACTTCATAGGTTATTATAATAATACCAAAAACGTGATATTTTTGAGTACGTGTAATAATTTCATAATTTTTTGTGTGTACTCTCTCATTGACGAGTCGTCAATGACTAATTTTAAATAGAACATAATAAAAGTAATAATAGAACACCTTGAAGTGTAATAATATCCTACAACAACCTGTAATTAATAAAAACCTATTAAACTTTTATTATTACCGCGTTGGCCATAGTTAATTTGTATAATTGCCCACAAACTAAAAATTTTATGAGCCATAAACTATCGTGGAATAAATAATATGTTGGTATACCTGTAACTGTTTCATTTTTATTACAATATGGCCGCTACATTTGTCATTTATGCATAATTTTGCTTATATCAGTTTTATTTACGACATTTTAATGACCATTGTTAACTGAATACGTGCTTAGAATGTATGTTTTTTCTATATATAAAAGCATTAAAATGTGTGGATTTGAATTTTATTATTACAGTTAATTAGCCGGTTGTATCAATTAGATACTGAATTAATAAAAATATGTATTTATTGCTGCAAAATTCCGTGTGAAATGTTGCATTACTAAAAAGATGTGTCAAATTTATTAGTCGGCAAATAGCATTGCAATATGTATTTATACCAGACATTCGTTTCCAAAGCACTAAATACAGATTACTAAAAACTGTACTTTAAAATAGGAGTATGTATATAAAATGCCGCAAACTATTACGATACAGTCGAATTATTTTTCAAATATTACTCTCTGGAACATTTTAACATCATTTAAAATAAAATAAAACTGTAGAACAATTTTTGTTCAAAAACCCGTCAAAATTATTATATGGTCGAATTTAATGAGGTAAATTTGCATGCAAATCTAATACTTGATTACGGAAAATTTTCAATATCAACATTTGCAGCCAAAAATACAAAATTTCGTTCTTATGAAATGTAATTTTGATTTTAAAATAATCTGTCTACATGGCAATGAAGTTGTAAAATGTAGGAAGTTCTGTCGTTTTTGCATAAATTTATATTTATAAGATTTATGGGCAAAAATTGGGCTAGATGTATGATGGGTTGCCTGTAACTCTGGAGCACTCTTATGTACTTCAGGAAGCTGACTCTTCGGCCAAATATCAAATACTAATTGAGTTATCAAGCGCAATAGAAAATATAGTTATTTATTTATTTATCTGTTTGAAAGGCTGTAATTTGTTAACCGCTGTAATTAAAAAAAAAAAAAATTCAGAATAAATGATATCTATATAAGGTAATGTTCTAAATAGACATTATCACGATTATCATTTATACTCCAAGCAGTATACTCTGCACAATTATCTATTTTCTCCACTATTTCTTTTTCTTCATCTGAAGAATCATCGAACATTTCGCGTGCAAAATGTACAATAACAGGGACAACCATGTCTCTGACAATTGGTAAATTAGGTAATAATGTTATTTATTTCGACCATGGTAGAAGGTTATTTATCTTACTTTAAAGCGGCACTAGAAATTAGAACTTTAAAACAATCTGATCTGAACTGACACTGACAGTTTAAAACTCCATTAGCGTTCGGGACCACATTGCACTTTTGACTGGCGTCACGTGATATACATATGCTCTAGCTCTGACTTCGTCCCCATCATAAATAGCCGAACTTAGCTTTAACCTGGTCTAGTTCACGTGATCTTTCAATAACCTATGAGAGTGCAGAGCGCTAGAGTCGATTAGCACTGCCAATAAACGTTCTCATTTACACTCATCATACACTATTTTCCATTTTTCCGCAATACAATTTTGTGGTAAATTGGTTCTATGACAGCACCACCCAAATAATCTGGGGTGTTTAAGTTTAAGCTCAAAATTAACTTAATTAATTAATTTTTAATATAGTTTTAATTTGGTCGCGATTCAAACATTTCTTTTGGCAAATATTTTTATGCAAATATTTTCCATGCGCAGTACCTCGTGTCCCACAAAAAAATCAACCAAAGCTTCGGCTCCCTATTTATTTATCATAAAGGTACTACTGTACAAAATTGCAGGTTAAATTAAACACCGAAAATTCGTTATGAGCTCTTGGACTATTAGAACAAGTTAAACGAAAAAATAATTGTTTTAATAATAATTATTAAAACAATTAATTATTATTTTAAAACTTTTTACACATTTTTGCCTATATCTTTTGTCTCGACAAACCAAAAGAGTCGTAATTTTCGATTCTATCGAGGGACAAGCCTTTCAACACTTCAGTTAGGGTCGCATTACTCTGTAACCCCAAAATTTTATCTCTTTGAATAAGCGTCGTAAACCGGCCCGACCGCTCCACTACAAGAATAGAGTTGAATTCACGACACTACAGTAAGTCACTTTCTATATCTATGGGGATGCACGAGCTTGACTCAATGCACCCTATGTAGTGTTTTGAAATGAATGCACGGTATATGATAAACTTTTCGTCACAAGAGCCTCATCCTATTTAGAGGTAATTTATTGCAATCAATATTTCCTATTTTATGTAATTTGAATCATCTCTATCGTTGTCAAATTTAACATATTATTCTTGTTTCAGGAAATTGATGTACCTAATCAACCGAATTATTAGTATAGAAGAACAGCTGTTGTGATTGAAAATCTTTTTATCTGCAGGTATTACGTGAATGTTCCAATTTATTCCGTCTCTCACTTGTATATTCGTCCCAGTAATAACAATAACACTATATAAGAGTAAAATTTGTAGCAATAAAATTAAATATGGTGCATTTATACAAGAAAAAGAATTAGTTTGTAAATAATACCTATGTTACATACTGAAATATTTGCTACAATACATCGTAACGGACATTTTTGATATATAGATAAAATCCATAATAATTTGGTTTATATTTGTTCCTAGTGCTTAAAAATCAAATAATCAAATAGGCCTTTACTGTTTTAAGAAATTTGTGAATTGTTTTCAAATATTGTTTTACTGTTGAATATACATATATGCTATAAATAACTAAATATATTTTTCATTGTACAAATATTAGCTGTAAGTTTAAAATTGTCAAAGAAAACCGATGCCATGTTATTATTTTAGGGATGTGGTCTTATTTAGGACCTTGTGATAATAATAAACTTAAACACAAGTGATTTTATTATAAAAGTTGAAACGAATTACTAAATATTAGATTAACATGATGTGTTAAAACTACTTCATACTTTGTGAGTTACAACATAATGTATTAAATTCTACGAAACTTCTTAGGTAGGTGGTTTAATAGTTTACTAGAATATACAAATAAAATAATTTATAAGCGAAGTGCACGAAATAATTGGTTGTTCTCTTCTGTTTAACTACTACGAGTACTTCTATGACTTAAGAACTGAACTTTTAAGTAATTTTAAATTATTGTTGTTAATATTGGAAATGTTACTCTTAAATCTGTATGAGGTATGATGGTGAATTTATTTATTCATAACTAGAGCCCAGATACGTATATTATATTTCAGGAAGAGATGTACTCGCAACAGGAATTATTAATCTAAAATAAAGCGGTGTAAATTCTACTGAATTAATTTAACTTTTGATGTTTTCATAAAACAAATCCACTCTTTTTGCACGTCAACAACAAATAACGTCGTCTCTACTGCAGCAAAGTAAATAAATAAAAAAAAAGAATTATTTTAGGTTTTTAGTAAATTTACAAAAAATAATTATTTCTTTTACTTATAGAGATCGGGAGGTAATGTCAATTCATTAGGTGTTTACAATATAATACTATATCTACGTAAAAGTCGTCTCTGGAATTTATCGCTACCTCCCGATATCTAATTCCAGCAGTCAACCTGTGAACGCCGCGAGTGTAGTATCTATACTTTTCAAATTTCAGAATACTGTCGTGGAAAATTTTTTGAAATTCGCGACCATTTCCCCCTCGAAGAGTTACTGTAGAATGATGGATAAAGAATTTCCCGTAGTTAGAGTTTAATGACACAGAACTTTGGTGCAGTATTTGTGAGAAAATACTCTCATGGGCAGCGAAAACACGGGTTTCACAGCATGTTATAACTGAAAATTATAAAACACGTGTGAGTGATAGTATGATTGCTACTAAAAGAAGAAAACAATTTAATTCAGATTAAGCTCAAATTTTAAACAGCTTTTACAAAATTATGTTAGTGGAAAGTACAATAACGTTACCTTGTCCAGGGAATCCACGTTAAGGAAAAATTATATATCGCCAGTGTGCAACGAACTTAAAGCAGAAATTGTTTCTGTGTTACAAGACGTATTGGTTAGTGTAGATGAAACCGCCGACGCTAGTGGGCAGAACATCGCAAATGTATTGGTTGGGGGATGGAAAAGACAGTGACAATACCAGTTCGCTTAATATCAACAAAGGTGTTGGAATGCACAAATGCAGAATCGATATGTGAACGTGTGGATAGCAGTCATAAAACACTATGGGGCGAGAACTATGAAAATAATAAAGGACGTGTATTGCTGTTTTTATCGGATGCAGCTTCGTATATGAAGGGGGCTGGATAGCGCTTAATATTCACCTATTTCAATGTGGTACATATGACATGTTTAGCACAAAGAATATGTTTACACCGGTATCCTAAATCCGCACCTGATGTTGACGTCATATAATCGGATCTGGGCTTTATTTATTTTATAACATAAAACGTAGTAAGGTAAAAGTTTTTTTAAATTCTGGGGAAGATGAATCAAAAAAATTTTTCGATCACGTAATTTTAGTATGTTTTCAACATGTATTCTGCAGTCGAGAGAGAAAGGACTAAGCGACAAAAACCAGAATGACTAATAATTAATGAGTGCTAGTTTTTCACAAAAAAGGTCGCTTATCTACTGCCTTTTAGCTTAGTATAAATTATATGACTCATCATGACCACAATAGTGTGATAGGGGCCAAGTGTCTTTTCTATTAAATATTTCTCACATTCTAAACTCTTATTGACTTAAAAACAGTTTCAGTCACTGAAATACTTCATTTATTGATAATGAGGTAGGTACCAAACTCCTAAATTCGCCATCACCTCATAAACAGAACAAATACGTCAATTTATAACTTATCATCAAATTATTACTCAAGTCCAGAACATATTCATTTGCTACTAGTTTTTCCCAAAACCCTCTTCTGTTGTTGGGCATGAGAAGCCAAAATTTTTGCAATATGGCCTCTTTTTCCTGCTCAGGAATACATCAATTCCGTGTTTTTGTGTTGGATTGCTTCGTTCCGGAATTTGTCGCATTTACTTCCAAATAATTCAGTTTTTTAGATTCAATCGAAACATAATCTGTTCAATATTTAAGAGTTTATTTTCCCTTCATATATTTTCAGATATGGCCGAGCCTCAGCTTTCCTTAATTTTGGTTGCGAAACATTATCAAATCATAACAATTTTCCGAACAGTTCATCTGCTGTTTTCAAATTGTCACAAACAATTCACTCTCGATATTCGACAAGAAAGTGGAAAGTGACACTCTATGATTCAGTTACCTAGCAATTTGTGCTTGCCGCCTTTGTCTTCAAAAAGTGATGACGTGTTGTACTCAGCGCCAAAATTTTTCTTCATTTTTTTTTATTTTAATTTCTTGCATTTTGAATTAGAAATTAATGTTACCAATTTGAACAAATGAAGTAAAAATCTAAAAAGTGTACTTACTGTATTTTTTCTTATAGGGGCAGTATTTGAGTCTGCACTATTGATTTTCTGGCTGACTGACGACAGTCAGCCAGTTTTCACTAGATATGATTATTAGTTTTCGAAAAGTAATCTTTCATTGTGATTAGTATTTTACAACTTTCATTACTTCTTGATATCTGGGTAAAATAATTATTATCAATATTCACATTGGAATCATATGATTGCCACAATTTTGACACTCACTGATATTTTAACTCTTTCAGTATTTTACTACTGAGGATATATGTTTAGTACTAAATTAAAAAATTAAATACATAAAAACATTTTCAGCTCAAACTCAAGAGAAATAAAAACTTGAACTTATATTTAAGATCAGTTTAACCTCGGTTCAAATATTTTGTGAAACCGGCTATAATTAATTATCTGTCATTTTGATAATTTTATTTTCTCATATTTCCAAGCGATTGGGCATCAAAAACAAATTCAAGTTGCAGATTATGAAGTAAATAGACATCTTGACGCTCTTAGAATGTTTGTTCATTCAAAAAGAATTATCTTGATTATTTTCACTTGTGCGTATTATATCGAATATACCACGTGTAGTCCAAGTGAACATTTTACACAAAAATAAAGAAATTTTAATTTCTTATAGTACGTAATTATAATAACTACATAACAATGTGACTGATGTAGTAAAGTACTTATTTTTAGCAATTTTCATTAGTTGGTGTTCCCCAATGCCAGCTTTTGAAAAATTTTTCCCTGTAGATTATCTTATTAATTTGTTGGATACATATTTTTTGAACATCCAATCCAACTTCTTCAGCTGAATATTTTATCAATTTATTTATTTCATTAATTCCAGCCCTAGAATTTTTCAACCAACCACTTCATTCTGACTTCTTCCAATAAGGATTTGGCGTCAGGAATAAGTTTGTCGTACAATCTAAATGAAAATAAGCATAAGTATAGAATGATTTACCAGGAAGTAATGCCTACACCACAGAACATAAATTAGGATTATGTTATTTTCAATAAGCCATTTTTTGTAGAAAGTGGCCAAATGGCCTCCTTGTGCAGGTTTTGAAAAAATGCTGTTATATTCTATTCTATTCAGCTAGTGGGAGAATCATTATTGCTAATGTTTTCTTTAAAAAAATATGTTAGGCAATGTGTTCCTTCTCCACCTCGCCAAGCAAGTTCCAAAGATGCTATAAAAAAAGAATTTTGTCTACAGTACTTAATAATAATAATAATAATAATAATAAACATATACAATTTGGTGGAGTGGTTGGTGCTTCTTCATATTACGTGTCCAAGATTTTAATATTGCATTAATTTCAGCTGGTGGTGTAGATTGAGCCACTTTGTATTTCTCTTCAGTCAAAAAGTTTGAGAATTGCCTAATTTCGAGTTTCTTTCTGTATTTCTTGGAATGTTTCTGCATCAATTTCACTTTCCCATTGTCACCAAATATTTTGAATTGCTTTCAATATAAGAAAACTATTTAGTACGCTACTATTCCTAAAAAAATATTGCAAATACTTCGAAACGAGACAAATTTTACAAAGTCTTTTAAATTAGCATCTACAAAGCATCCACTACTTAATTTTTCGAAATGAAAAAATGTAGTAAGTAATCACAATTATCTATTAAACAAAAATTAGATGAATACTCCTCAGAATACCATTCGTAATTAGAGTATTTTAAATTATTTTTGGGGCGCCATCGAACTGCAGGAAAAACTGTAAGCTCCCTTCCCATTCAGCCATATAAATTTAGTATCGTTGATTTAAAAGGTTAAATTTATGGTCTGAAAGGTGACTAACAATATTTAACAGACTACAAACGACAGAATACTACCTTACGCATATAGGAAAGTTTAAAGCATGCTAAAATAAAATTATTTGTGTTCAACTTTTCTAATGTTTAAAAGTTAGAAACGCTGCAAAATATAGTGTTTGGGGTAAAAACAGTTAGGTAGAAGTATACAATGTGGTCCAAAAACTTTAAACAAATCGAAAGTTATTCCATTAATGAATTCCCAGAAAATTTTATACTGGTAACACAAACTTTTATTAGTACCAATCGTAAAATTGTCCCTAATAGAAAAAGCTGATTTAGTTTTGTATTGTGGAGACAATACTAAGGAAAGTTAATAGTTGCTACCATTTTTAATGAGATACATTTGGATAAACAAGTTAGTTTTGTTACAGTTAGTACAATTTTTAAAGTATTTAAAGAAACTGAATCTTTGAAATGCCAAAACGTTCTACAAATAATATTTAAAACGAGAGAAAATTATCGAAAACATCATTAAAGAAAATATTGGAAGACAACAAATTTCACCCATACAAGCCAAAATTTAGTTACACGAATGAGATTACAATCACATATTTAGTTTTTCAATCTGGATAAAAGGGTTTATACAGGAGGATATAAATTTTGCAAAAATACGCTATTCACTGATGAGTTTTAAGACAAAATGTGTGGTTTGTTCTCAGAATTATAGCTCAAGAAAATCCAAACTCCCTCAAAGATCAGTACTATCAAAATATAAATGTGCTATGTTGGATAACTAATACAGATTAATATGGCCCTTATTTTTTTTTGGAAAATTTAATAGTGAGATATTTGTATTTCCCTACGATCGATTTTCAAGAATTCTTGAACATTCTTCCTCGTGAAATTTGTTCAAGGATATGGTTTATGCATAGTGGCTGTCCAGTTCATTCAACTGTTCAGAGTAGCTCTTATTTCTGATCAGTTAAATGGAACATTTGAAAACAGATGGGTTGATAAAATAAATTTAATTAGCCAACTCAGTCTCCAGACATTTCGCCTCTGAACTTTTCTTGTGGAACCATCGACCTTTTAATTGTAGGGATGATTTTGAAAATGCGTTTACTACATGTTGCAGAGAAATTCACGCAGAAATATTCCGATAGGACGTAAAATAATTTATAAGAAGGACTAATGTCTGTACTGTGAGAAGGATGCCATAGAAGTTATTCGTTAGAAATGTAAACTGCTGTTAATTTTGAAAATTATATTTCTTGTTAAGTTTGGTTGTGTTTTTAAATGAATAGTTGATACTTTATATAGTTTACATGAGTGAACACATACCGTTTAAATAAAATTTTCAAAATTATTTTATTTTAATTGATCAAGTAAATTAGAATATAACCTCGAAGTAGATACAACTCTTTAAAATAATAATTTTCGATGTCTTAAATAATAAGGGCAGTTTACTCTTGAGTCAATATAATACATGTAATTTGATATTTTGGTGTGTGCAACGAGTATTTAATTTTAGACCAGGCACCAATTTTTCTCAATAATAAAATTTTCTGAGAAATCATTAATGAAAAGTTTTCCATTTGTTGTATATGTCATCATATCACAATCTATTTGAGCAAAATACCACCAGCGATGAAGAATATCTTACATAATAAGATTTGGACTATAATACTCGAGTATATTTTTTAATGCTTAGCCGATTCTTAGCTGGTTGTTGCACCAAAACAAAGAAATATTTACATATTGTCATAATTAATTCCAGTATGTGGCAGTTATGTTTCTTGGATGCCTCAAAATTTTGTCGGCTGTGAGTTTATTTTCGAAATTGTTTTAAATGTGTTGAAAATCATAGTGTAAATAATAAAATAATGGACGAAATACCTGATTAAAGATTTACTTAAATTATGCGTGAGATAATTTATGTAAAATGCTAATATAATTATTGGATGTTTCTTGGGTTCTTGAAATACTCGTCAGCAATAATTCTTATTTGGTTTATTTTGCGTTTTATTTGTGTAAATACTGTAATAATAGTCTTATTATATAATTAAAATTTCACTTACCTTGTTTTATGTATAAAATTATTTATTTAAAATACTTGCTTTTAGCTTAGTATCATTAAACAAAAAAGATTATCAAGATGAAAAAAATGGCAAAGTTTTGCGTAAAATGAGGGAAACATGTAACCTATTAAAATTAGGTCATAGATCGACACCTAGTAGGCCAAATGGCCAAACCTATAGAACCAATTAATTATTTTCAGGAAACAAGAAAAGTCTTGATAACAAAAAAAATTAACATTCTTTTGTGGGGAATTATAATTGTTAGTAGTGAAATGTGTAAAAATAAATGCTTTACCTAAATTCGCCAAAATATTAATTTCTGCTCAATTAAGGGTTACTTGTTTTTTAAAATAATTGAACAAAATGTATGGACTAAATTCTACAAAACAGTTGTTGCTCAAATGCCTTCCTGTAATGTTACTGTCAATTCTCTAATAGATTTTCACGTTATGCTAATTACCCCTTCTTGTAAAAATTCCACAGTATCCCAGTTTACTTTAATATCTATTTTCTCAAGCATATTTATGTTTTTTATATAATTCTTACTAGTACAATCTCGTAAGTTAGGCCCACTTACCATTACGCTGTTAATATATAGGGGATATTTAAACATGGCGTGTGAAAATTATGAGCAAAAAAAATCAGGTAGTGAGCTACTCAAAACAATAATGGTACAAGTCTATATAACCCTTTTTTGAAATTCCAGTGTTAGCGGAGTTATTATTAATGTTTTGCTAGTGAAACGATTATTTTCAAATTTGGCGCACTTGTTATTATTATATTAAAATTATACCAACATAAAGGTTATTAAAAAAATCCTACAGAAAGGTCTTCTTGTTTCAAGCCGATAAAATCATAAGGTTTTGAGAACAACGCATTTAAAGTTGTACGAAGTTCCTTAAAGTTAAAACTTAACTAACGCATAAAAACACCAGTTATGTAACTTCTCTAGTAGTGAGATTTCAAAAATATATGAACTTGTATCATTATTTTTTATGCATCTGCTGAATTTTTTGCTTATAGTTTATGGACACCCTATATATTGCTATTGTTCTCTTATTATTCATACAACACAGTATAATTAATTATTTGAAAATGCTTTATTCTCTGTAAATTTTGAAAATTCAATTCTGGACACGGGTGTGTTCTGTCCAATCGATTCCAATTTTTACAGTTTGTTTCCACTTAAAAAGGAAAATAATTAAAGGGTACCTACTAAACTCTAAATTCGAAAAATAAGAACCTCCGTAAATATATGTAGATCTACTACATAGATTCAATGTGACAAATCATAATTGCATTACATATCGCATTACAAAAGGTCATGCTCCTGACAAGAATAGTGATAGTTAATTCTTACTTGTTTAATTTTAAATAGACTTCGCCCTAACGTACTTCTAGTAGTTGTCTTTCCCTTGTGAAACTCACTATATTTTGAAAGGACCCGTCACTATTTCTAAATACTTAAACAATATGTAAATATACACATTTTGACACGAAGATCATTTTTATTGAATCCATTTGTTAAATATATTTTTGACACATATATTAGCATCAAGTTATTTTCAAAAAGAGATTTAATTTTACACTCCTTTCTTTCGCATGGCAAATGATATTTTCAGCAATTTGATATATTTAATAAACCCTCATTTTATAACATTTGTCATTTACAAATTTCAAAAATTAAATAGTGTTCAATATGGATCCCTGTGGAAATACTTTGATGTTTTTATCAACTGAAAAAATTTCGTTTTTATTATCATTCGTACAGATAGTGGAGTACATCATAATCAATCAAGTCAAACATTCTGATTAGATACAAATATGTGCATTCAATATGTCATTTAACTTTTTGTCAGTTAAATACAGGAATGGATACTTTTGATATTGCTACAAGTATTTGTCAAGTTTACAATTTCGCTGGGTTTAAGTAATGAATTTTTACATTTTGTATGATTTACAACGTAGTTTTAATGCATCATGTCAATATTACCTAGTGCTGTCAAAAACTTGACACGCACATTTTGTTGTTGTAGGTGTGTAATTTTAGAAGTTATTTATGATATATATTTAATCATGACTAAGTATATGTATGGTAATAAATTTTAAGTACATTATAAATATAGGTGTAAGCATGATATGTTTTAAGTGTATAGTTCAATATAGTTATGTTTACTATTTACTGTGTTTTATTTTAGTTTCAATCAGCAGTTCTATGTTAATAGATACCTCGAAGAGAAAATTAGGGTATATTTTAATTATTATAAAAAGTAGTCTTGTCTAATTGAGAGGCGCTTTCACAACACTTGATAACTACAGAACAAAATTTTCAGCAGAATTTTTTTTTGTTTGGAGACTGTGAATAAATTTTTTGTACCTTGTAACTAATTACTTCTGAAATTTTTACAATAGTGTATTAAATAATAAGTAAGAAATGGTACTCATTTCTTTCAGGCCTCTACACACGCTCCGATTTTTACTCCAGTTTACCTGCGCAGACCCAGTTTGCGAACTCAAACCAGAACGTGTATAAGTACACGCCTAGGGTTTCCAATCCCGATAATTCGGGATCTCGAAACTTCGGGATCCCGACCAATATTTATGTTCGGGATAATCCCCAAATCCCGAAGTAGAATCCCGAAAATCCCAAAACGTATCAAAATAACAGATAAATCTATTTACATATCGTGTAACCAAAAAATAGCTGAGAATGGCAGTAATACTCGTAGCACTGACTGAAGTAATTCGTCGTTGTTTGGCGGGTCGATCGGATCGGAGACTCGGGGAATAACTAACCAACCAACAATCGGTATTATTAGTATCTGACGTTTTAATTTACCTGCAAAATCCCAACAGGCAACAAACTGAAAACGATTATTTTAAGTTACCCAGTTCTAACACTATAGCAAATTTTGTAAAACAAATGTGGGAATCCTCAGATCTCAGTGAAGGTGAAGGAAATGTAGAAGTTGCCAGTAGTCAAGATTGTCAAGAAGGTGGCGATAACGCCGATGACATACCTCTTTCTGAAGTAAAGAAGATAACTAAAACAAAAACTTTGAAGGAGAAACTTGAAGAAGCTATAACAATGGCCACGAAAGATATTGATCCATCAGCAAGAAGGGGAAATTCACGAGAATGTTTAAGGATTATAAAAAAAGAAATGGTATTATTTGAAAATGGGGGATTGCGAGGATTACACTTGCAGAAATGTTTTGACAAATTACTAACTGTTCCGCCGACAAGTATAGTATCGGAGAGGGTTTTCTCGTCAGCGGTTGCATTTGCTACTAAAATTCGATCCCGCCTACGAGACTCGACGTTAAATGCACTGGTGCGTTTAAGGGCACACTTTAATTTTAATAAAGTTTAAACTATTTTAAATTATTTACTCATTAGTTATTAGATATTTGTTCTTATTATTGAAATCAGAAGTAAACTTTACTTTTTTAAAGCTTTTTACTACAAAATAATTAATGTGTATGCAGTTATTGTTCCTTTTTATTTATTAATTGATAATTAAACTGTGGAGCGTGGACTGGAGGGTGTTTTACTTAAATTTCGGGATTTCGGAATTAGTCCCGAAATCCCTAAACTTTTTCCATGAGTCCCGAAATCCCTAAATCGGGATCCCGATCCCGAAAATTGGAAACCCTATACACGCCGCTTGTGCGCGCTTTCGGTCGGGCCTGTGCAACCCGGTCTACAAAAAAGAGCAAAGAATAAGTATAACGATTATGAAAAGTCAGTGGCATTTTAAGTGTTAATTAAGAAGCTTAAAACATTTGATAAAACCATTTTACGACTAAATTTACTCAGTCGCGTTTTGAATTTATGTTCTCAACTGAATTAAAAGCCTGTGTAGTATGAAGGCAACACTCAAGTCAAGCAAGATTTATGCGATTTTGCCTGTACAGCTAAACCGGAGTACAAACCGTGGCGCAAGTGCTGCAAATTATACGAGTAAAGAAATAGATATTGCGTGTAAGTTCTACGATATACTTTTTGCATGACAAAGTTTGTTATTCTTTTAAAATCAAAAACCGTTTGACAGCACGGCTGTATTTGTATTTTACTTAACTTCCTTCCTTTGTACCTGAATCACAATAGGCCTATTGTGCACTAGTTGCAATGGCAACTAGTGGGAAATAAAAAGTCCTACATAGTGTACTAAATTTACTAATCAATGACACGCATATAGTAGTCACAGAATAAAATTGAGATAACATTTTATTTTTCAAAACAGTTATCCACAAATTTTACAAAACTTATTTTAGCCAAAATTTGTAGTTATCCACTTTTGAAAAACACTCTCCAGACTCCAATTGAGATTATATTGCTGGTGATACGTATTTAATTTTTCTTGAAGCAATTGATTACGATACTAAATCGTAGTATAAGGTCGAATATACTGAATCGGTCCCGAAGGTACATATTCTTCTTGACGTGTGAAAAACAAATAATTAGCGAAGGAAATTAAAATATAAATAAATTTATTAATAAAATTAGTTAGACAAAAAAAACTGCAAAAAAATTCTGACAATATAGTATATACAAAATGGTGTGTAGAGTTCAAAGTACTAAGATTATCTAATTACTAATAAGTTTACGGATGTCATAGAATTTAATGAAAAAAAAAAGAGGATAGCAAAAAAAGTAGTTGACAAAAGCAAAAGAATAAATATATATAAAACAACTAGGGTAGCTGTAATGTAAATTTTCTGTAATTATAAGCTATAAAATCCAGAGTATAACAAAAAAATGGCAAAAGATCTTTCAAATAATCAATCTATTGAGCCCTTAAAATATCTTAAAATATAGCAGCACAGACAGCTCGAGGACCCAAAGTATCCTGCTCGAGCTAGCTTAACAAACATCAGCTACGGTGGAGTCGTAAACTTTCACTAGGATTTCCTCGTGATTGTTCCAATAAGTAAATACCTTACAAAAGTTTTCAAGACAATAATTTTATATGAGTGCTATACTAGGGACAAGCAGTATAATATAATCTCCAAAAAATCAACTAGCATTAACTCTCCAAATTTCCAAAATCCAAAATCTAAATTTTTATATCGTACAAAAAATTTTTTCCAAAAAACTGTAGGTATCAAAACTTAAGTTCCAAAACATACGGTGTCAAAAACAGACGGAGTTAAAAACATCCAGCAAATCTGCTGTATTAATGAACAAATGAAGTAATAGACAATATTATCCGAAACTATTTCGAGCAACCAAAAACCAAATGTGCTTTAACAAAAAGTCTATACTTCGGCAATACCAAGTTATTAATTTATTGACAGAAAAGAATAACTTTTCGAAACTCTGGCTATTTAACGACAACGAGGTTAACAAATATAATATGACTGATGTTGCAATCACCAACTCAACAACGTTAAAATTACTAGATATTTGGAATTTTGGACATTTCAAGCGAATGGTAGTCCGTTCATCAATTCAAGTTGAGAGACTAATATTCTTATACTGACATGTAGGGTGTAATAACATATTTTCATTCGGTATTGACCTCGCACCGGAAGAAATATTTGTAACCACAACTAAAAAAAACGCAAAAAAAATTTCCTAATAAAATAGGGAATAGAAAGATAGGTTTGTACCCGCAACTAAGTGCAATTTTTTAGAAGTTCTTAGTAGACATTACTAAAATAATTTTAGTTTAAATCAACTAGTTATCTTATTACAAATATTTCATTTTAACTACAACAATTTGTTAGAGCAACTAAATAGCTACGATAACAAATTGCTTTAGTAGTCACATCAAATACAAAGTGTTATGAGAATATTTTTTAATTGTGACTAAACACATATTAAATACTTTTAGTTACAATAATAAATGGTTTTAGTAGTCACAGCAAATATAAAGTCTTGCAACAAGTACATTTTTTAGTTGCGGCTAAAAATATGGTAAGTATTCTTTTTTTTTAGTTAATTTATTTAATTATGATTTAACTAATTCACTTAGTTGCTATCATTGGTAAAAGATAGTAAAAAAAGTATCATAAAAGTGCAGCAACGGCTGGTGAAATTTGAGATGCTCATATCTTGAAAACTATATTTTGTATAATAAATATTAGGCTCTCATAGTAAGAATTACAGTGAATGATTTTATTGAAATTTGCGAAAAAATGCGACTATGGTAGAAGAACATACGATTTTTTAATTTTTACAAAATTTAATTTTCTCTAAAGGTTATGTATGGCTATATGAATTTTAATTTGGAACCAACTTTCTATTTCTCAAATTTTAAAATCCTATATAACTTTAAGAAAAATCAAAATGTAATAAAAAATTTACAACAAACGACTTCATATCTTATAGTATCTTTTGAATGTAAAAAAAAATCCTTTGCAAGTATTTCACAGATCATTCAGTTGATTCCAGGGCAGGCTATCCCATATTTATAATTTTTTACAAATTTCGATAAAAGTTTTTCCCTATAAATCCTTATAAGGGCCTAATAGTCATTGCCTAAAATATGGTGTTGGTATCAAGTTTTCTTATCAAGATAAGAACATCTCAAATTTCACCGAAGCTGCAGCTAAAAGGTAGAAGTCTTACGATGCCAACAAAAAATGCTACATCTTTTTGGACATGTTCCAAATTAGTTAACACCAATTTACCAATTAACCAAATAACATATTGACCAATCAGAAACAGCTTAGCAGATGAAGCAGAGCTTTGTTTATATAAACGCACTGCGAGTAAAATTAGTGATGTCTTCAATGGAGTGGTATACTGTTGGCAATGATATAAAAAACCCAAATAACTAACAGTACCTAATATATATTTAAAAATATATACACATATTTAATAAACATTCATATTTGGTATGGGACAATATAGGCTATCCCAATGGGACAGCCTATATAGAACATAGTTAAAAAAAAGTAAAAGTTGCATTCAAAACAGAAACATTTTTGTGATTTCCACTTTTTACCTTAAAACTAAATAATACATTTGTAAGAACTTAAATAACCCTGTTGTAAATAGAGGAGATGTGAACATATAAAATAGACTTAAAAAAGTATATACCTTTATTTCACAAGATACGCGGAAATGTTATTTGAATAATTACGAAAGTTAGTCATGTTAGCCACGTGGCAGTAAAAACAAACTAGTTGCCAGAAATAAAAGTAATTTAATATTTTCTGTTGGTTGTTCCAAATAGAAACATTTTAACAGTTACAAGTTTGGACTATTAAATAAAGAGATTAACACATTTATATAATTGTGGCTAGAGATATTCGGATTTACTACAACTAGAGATAAAAAATAGATTTTTTAGTAATGGTAAATACTACTAGTTACCATGTTACTGTAACACAAATTACATAGAAATTTATTTTTAGTAACTAAAAAAAATTCTAAATAACATTTTTAGCTGACAGGATTTTTTCAAATATAGCGACATCTCAAATACATTAATATGTAGGTCTCTTGATGTCATACTTGACGCATGCGGTCAGTATTCGATACTGACAGTATTTCATCAATATTCGAAAATGGACTTCCCACGATCAATATTTTTATCAGCATTTAGTTTAATCAAAATTTTCACAGTGGCACCTGATATGATAGGCCAAAAATGAAGAAAATTTTGTGGTGTACATTTTTGCTCTCAAAAATAAAAGAAAAATGGAATTCGCCCTATTTTCCCTGTAATCTTTCACTTACTCTATTTGCATGATTTCTTTTTAATTCTAGGAAACACAGTTTTTTGTATATTTTTGTATTTTCTTGTGTGAAAATTTTTTTTTAAACTCCTTTTTGTATCTACAAGTCAATCTCTTTTCAATTATACGCCACATGATTGGACACATTTTTTTTAAATATTTGACTACTAATTTTTTACGATAAAAATTTTTCAAAATGCTTTTTATTGAAAACTTATCACCGGTATGCTTTTATAAACTTCTTTAGTTGTTCTCCATAAACATCCTCACCGCGATCTTCAGACTGATGACTGATGAAATATTAACAGTGTGGCCCTCAGATGATCAATATTTCTTCTGTATTTTGACTCCGCCCACAAAACAGAAAATAATTTCAGGATCTTGAGAGTGTTATCAATATACTGACAGTTCATCAGTATTTACCTTCTCACTATCAGTAATACTGTCAATATTTTCAAATACTGATAGTAAAACAGATCGTGTGAAGCCCGCTTAAAAATGTCATAATAACATGACATCAACTTATGTGATTTTGAACGACTGTGTGTGACGTCACATAAAGCATACTTGACCTATTATTATGAAATTACGACATCAAATTGTGACACCGAACTGGGTTTTATGTATAATACTTGAGAAAAATATTTTTTATATTTTTGTATTTGTATTACCTATTTTGCTAAATGTAGATGTACGAATAATGTCAGACGTTTGAGTAGATTGGGGTTACAGACTTACAATAGCTATGTTTCTGAGGCACCGTCCTCGGCAGTAAGCCTCAACGTTTGAGTAATTTACTTTTCTCATGTTTCATGTTTTCTTTTTTAAATTTTATTCATTTTTTTTTTCATGTTTTATGTAAAATCAGCATTATTATGTATTGTAGGGGCGAATGTAGGGCCAGTACCGCGCTCTTTGCAAACACATTGAATAAAATCATGATACAGTATTACGGGAGAAAGTATAAAAAAGACAAACAATCTTTCTCAGCAATCAAAGTTTGCATCGAAAATAGTATATAATTTAGACTATAGCAGCAAACAAAGTGCTAGAAGAACTAGACAATTTTGGTTCGGTTACGTTAATTTTAATGGGAAATAAAAATAAATAAGTTAAGGTACAAATTTCTGTCAAAAGGTAAAAATTATCTGTATTATTATTACTATCATATTACATAAAAGCTATAAGATGTTACCAAGATGTGGTTAAAATGTATTCGAGAAGGCTGTGATGGATTTTATTTCAGATTCAGATGGAATTAATATAGAGCCCACTAGTGGACTTTCATTTTCAGAGTAATTACTATTATATAATGACTAATATAAAGCCTACCAATAGGCTTGTATTTTAAAGATATACAATTTGTATAAACACAATGATACACACTATTCTGAGTAAATTAAAAATCATTATTTATATATATGTATATCTATTCTACCTGTTGTAAATATATATAGGTAAGTTAATAAAAGATGTCATTTTAAGCTTAATGTACACAACAAATAAGAAGCAAATACCTATAGAATGTTTTCTAATAGTTTTTATTTCCATATGCAATAAACTGTTACATATAGTATAGGGGCCCACCCTTGCATAGCCAGCGTAGGGGGGCTGCCCTTTCACCCGGTGTATAATCTCGGAGTTTGTAGTAGTGCCAGGTGGCGCCTGGAATAGGGCCCTGCTGCTTTCTTCGGGGGGCTTCACTAGTTGCTGCCAACCTTTCTCGCCGGGATAAAGCCTAGCCTTGTGCTTCACCGGGAGGAGGGAGAATCCGAGGAGTCAGACTGCCTAAGCATACACATACATCAACACTATACACACACACACACCTACACTTACACACAGAAACATCTAGACACCCCCCCCAAAACCCATGGAAAGTACAGAAAAAGAAGAAAAAGTCAACGTACCCGTTGAATCAGAGCTCCCTAGCTCAGAAGTGGAGGTGGTGGCCACCGAGCCGCTACCTCACCAGGAGGAAGATCTTCTGAGGTCTCCTAGTGACGAGTCTGATGAGGGACCGAAAGGTTCTACCACGGACGAAGTCACCGAGGATGCCCTCAGAAAAAAGAGGGAAAAGAGAAAGGCTTACAAGAAGAAAGTCAGAAGCAGGAGGAAGGAGCAGAAGGCCAAAAGTTCAGTGCCGGGCGATTCACTTCGACCGGTAGAGCTGGAGGGCTCTGTTCTAGCCTCTTCTGCTTCGGCGAGCGCCAACCAACCGGCCCCGAGTTCTAGGCTTACCGTCAAGGAAAGCCAGGAGCACCGGACTGGTAGGCAGGCGTATAGATACCGACCCTCTAACACGAGGGGCCCTAAGACAAGGTGGGCAAGAAGGGAGGAAAGAAGGGAAGCCAAAAGGCAACCCATCTCACTCCCTTCTGCTCCAGCTTCGGTGAGGGGGTAGAGGAACCTGGGAGTCAGCAAAGACTTCCAACTACTCAGCCTCCGACCAAGGGCTCCAAGCGGCAGAGGGTCGCGGAGAAGACCACCCCTCCAGAGCGGCGGAACAAGCGGGCCAGGGCGGTCCGGACACCCTTGAGGCCAGCAGGTGATGCGGTCCATGTGTCTCCCCTTACTTAGGGGAAGCACAGGGGCTGCAAACCTGCGGGCTTCGGGGGCCGGACCACAACTGGCCAGCTATAGTTCTGCTGCCAGGAGAGAAAATCAGGTCGTTATAATGTCTAGCCGCGAGGCTGGTACTATCACACCTGAAGAGGCAGAGCGTCTGAGAGGACATCTGGTGGAGGAGATGTTGCGGACCATGGCGGGCCCCGAAGGGGGGTCCTCAGGGTCCGGAACTTCATTTCAGGAATTCGGGCCGGGTAGAACCGGGTTGGTTCCTGATATCTGCCGAGGATGAAATCTCCAGACGTTGGCTCCTAGAGGACTGGGCAACTCTGGTCGAGGGAGACGTCAGCTTCCGCGCTTTGCGAGCGGCTGATGCCCCATGGCCGGAGAGGGTTGGCTTCTGGCTGAGAAGCCAAGAGGTCGACCTTAGCCGAGTTCTTAGAGTGTTGGCTCTCCAGAACCGCTCCCTCAACGTTGGGACATGGCGGCATCTGGAGACAACAGGAGATGCTGGTGGGTGGCACCTGATCTTCATGGTTGGCCAAGACACGATCAGACACCTGGAGGGCGCCGGGTGGGTGCTCTACTATGAGCTGGTAACTTTGACAGTACGCAGGTTATCGGCTTGGAGTGGAGCCACTCGCCAGGGGCCTTCCGGGGTCGACATGTCGAGGCCGACCGAGGAGAAAGGGAAATAGGTCACCCAACCCGTACCATGCAGATCCCCCCATGGACCTATTGCGGGTGAGTCAAATAAATCTCCAGCACAGTCAGGATGCCACTGGGGAACTGGTGAACATCTTGACAGGTAAAACTGGAGAAATTGTACTAATTCAGGAACCCTACGTTTTTAGGAATCGAGTAAGGGGATTAGGAATGTCCGGCTACCAGGTGATAGTCGGAAAGGAAGGAGAGGACGACCGACCAAGAACTTGTATAGTAGCCTCCAAGGATCTGCAGTTGGTGCCACTGCCCCAACTTGGAACCAAGGATGCTACAACAGTCGTCATAGAGTATAAGGTAAGAGATATTAAATATAAGGTAGTAGTTAGCAGTATTTATCTCCCATATGATAACGCGCGACTACCGCCTACTCAGGAATTAGAAAATATAGTCACATTTGCAAGGAATGAAGGTCTTCCATTAATAATTGGATGCGACGCCAATGCTCATCATATAGTGTGGGGCAGCTCCGATGTCAACACCCGGGGCGAGGCTCTACTAGAGTACCTGGCGTCGACGAACCTACAGGTTATGAACAGAGGAAAAGAGCCAACGTTTATCAACCGTATCCGCCAGGAGGTGATGGATATTACGTTGGTCTCTCAAAGTTTGATGGAAAAAATTTCTGACTGGAGAGTAACTCAGGATATCTCGATGTCTGATCACAGGATGATTAGATTCGAGATTGGGTCCGATAGGACAGAGGACACCCTCCGAAGAAATCCAAGGAAAACTGACTGGGAGAGGTATCTCCTTACTCTGGCAAGCCTTCAAGACGAACCGGGGGGGAGGATTATCTCCCCCTGAGGAATTGGACATAAAGGTAGCTAGCCTAGAAAGTCATATAGTCTCAGCATATGAGGAAGCCTGCCCACTCAAGGCGGTGGGAGTACGCAGGGCCCGATGGTGGAGTAGGTCGCTTGATGACCTGCACCGGACGGCCAGACGTGCTAACAATCGAGCCGTCAAGAGAGGGACGGATGCCTCATGGGATGACTTCAAGGAGGCTAGGAGAAATTTTAAAAAGGAACTAAGGCGTAGCAAGAGAGAAAGCTGGCGGCAGTATTGTGGGGAAATGAACTCCCTACCGGAAACCGCCAGACTGATGAAAATACTCAGCTGCGAGACAAGGGAGACAATAGGATCACTACGAAGGCAAGATGGGACTTGAACTACTTCTAGGGAGGAGTCATTAAGACACCTCTTAGAGGTTCACTTCCCGGGCGAACGCCCTGTCGTTGCAGTACCCTCGGAGCGGCCGATGCCACCAGTTGACTGGCGGCTTGCCGAGGAGATTGTAAAGGACGGAGCTGTAGTCTGGGCAGTGAATGAGTTCGAGCCATTTAAAGCAGCGGGGCCAGACGGGATCTTCCCAGCTCTGCTTCAGAAGGGCCTGGATATTCTTCTACCGCATTTAAGAGGAATATTTGTGGCCAGTCTGGCACTGGGATATGTTCCCCTGACCTGGAGGTCAGCTAAAGTGGTCTTCATCCCCAAAGTGGGAAAAAAGGACTACACAGCTGCCAAATCGTTTAGGGCGATCAGTCTCACGTCCTTCCTGCTAAAAGCACTGGAAAGGATAGTGGACAGATATCTGTTGGAAGGGGACCTAGCCAGGTACCCATTCCACAAGAATCAGCACGCATATAGGCGAGGGAGGTCCACGGAGACAGCCCTTCACGCCGTCGTGCATAAGGTAGAAAGGGCCCTCCTGCATAAGGAGGTCACCCTAGTAATATTTTTTGATATAGAGGGTGCCTTTGATAAAGCAAGGACTACTACTATCTGCGATGCCCTTCGGACTAGAGGTACTGCACCACTACTGGTCAGATGGGTGAAATCTGCGCTGGAAGAGAGACGAGTTAGTGCTGCTTTAGGAGACTGCCAATTGGACGTCGGGGTGAGGGGCGGCTGTCCACAAGGCAGCTGCCTATCACACCATCTATGGTGTCTAATAATGGATGGACTCTTGGAGCGCCTAACTTCGGAAGGATTTTATGCGCAGGCATATGCGGACGACGGGCTGGTCCTAGTGACCGGCCGCTTCTTAAATGTCGTCTGCAACAGAACGCAGGTAGCTTGTAGAATAATAGAAAGATGGTGCGGCGAAATAGGTCTCTCAGTCAATCCATCTAAGACTGAGATGATCCTATTCACCAAGAGAAGAAAAATAGAGGATTTTAGGGCAGATCAGCTAAGGTTGGAAAGGAATTACACTCTCACTCTTCCTAGTAGGGAGGAGTGGAGTGAAGGAAGAATTGACTTCCGCCCGGACTCTCTGGTGTGTTATACAGACGGATCTCGGCTGGCCACTAGATCGTCTTCCGGGGCGGGAATATATCTGGAAGGCAAAGAAGTACAGGAGAGCTTTGCTCTAGGCTCGTACACTACGGTCTTCCAGGCAGAGGTTTACGCCATCCTAGCGGTGGCAGGTAGGGCTGAGGTTAGGAATGGGGCGGAACAGATAATATACATCTGCTCCGACAGCCAGGCTGCTCTAAAGGCGGTGTGCTCCCCCAGGACGAGATCAGCTCTCGTCCAGGAGTGTGGGGATGCCCTAGAAGAGCTGGCCAGGCATAAACAAGTGAGACTGGTATGGGTCCCGGGACATATGGGAGTTCCAGGCAACGAGAAGGCCGATGAATTGGCTAGACTCGGAGCCGAGGAACCCTGTCACGGGCCTGAGCCTATGTTAGGTATTTCAAGAAGGCAGGTCACAACGGCCCTCAATGAGTGGGCCCACGAGACACTGAGGACGCACTGGAGGACCAACAGGGCCTGCAGGCAAACCCGAGATTTTGTGACGGGGCCGAACAAATCGAGATCGGCCTGGTTGCTGGGACGGAGTCGTAAGACTCTGAATCTCTTAATCGGTGTTCTGACAGGCCACTGCAGACTTAAGAGGCATCTATCATTGATAGGTATTGAGGAAGACCCTACATGTCCAAGATGCAGGAGTGACGAAGAGACATCTTACCACTTCCTGGGACAATGTGAAGCGTTTGGGCGCCTGAGACACAGTATCTTCGATTCTGAGGCGCTTCTAAGGGAGGATATGAGCTCCCTCGCAATGAGTGACATCCTGACCTTCATCAGAAGGTCGGAAAGATTCGATGAGGGAGCAAGAGAAGCACATGGCTGAGGGGACAGCTGGGGGTTGGTAAAAAGGGCCCGTCTGTGGCCTACTTGCCAGGCGTCAGCCTCCCCCACCATTACCATTACCATTACCAACTGTTACATAAATAACTATAAAATATTATAAAATGCCACATTCCTAATTATTGGCGTTGAAAATCCAATAACTGGCAGGGCACGCTGCGTACCTAGTTATTGGCACAACCTACATTACCTACCTAGGTACCTAGGTAGGTACATATATAAAATGAACAAATAACTAAACTAAACAATAAATAAACATAAACGTATTACAACAAATATTGTCAGGCGTTTGCTATCCCCACAAACACCTGTATTCGTAGATTCGTTGATTGAAAGTCCAGGTAACAACTACTCACTACTTTATTTATTAATTAACAATTGACAATAATAGATTAATGACTGTCTTAACTGTAGTCACAATTAAACACTTTTTCTATCTTATTTCTTCTTTACTCGTTCACTTTTAACTTAAGGTTGATTCTCAACCCACTGTGCACCTTATTTATACACCCATTCACGCGGTCTAGAACATTTCAGAACATTCCCGGCCATTCTCGTACAATTACAGTCCCATCTATTCAGTCTACACAGTCCAGGACGTAACACTGCCTCCTCCTTAAGCTTGAATGTCCCGGTCAGGCAATTCGTTGTTCCCTGCATATTTACTTAGTCTCTGTATATGCACCACCTTCAACATTGATTTTGGACTCTACTGAATTCGGTATACGACATAATTTAGTCTGGTGACGACAGTGTTTGTTTCTTCCCAAGGCGGGTGAAGCTTCGAAGACCTGTCTTTCTTTTGTTCTGGGTTATCTAGCCAAACTAGATCTCCCACCTGGTACCCTCCTGAATTAGTCTTAAGATTATAACGAGCCCTCATACGGTCACTTGCTATTGCAATTACGTCAAAAAAAGCCCCGGCGTTACATTGCTTTATTGGGCCCTTACTTCTTTTCTATGGCCCCATTCTCGCCGCGCAAACTTCACATTGGCGGCACCAAGCCTTCACATCTTGACGACTGTTTATCCAATAAGTATTTTTGTCAGGGTTTTGTTGATGCAAAAATGTTCACCAGACGTTCTATTATGCAGTTCTTGGAGTACTTTTGGTATGTGACCTTCCCATCTGGACTTTCCCAAGCTCTTTTAATCAGTCCATCATTTACTCTAAGGGAGTCCCATTGTGCCCATAGAGCCTTCAGTCCCAATGCTTTGTCTGAAACATCCTTCCAATTGGGTCAGGTTCCCATTTCCTACCATTCCAGAATCAGACCAATTTCTTTATCCTTTAACTGCTGTTCGCTTAACGTCTCATTTGTCCAATCATCGGGAATATCAAATAACGGTGTTCACGATTAGCATCCCTTGCCATTTTTCACTGTGCGGCAATGCTTGCAATCTTCCTGGCATGATCTTCTGGAATAGGCATCTGCATTTCTGTGGGACTTCCCAGGACGTTGTTTGATTTTAAAATCGTACTGCTGCAGTTTTTCTATCCAGCGAGCTAATTGACCTTCTGAGGTCTTTAACTGCAATAACCATTTCAATGCAGCGTGACCGGTTCGAACTTTAAAATGTTGTCCATATGTCCATGTTTCGCACTCTTGTGTCCATTGGTACTGAACCTTCTCTTCTGTAAGTCGATGTAATAGCTTCACAATATCAGCAAATCGTTCCACAAATCGTCTGTAGTAAGTGCATAGGCCAAGGAAGCTTAGTACTTCATGAACATTTGTTGGCTTCGGCCAATCTCGTACTACGGAAATCTTGTCTGAGTCCGTTCTCGGAGGCACAACATGTCCAAGGAACTTGACCTCTTTCTAGAACATTAGGCACTTTTTGGGATTCAATTTCAGGTGTGCATTTCTGCTTCTTCCAAACACTTCTTGAAGGTTCTTTATATGTTCTTTAAAATCCCCTCCCATAAAATCACATCATCAAGATAAACTTGACATGTCTTCCAGGTTAGTCCTCGTAGTTCCAGTTCCATCAGTCTTTCAAAAGCCGTTGGCGCATTGCATACGCCAAAAGGCATAACAGTGAATTGATAGAGACCACTTCCTTTCGAGAAAGCTGTCTTGCCTTTGTCATCTGGATGAAGTCCCACTTGCCAGTATCCACTTCGAGGATCTAGAGTGGAAAACTACTGCGATCCTATCAGCGTACCTAGTGTGTCATCAATTCGGGGCAATGGGTAGCTGTCTTTTCTTGTGACGTCATTCAGCTTCCTGTAGTCGACACAGAATCTTAAAGTTCCGTCCTTCTTAGCAACCAAAACTACTGGCGACGACCAAGGACTGGTTCATTCCTCAATAACTCCATCTTTAAGCATATTTTGAATCATTGCAGAAGCCTCTTCTTATTTTGGTATTGGAAGCTTCCTAGGTGGTTGACGATTGGTAACTGATTCACTAATATTTATATGATGCTGGACTATATTGGTCTTTGTAAGAGCTTCTGTATCCTTTGCAAATACTGTACTTTCTTTCTTCCAAAATTTTAAAGCTTCTCTATGTTTATCTGAAGTTAAATGTTCTGGGCACTTAACATCTTTATAACTTTTTGTTTCATATCTGTAGACGAACCTTCAACGACTTGATCTCCATATCTCGCAATCTATGTCACTGCTTCGTCGGTGCCAATTGCTTTGCCTTCCTTGAATGTTACTGAGTCGAGACTTAGGTTAACAATCCAATCGGTATCTTGTCTGTAGTCTGTGTTAAACTCCTTGCCAGGATCACATTGTCTGTCATTTTAATTGAGTCATCCTTCACAACGAGACCAAAGCGGTATCCCACAGAATTTTCCTCTAGGACTACCTCAATTATTTTCTCTGTGTGCAGAAATTTTTATGGTCATCGATGTTAGTAGCCAAATATTATAGAATTCTTCATGTGCCGTTGAAAGAATAATTTCTTAATTTACAATCTTTAGAACACGTTCTCCCACATCAAGTACAAATCCGTACTTTTCTATAACATCTAATCCCAAAATGACTTTCTGTAAAGTCAGCTACGATAACTTGGTGTTTAAAACATAAACGGCCAATTTGCAGCTCCATTTCGACTTCCTTATGAACCAATGCCCTATCTCTCGTAGCTGTCCAAATGACTAATCCATTTTGTCCTTTATTTACTTTGAAACCCGTTATGATTTCTGCCCATACTATTGATGACGTAGCTCCTGTGTTGATTGTGAACACACATTTCTCCTTATTTACATAATCATCCAACAGCAGACTACTCTTAACTCTCCAAAGCTGGGAATCTTTTATTTCTCAGGGGTCACAACATTTCTTGGCCAGCGTAGCCCCAAAGTAGCCATCTTTAGTTTCCTGTGGCTCCTCAACCACAGCAGCATTTACCCTTTCTGGGCTGCGCTGACGACAGTTTCTCTTGATTATGGCCCGCTTTGCCACACCTATAACAATAGATACCTCCATCGGCCTCCTACTACTTTGTTGCTGGTCTTGTCTCGGCTGAGAATTCGTTTTCCAGTAGTTGTGTGATCATCTTATATAGATCAGATATTCGGTTTTGTGTTGTGTTATCTGGCTTGTCTTTCTCCACACTCACGGCTCGTACTCTCTGATTTGATTGTGTAGTATCCTTATAGGCAGCCTCAATCAAATGCACGTAATAAAGCCTCACTACTTCGCTTATGCCTGGCCAACTTAAGAATGTCCTTACTCCATAAATACTCCAACTGCTAATTGTTGTTGAAACTCTATTGGTGCATCAGGATAGGCTAAATGGGCTGATCTCTCTACAGCAGCCTCGAACTCCTGAAGGCTTTCTCCACCCCATTGTCTGCGTGATTTGAGCTGAGCCTGATATACTTGGGAGAGATGTTGATCGCCATATCTTAGTTCTAACGCTGCCTCCAGAATACTAAAGTTTTGTTGCTGTGCGACAGGAATTGTTTGGCCACGACATGTAAATCAGTTCAAAGTTTACTACACTATAATGTCCATAAAATGTATCCATCACGTCAATTCTAGTAATGGAATGTTCCAGAAAAATATCGAAACAGTACTAGAAAGTGTTATTTAGAGTCTACACTACTTTTACGTTGACGAAAATCACTTATCTCCACTAATTGTGCAATGGAATGTTCAAGAACTTTAATCAAATATCACTATTAAGTCTTGTTTTGAGTCTATAATACGTTCCCGTTAACAGAGTTCACGTAACTTCTCTGGTTTCCAAATCAAATTTTCTAGAATTTTCACGAAAAGTCATTTATAGTCTTGTTTTTAAGTCTATAATACTTTCCTGTCGACGCAATTCACGTATCTTCTGTAGTTTCCAAATAAAATGTTCTAGAATTTTCCCGAAATTGCACTAATAAACCTTTTTCTCTGTCCACAACACGTTATAACTAGCGGCACTTGCGTATTTGCAGCTATTTCTAAATCCAATGTTCTAGAAACTTCTCGAAAATCCACTTTAAAGTCACTATTCAGTCCAGAAATAGTCCTCCAAACACTGTCCAGTAGCTTAATTCTTCGTGTTACCACTAATTTCTGAGAAGAACAGTGTAGAACATTTTCTAATATTCCAGAAATTTTTCTTCCAATCCACTTCCAACACCAGCTTGTCACGTGTTTGCTTTCCCCACAAACACCTGTACTCATAGATTCGTTGATTGAAAGTCCAGGTAACACATACTCACTACTTTATTGACTAATTAGTAATTAAGAACAATAGATTAACGACTGTCTTAACTATAATCAAAATTAAACATTTATAGGTCTCTTTCTTATTTCTTCTTTACTCGTTCACTTTCAACTTAAGGCTAACTCTCGGCCCACCGTGCGTCTTATTTATACATCCATTTACGCGGTTTAGAACATTTCAGAACGTTCTCGGCCGTTCCCGTACAATTCCAGTCTCATCTATTCAGTCTATACCGTCCAGTGGCGTAACAATTTATTAAACCGAAAACATGTGTATAAACAAAAAGATTATTAGTTGATTTCTAGCTATTAAATACACATATTTCGCATAAGTGTACAAATATCACATTAAATTAAACTCTACAGGTAATAAAATCCCCTGTATCCCTGAAGATACCTCAAGGTACCTTGTGTGTGAGAGGGCTATACATTTAGAGACAATGGACACACACCCAATTATTGCGGTCCTAAGGGACCGTTCTAGTAGAACTAAATTTTGACAGATAATTTATTGAAGTTAAGATATTAAAAAATTTTTCAGAAAGAATTTTAGGGTTACAATTTTGGAATTGCGCCATCTATAGAAAAGTTTTTTGAGGTCAGAAAACTTTGAGAGCTAATTTTTGATGTTAAAATTCCAAAATTTCTTAAGTTGTTATTATCAACTGAAAAGTTTCTCTTCAATATACTTTTCGAAGTTTGACACCCTACTCTCTTCCAACTATTGGTTGAGGAACTTGATTAATAGGTCAGTTTTAAATTAACATTATTGAGCAAATCGACTCTGAGTTACATCGGTATTCCATAAGATTATTCTTGTGCACGTCACTATAAAGCATTAATGTTCACCGAGGAACACATCTAGCTTGTATTTCTTAGAGCATTCCTCTAGTTGACTTCAGTGTGTTTGTTCTTCCATTTCGTGAACCCGATGTCAAGAATAGTGTTTGACTAAAGGGTCGGTTTATCAATGCTTAGTTAACTCTGAAAGATAATATCCTGTCACAAATACAGCAAGATATTTTTTGTTTAAAGACTTGTGGTTCTTTATTTCTCCCTAGCAGCTGGGTTATTATACTAAGTTGGGCGCCACGTGACTTATTGCCACGAAAAATAATATGAATTGTATTGTCTTGGTATTTGATCGTGGAATGAAATTTTCTCAAGGTCGATTTTTATGATACGGAGAGTAGGTTAGCCTGTTCTTATCCTCGTTGAATATTTCTGTGTGCCTTTGGCTCCTCTAGCAGAGCTGAGCAAGACTTCAACAACTCCTCTTCGGCGGACCTGGCTTGAGAGACCTGCTTCTACCTCGGATTTTGTAGCTGAAGGATTTAATCAAGCGGCGTATGCTTTTCATCTATTTAATTAGTGTAAGAAAAAAATTTGCACAGGGAGTCTCTGACAATTTGGTTTTTTCTAGCCTGAAAATGACTTTATGAAAACTGGAAATATTTTTTAAATCAGTTTTGATGCAAAAATAAAATTGAACTGCAAAAATGGCTTTTTGCTTTCCTTTAGTGCCTTTTTAATTATGAAATTTATTTTTTTGTCCCTGAAGGCCAAAAGAAAATTTGAACAGAGGGTTCCTTACGAAATTTAATTTTACTAACGAGATCAGGTGATTTGTGAAAGTGTAAAATTTTTTGACTAAGTCGTTAAGACCAAAAATAAAATTGGACAGTCCACTTCTTAAAAATTTCTGTTAAAATTGTTGAAATCCAACAGACCGGACAGCAAGTTGACCTACAACTCGGATCCCACTAGCCTGTTAGAAAGTTCGCGCAAGACTTCTCAACTTTTCCTAATAATGATCGATTTATAAAACCAAAAAAAAATGATTATTAAAAATTTTATTAAAAAAAAATTTTATTAAATTTTTTTTTAAGTCGGATTCGAAAAAAAAATGTTTGAGCAGTGTATCTTTTTAAGCTGAATTTGATTTAATTAAAATAAAAGTAAATTTGAAAACTTATTTTCAAACGACTAAGTCGAAAGTTATAAAAATTTTGAAATGAATTTTTTCTGTCCTGGTGGACGATCGAACTGTTTTGATGAAAATTATTTTTTGTACAAATTTTGGCTGGCGATTCTTAAAACTCAAAAGAGTTCCATAAATTCTGAAACTTGTATGGCAGTCTAGTAAACACTCGGGAAACTTAGACTAACTAAATTTTGTTAAAGAAATGAAAAAAAGTTGAAAGTCGAGTTGAGCTTCTATTTTAAAACAAATTAAAAATTTTTAATGTGAAATGCTGTTCGTGAACTTTTCTCAAAAGCGTGGCCTCGCAAATAATAATTTTAAAAATGAAGTTTTGGTTAATAGACAGCCGACATCCGTAGGGGCCTGCTTTGGAATTTATAAATTTAATAAATAAAAAACGACGTAATATTTACGATAAAACCTGATGACGGAAGACTCCTCAAGCCAAAATCCACGAATAATAAAAGCTGTCGAAGAAGTGCTTCTGTTTTTCTGCGGTGAATGTTGTAGAAATATTTTATATGTAGTGGACGCCTTCTTTGTATCTTGAATACCAAAAAATAACCCACCCTCTGACGTGGAGAAATTTGTTAGTACCTATCTTAAGACTTCTGAGGCCTGCTGAGATTTAATTACCAATGAAGCTGCCAACGAAAGACTGCTTCTATGGCTTAAGATCAGTTGGTGGTAATTACTAGGGTTCACAACCGATTTAAAATTAATTAGTTTTCATTCACGAAGGGACTGCAAATCTATTTTAACGCAAAAGTTAAAAATTTATACTTTATACTAAAATAAATTTAATTTTACGACGTTCTCGCGTTGCTGCTGGTATGTATTTTAAAAATATTATATTACTTGAAACTAAATTTAAAACTTTCACCTGCTCGCGTCGCGTCGGCTGCTGGGTGGAGAATTGTCTCAACTTGTTTGAAAATTTTTTATTTATAAAGGTGGTGTCGTCACCCACTACGATGTTAACATGATGTCATCTTTTGTTTATTTGTCCTTGCAAATATCCTTTTCGAGGTACGTGTGGCCGGCATCGTTTAAAATTTATTTGATAAAATACTGAAATTTAGCTTTTACTATTTTAAAATTTTATAGGGCCTCTCGGGGGGCAATAAAATTATTCAGATCTGTTTGTAATTGTTGTTTATGAGTTTCTGTATGAGTTCTGGTCATTTTTATTTACTCCAATATATGGCGACGCCGGGCGTCGAATTTATACTGCGGAGCGGTTTTTTAATGACAATTAATTTTACTATTTTTGCTTTTAAAAATCAGAGAATTGAGATAAAAAATTGCGGTTTAAAGTTTTGATTATGGTTTTTTATTCTTTATCTAATTTGCTGAAAAATAAGTGAAATGATATTTTGTACTTTGAGCCTTTGTAGTTTTTGCCTCGGGCATTTTTTTAAATGTTTGTTATGGCTGAGGGCCTTTTATTTGATCTGGGTGATTTTTTTGATAATTTAATTTTTTTCAATTTTGTCCAATTTTTTGTAGAATTTTGGTTCTACAACAATCTAAAAGGAGTAATTAATATAAGTTGATTCTTTGGCAATCCTTGGATATTGTCTTATATTTTATAACGATCATTATATTTCGTATTGCCGTTCTCAAATTACAAAAACTACTTGTAGTAGCAATTTTCTCTGAGCGTCTCCACGAACGTTCAAAGCAAAACTCTCCCACGTCTCCACCATACCACCAACTAGTCACTGCAATTTTCGTGAGCGTTTGTTTTGGACGTATAAGTGCTCTAAGTGTTTGGACCACGGTGGGCAAAGTGTCGAAAAAGAATATTCAGAAGCGTAAGAGGAAGCTTAAGGAGTAGTCTATTATTGGATAGTTCAAGTAAGTAATACCTTTTGAATTTTTTTACAGAAATTTTCGCCGATTTAAAGGCACAAAATGTATGAAGGACTTTTAAGTCTGTTTACATTTTGTGGGTGTCTTCCATCGACCTGCTAGTAGATAGTATGCAGTATTTACATGGAATTACTGTGTTTCTACTCTAATAATTTACCGTTATTAAATGAATGGCGGCATTTTATTCTAGACTCAGCAGAATGAGGTGCTTATACAGCAGACGCATGGTCTTGCTTAATGATTGTACTAACTGGCAGACGCATGGTCTTGTCGTTTACAATTTTTGTACTAATGCATGGTTAGTATTAATATTGGACATCTAAACGGTATTCACATAAATTATTGTAGTCCGATTTTCAGTGGTTTATTATAAAGCTCACTTGAGTTGCGGTGTATCACCGTTGTCAGCATTCTCAGGGCATCGTAGTGCACGTGCATTAGTCATGTTTCGAGTGATGTTTTTGTTAGCACGAATTGTTTAGAATTTATACTCTTTAAGATTAGAGTATTTTTTATCGCAAGAATCAGCTATTATTCTTGTATTGCATCCGATTCGGAAGCCTCTTCAAACCATCAATCTGGCACAGGGACGGACTCCGATTCGGAAATGAGTCGTCCACTAATTGACCTGGTACAGACTGGGGAATCTACCCTTGTACATCATACAGAGGAACAGGGTACTCAGAATATTTTTTCTTTCATTCCCTTTCCATTCACCTCAGATTTTTAATTCTGCCTTTCTTAGATGGAGGGGTTAAAAAAGTTTTAGAGGAATGCCAGATTGACGACTTGTTGTTTGGTCAATCTTTTACCGAAAACTTAAAGAATTCCAATGAAGCCCAAAAACTGGGATCCTCACTAAAGAAAAAAAGAAAAACTTCCGCAGTCATTTGCCACCTCTTCTTCCAAGTATACGCCTAAGAAGACGTCGGTTGAGTCCGGACCTAGCACATCCAGAGTGTCTTTAAACTACCGGCGTATACAATCCCGGGTTCGCTACAGGAAGGAGGAGGGGAGGCGCCACCCAGGCGGAGGATATCCTCGCCGCTAGAGCAGGTAGCTTTCGCTGGAAATTTAGTATATTATTTAGATAAATGGAAGACAATCACAGATGACCCTTTAATCTTAGAGTGGATAAGTAGATATGAATTGCCTTTTTCATTTCCGCCAATTCAGTATACCGCTTCGAGACAGATAATGGGCTCTTCTGACCTATCTGCTATTACTATAGCTTTATCAAAATTAATCAAGATTGGAGCGGTGTCTAAAGCTGTTTTTGAAGAGGATCAATTTATTTCACCATTCTTTTTGGTGCCTAAATTAGATGGTTCATCTAGATTTATTCTTAATCTTAAGAATTTAAATAGATTCCTTGATCCGCCTCATTTTAAATTAGAGGATTATCGCACAGTTTTAAAATTAATATATCAAAACTGTTTTTTTACGTCCCTGGATTTGAAGGATGCTTATTTTTGTATTCCGATTATTAAAAAAAAAAAAACAGGAAATATCTTAAGTTTGTGTTTAGGGACGGATATTATAGTTTTAACTGTTTATGTTTTGGGCTATACACGGCTCCTTTCGTCTTTACAAAAATTTTGAAACCGGTATTGAGTTACCTTAGGATTAAAGGAGTTGTTTGTGTGGCATATCTAGATGATTTTCTTATCATTACTAATACTATCGAGCAAGCACAGCATGATGTAGATCTTACACGGTCCTTGCTAATCTCCTTGGGTTTTGTCATTAATACCGAAAAGAGTAACTTAACACCAGTGCAGAGATGTAAATACCTGGGTTTTATTTTTGACTCTGTTAAGCTAAACATTTCACTGCCGCTTGACAAAATAGATATCATATGTGCAGAAATTTTACAGTTTTCTCTTAAACCACATTGTAGTATTTTAGTTTTTGCACAACTGCTTGGCAAACTGGGTGCTGCTTGCCTAGTGGTAAGATACGGATGGGTATATATAAAGAGTTTAGAGAGGGCAAAATTTCTAGCCTTAACGGCTTCCGGGCAGAATTATAAAAGGAAAATGAATATTTCTGAAACAATTAGAAATGAACTAAATTGGTGGCATAACACCTTAAGAAATAATGTTGGAATAAATATTTTTGTTAACCGTTTCGCTTTAGAAATTTACTCGGCTAGTTCTAGATCGGGATGGGGTGCTTTTTGTAATAAGGTTGTCACGCATGGTTTTTGGGACAGATCATAACTAAAATATCATATAAATTATCTGGAGTTAAAAGCTGCATTAAATGCTTTAAAATCCTTTGGCAAAGAACTTTCTAATTCTAGAATATTGATTAGGATTGATAACACTACAGCTGTTGCTTGCATAAATAAAATAGGCAGTGTTGGATTTAAGAAACTCAATGAGATTTCTAGACAAATTTGGCAATGGTGTGAAAATCATAATAATTTTGTGGTAGCCTCTTACATAAATACAAAGGTGAATGTGTATGCAGACAGAGAATCTCGTTCTTTAGACGTTCATACAGAATATGAATTGGCAAATGAGACTTTCCGTGAAATTTGTAGGGTTTTTGGTGTACCTTCTACTGATCTGTTTGCAACTAAATTGAATGCTAAAAGTAGGAGATACATTTCGTGGAAACCAGACCCGGACTCGCTTGTGATTGATGCTTTTACAGTTTCTTGGAGAGATGAGTTTTTTTATGCTTTTCCACCTTTTTCAATGGTGCAAAATTGTTTACATAAGATTATAAACGAGAAGGCGCGAGGTCTGCTGGTGATTCCGAGTTGGAGCACACAGCCCTGGTACCCGATTTTTTATAAATTGTTGACTGAGAAACCATTGATTTTCAAACCAAGTAAACTTTTACTTGTATCACCTTTCAGGAACAGTCACCCTCTGTGGAGGAGGCTTACCCCGGAGGCTGGACTTTTATCAGGAGATCTTTTCTTAGCAGGAGATTTCCAGAAACTGGTCTTTACGCCATGAAAGCCTCATTAGCATCAAATACGATAAAACATTATGAGACCTCTTTAAGGCAGTGGTGGTTGTTCTGTTGTCAGCAAAATTGGAACCCATACACTTTTAATTTGGAACAAGTCATTACCTTTTTGACCGATGAACACAAATTTGACAAATCCTACTCTACTTTAAATACGCATCAGTCAGCTTTAGTCTTAGTTTTTTCAATCACAGATGAACATAGAAAATTTTTAAAAAGATTTTTGAAAGGCATTTATAATATAGATCCAGCTAGACCTAGATATACCACAACTTGGGACCCTGCTCCAGTTTTGTCCTATCTATCGCAGCTACAACCTTAACGGAAATATCCATTGCTGACTTAACTATTAAACTAGTTACATTATTAGCATTAGTTACGGCTCACAGATTGCAGACATTTTCGAAAATATGTTTAGGAAATATCACAAGGTATGGAGACCGCTTGGAGATACAAGTTAATGACAAAATAAAAACTTCGGCTCCAAAAGCTGTACAACCTTTGTTGGTTATACCTTACTTTGCAGAAAACCCTAATTTACGTTTAGCGTCTGTAATAGACGTTTATCACACTAGAACCTTAAGTTCTCGTCCTTCAGATGTAGATCAGTTAATATTAACATACAAGAGACCGATACATCCCGCATCCGTATAAAGGATTAGTAAGTGGATTAAAATAGCCTTAACTGCAGGAGGTATAGACTGCTGGTTTTACTAGTTACAGCACAAGACATGCTGCAACATTAGCAGCCTTCAGGGCAGGAGTTTCTATTGAAAAGATTAGAAAGGCTGCGGGATGGACAGAAAAGTCTAAAATGTTTAACATATTTTATAATAAGCCTCTTTCTGCTCCTACGGATTTTGCTAAAGGAGTTCTGTTTGGTTCGAAGCCTATGTTGATACTTATAATTATATGTATTTTTATATACACAATTTATTTTCTTCTATTTTATTGGTCTTAATAAATACGTTATTTCTGGGACCTGTGGATTTTTATTGTACACTAATAACAATGTTGTGCTAGTGGGATTTCTATATCGTTCTGCTTTGAACATCTACAAGTAGTTTTTGTAATTTGAGAACGACAGTACGAAATACAGTTAAAAGATCAATCGACTTACCTGTAAGGATGATTGATTGAAATTATATGAGATTGTAATTCGAAGAATTACAATCCCACCCATTCAATCTTAAACGCCTAGACGTTTTATTTCTTGTAACCTCTCCCGAATTTTTTTATTTCTGAACGATCTATCACGCTTCCCCAAAATGGCAGTAACTAGTTGGTGGTATGGTGGAGACGTGGGAGAGTTTTGCTTTGAACGTTCGTGGATACGCGCAGAGAAAATTGCTACTACAAATAGTTTTTGTAATTCTTCGAACGGCAATACTCATATAATTTCAATCAATCATCCTTACAGGTAAGTCGATTGATCTTTTAATTATATGTGACTACGAAAAAAATGTTGATGAATTGTATTGTATTGATTTCATTTGTAGCGTACTGTGGTACTAATTGTAAGACGGGTATGAATTCGATTTATCTTCTAGTTAAAGTTAACGGAGTAATCCTAAACTAGCCGTAAGTGATTATACTCGTATGTATAAAATGTAAAAAGGTAAAACAATTACTTTCATCAACAACGTTTAATATTTTTGGATTTTGTTATTTATTTCACAAAATTAACTACGTACAGCTGGAAAAGTATTTGAAAATTAACCATGTAAACTATCAACGTTACAAGCAACATTTATTACATTATTTATGGGGAAAATTTGCTTTCGCGATTGATTTTTATATACTTATTTATGTTCTCTAACTAAAACTTCCGTTTACGACTAAACGCTTTGGGTGGCAGCTATAACATAAGTTCTCACTAGTCTTAGTATAAGTTAAACTTTCTCTAGTTAGATTTTTCAATTTTAACTTTTGATATTTTGCACTATAAAAGAGGCATAAAAACGACCGTTAAAATTAATATATCTGAATTTTATTTTAACAGAATTTCAAAGTTAGCCAGTAAAACTTAATGGGAGAATTTATCATTTATAACTTGATCAGAATAGAGTAATATTTTTACGTGGCTAAAAAGAAAATATTTTATTACATAATAAGAAAAACAGTGCTTTCAATTGCTGACATGAAAATACAAGAACTTAAATAATAAAACTTAGCCAATAAAATTGGTTTATAGGCAATAAATTTTCTGTCGTAAAACCTTTAAATGTAGGTAGGTTCTGTAAGTTGATAGCATATCTTGGGTATCAAGGTAAGTATCTTTACTTGTTTTAATTTAAAGTAGCAGCTTTTATGGATTTTATATAAAACTATCGGCAGCGTCTATTCTTTCCTTACAAAGCAAATTTATGTCTTTGATAATACCGTTCCAAACTGCGACAACTGCAGAATAAAGCTATTAAATTAATGTTACCAACCACCATATTGACTTTTAACTTTAATTTAGGATAATATTAACCGTTGTATGAGTATCTCTATTAATTAAATGTGGGTTCATTTATTTTTCCTATTTCTATTTCTGGATGAAACAATCGTCAATATAAGAATTACTAATTATAGTCTTAGTACCAAAAAGTTGTAAATTTATGTTATAATTAAAAATTTAATTAATTTTACATGTACCTACGTTTATTTAAATGTTATTTATAGTTTATAGATTATTGTATGTTTATATACATCTTATCGGTAATAACACCAAGCTAAAAAACAATAAAATAAATAAAAATAAAAATGCTAAGAATGGATCAAATAACTAAGTATTATCAGGAAAACTATTATTTTGTTCCAAAAAACCACACTCATTCCTTGCAATGATATAGGAATTTTTTACTATGTTTGTTTGAGTTCAACAAAGACGGTATGGTAATTTTCTGCATATTATAGTTGATCTATGACTTTAAAGTAAATGGTAGCTTTTACCATCGTAAGAGAATAAAAAAGTCAAACAATATTAATCGTTTATAACTACAATAATTTTACTGCAAATGTTTATAGCCCTTTCATATGCATTATGTGATAATGAATTACAAATTTTGGTGAGGGCAACTACAATTTTCATCAGACAATATTGTATTAAAATAGTTAACGGGTTTTCTTTCCGTGTACAAAGGCAGAAGTCGTCTGCAAATTGCACAATATGTAGATTTATGTTATAAGATACGTGGATGAAGGTCAATAAGTCATTCACTGTAAGGAAGCTCATTTCCTCCCTTAGAAACGCCTCAGTACCGAAGGTGCTATGCCCCAGGTGCTCGAATGCTTCACAGGACCCCATGAAGTAGTAAGACGTTTCTGCATCACTCACGCCTCATAGCCATGTGGGGTCTTCTTCACTTTCATGTTGCGATGATATAGATGTCTCTTAAGTCTCCAATGGTTTGTCGAACTCCAATTAAAAGATTCAGGGTCTTTCAACTCCTACCTTTTGGTATAGACGTCGCGTCGCTTCAATGTGAGGCAACCTCGAATTATGATTTTTTGCACCAGTACTAACTTTAATAAACTTTAAGTCTTTCTGTCACATATTTAGCTAAGTACATAGTATTTGCCATTTGAAAGGCTAATGTGTCATAATGAAGTTTTAGATTAAATTTGTATATATACTTATTTTTATTATAGCTTTTTTTGAATGTACGATATATTAAAAAAAAAAAAGATTTATTGTGTATAAGTCTTATTGCAAAAGTACCTATACAATTTTTGCTGGGTCCAATTTAATAACCGTTTTTAAAATTTCGGCATTATATTAACACAGTTCCCATAATATTCTGATAGTCAAACATGTTAAAAAATTATTGTCATTGTTACAGGTATAATAAATCTTTAACAAGGAGAAAATTAATAACGTTATTTAATTTCTTAAGAACTTGCTGAACAAATAACCTATTACATCCTATTGCTGCATGAATAAATTCCTTTGCTGTAGACCTGTCGTGGAATATAATTTACACATTATTGAACATTACTATATTAAAAAATTTTATTACTGGACTTTTTAAATACAGTTAAGTATTTAATAAAATCTTGTATTCACTAAAAATTTCTAACTACAAATAACTAGCAACAAAACTTACAAATTGGAATGTTAATAAATGAAAACTACATGTATGTTATAATTGATTAGATTTTCTCTCATCCCACCTTTCACTTAGATATTTAGAAGAACTGTTGTAAGAACATTTTGTTTCAATACAGATGTATTATTCATGTGACCCAATTAATTTTTTTTTTAAATTATTAAAAAATCCTAGTTCCTCGAGGAGGTATCGAACCCTGAATTTCGTAGTAAGAGGTAAATATCTTTACTGTTCGACCAAGAGGCTAAATGATATTAGATAATAACAATTTGATAATGGTAAGTAATGTGATAATAATAATTACCCTCGCCTCCTAAGGATTTTATTTGCCATTTATTTTAATTAATTCCTCTTAGTTTACCCCTGTCTTAGATGAATTAAGAATAACACTTGAGCGATGAGATTAGTTCTTTTATTTTCTTTTGTATTCATTACTTCTGATGATATTTTTGTCAATTTCAATGTCTCGCCATCGAAATATTTTTGTAGCAGCTTTTTGAATATTGTCTATTCCAAAATGGATTAAGTATCTGAAATAATCTGTCAGTTATAACACTTACTGTTCATTTATTAAGCAGTTTTTGTAATAATCTGCAGGGCCCAAATCTTTAGATTCTTGGTTTTCATGAGTTATTTTTTATCATAACATTTCTTGAAACAACCGTCAAGTTTCAGAAAAATTGTATTACGTTCAATGCGTCGTGTTGTTATTTCAATACTGACTTTTAAAAAATATGAAAGAATTTGTGGCTTCATCGCCTCTCCACGCCAACTTATAGACAACTATGTAAAAATACTTCCATTTAAGTACCAATATACAGTAAGGTCAAAAGTAAGTTGCCTCTCCTCTAATTTTTCAGGGGCTTGATGTAATTTTTTATTTTGAGATCTTATTTTCAATTAGATTTGCGACCTTTTGCGACCTTGAGCGACCTTATCCGCTTCCAATTTAATTTTTTTCAGTACTAATGTTTTGAAAGTATTTCAAATACCGGCTCGTGATCTGATGCTTAGTAATGAGTTTTCTGTTTTTTCGGCTACAATTTCGTTAAATCCTCACGTATTTCGTGAGCATCATATCTAGGTACCCCCAAAAATTACATGTTTGGGCGGATATTTTGAGGAATCACATTGTGGGGCCTGTGTTTATAACAAGGGAGCATCTGTAGGGGCAAATTCTTGAATAAGAAATAATACCAAGAACTGAGGAAATAGGTGAACAACACCCGGATGAATTTAGAGCCAACGAGTTTTTCAACATAACCCGACTCATTTTTCCAGATTACTTAGAACGTATTCATATGAAAAATTTCCAAATCGACGGATAGGTCGGCGTAGTCCAATTTTATCGCCAGCGCAATCTCCTGACTTATCCCAGTTAGACACTCTCTATTGGGGTTTTATAAAACCAAAATTTTATTATGCTTCATCCAGAAGTAATTTGGCAGAACTGAGAGAAGTTATTACGGATACATCTAGGGAGGTAAATAGAGTAGTGCTACGCAGAGTACCTACGTGAAGAATGTTTTAAAAAGGTTCGCTGTTGCTTAAATAATGTTCCTTTAGATGTTCTATTTGTTAATTTTGTTCAAGTGTGTTGCTCAAATCTCATCGATTTCCAATTATTTACAATCCAGTTGTTATTCATACATTATTTGGTGTCCCTTCTCCCCTATTCCAATAGTAGAATCCATGCAAACCGATAAGGAGGTAGATAGGATTTAGAATTCCGACATTTTCTTATACGTCATTAGATTGACATGAAATTTTGCTGTTACAACTGAAGAGTAATTCATAATTGCTATTAATAAGTTATCATACGTCAACAGTAGACATTGAAGAATGAATCCAATATGCGGCCGTGCACAACATTCGATTTTCACTCAAAAGATCGCAAATCTAACAGAATACAACCTCAATTTTGTTTAAAAAATTTCAAACCTCTCAAAAATTAGTTACTTTTTGACCTTTCAGTATATATAATGTATTTTCATCCCATAATAAGTTGAACCGAGCACCGATTTCTTTTCTCATAAATACTTTTAAATTCCAGATGTTTTGAATCCCATGCCTTGATATGCTTGTTTAATATTTTTTTTATTTGGATATTAAGGCATTATACTATAAATTATTTAAAAAATGTGTTAAATAAACCTCTGGATTAGCCGAAGGATATTTTTCTTCTTCAAACAGACTTATTGCCTATCTAAAAAATATGTCACACCTCAAAAGATATTAACCTGAAATTGAAATTATTAAATGCAAAAATTTTTTAGATTAGGTTTTAGGTTTAGGCTTTTTTTAGGTTAGAAAAATAAACATTTTGCAATAAACATAATGTGATTACCTTATCAAAACTAGTAAGAACATTTCTTTGATCTCTGCATTAATTTTTCTGTTTAGATATTTTCATCAACACGAGACATTGATATATTAATGTTGTTTCTACTTACCTCGTCTCTAATGGTGTTATTCTGTAAGTCAATGTTGCAGATGTAAGCTGTGTAAAGCAATAACCTTGGTAAGTTAAATCCATATGGTTAAGCACAGAACAGATAAAGAAAGAACATCCATAGAAGCTTATGACAGTGTAACGGCTGGGTTACAGAATAGTACCATTAGGATTGTTAACCAGTTTCTACAAAACTCTACAGAATAATTAGATACACATTTTTCAGCCTTTAATTCAATAATAGTGGATTCTTTAACATTCCTTGGAGCAAACTTAGCAGAAAATTTAATTGCGGCATCCGAAAGCACTTTATTGCGGTGCCAATCGTCGTCAAAGGTAGAGTCGCATTTTCTAAGATTATATGCAACCGCTACACGTTGATGACCCAAATAAATGTTATTTTGCCCATCCGCAAAAATTTGCGTTAAATTTGTTAAGCTTTCTGTGTGTGTTTCGGTCTGCTGGAAGTAATTCTATGTCTGCGATGATATTACTTGACCATAGTATTTACCAAATAAAGGAAAATTTCTATCAAAGGCAAGAAAAGTGAGTGAGGAAGCAGTAACTCCATGGTTAGCGGTATTAATCGCATGTTGAATTTTAGGCAGCTCTTGATCCCAGTCTTTATGTTCTCCAACATTGCTGCGGATCGTTGTACCAACCGTTTGATTGTTACACTCCACAAAATTGCATTGCGCTGCATAACGAGCGCTAAACCAAATCTTTTAAACTTGATAAGTGTTAGCCATTTTTAAAAATGCGGCTAGCAACTTGAGGGCCATTTTCGCATATTATAAAGTACGGAACACCAAACGCTAGAAAAACTTGATTTTCCATAAACTTGACGATATTTTGAGCGGTAGGTTGGCGCAGTAAGGTGTACTTGGTAAACCAATCGAAAACTATCAATATATAATCATTTCCCTTCGAAGAACGAAGAAGTGGGCCCATAATATCAGCAATAATCTGAAAACAGTATGAGTTTTTCAGAACTCATCAAAGCGATTTCTTGAGACTGGCAAATTTTGCATGCCCGTACATACTTGACAATATCCTGACGCATCTTGGTCCAATAATAGTAATTTTGAAGACGAGAATTAGTCTCATAACAACCAAAATGAGTGCATGTCGGTGGATTGTAACAAGGACTTATTACAGCATTAAATTGTGATTTTGTATCCAAAAGTTTTCATTCCTGTAAACAGAACTGGCAATTTACTCGGCACATATTTATATAAAAGATTATTCTCTACTTTCCACTTAATAGAGGTCGGGATTCTGTGAAACTTTTTGAGGCAGTGACGTACACCAATTATCGAGATTTTCTTGAGATATATCTAAAATAGACACTTCTGGAGTTTCGAACGGTAGGATAGCTTTGGGCGGTATGTGAGATAAGGCATCGGGTACAACGATTACTTTCTTTCTCCAAAAGAAAATTGAATAGTCCGTTATTATTTTATTAAAAGGTGATAAATGTATATCTAATTACTCTGTATTTATTTCGAAATATTAGTGTTTGAAAAAATGAAGATCAACATATTAATTTATACTGTCCTCAAGTTGTCTGTTACCGAATATTACTGTCGATTATTGTCATAATTTCTTACACGCGTTGCCAGTCTGACTTACTCTTCGTTAGCAAATAAGTGATTTATTTACTAATTATTTTATTATTGTAGGTAATTTTAAAAGTTGTTTGACTTTATTAACATACCGAGGGCGGCAAAAAGTATTAGTCATTTTCAATAAGTATCAAAAGTGTACTATAAAAGTCCGAAAACCGTTGAATTCTAGGATTGACCATTTTCATGTAGTAAATATATGAAAAATTGTGTCACACGCCATGCTATAGCTGCAATCAGATATACAGACATACCTCAAACTTTTTTTTACCGCAAATAAAGGAGACGAATCAGTTGCATTGGTTTCAACAACATGGTGCTACCATTCAATCACCCTGTGAGAGTTAATGTGCATGTCTTACGACAATCGTTCCCTAATAAACTGAATTCTATTTATGGCAGAGACAACCACGAGACATTCAAGTACATGTAAAATTTCTATTGCTTATATTCGGAATATTGAACTCTTCTACTGTATGGGAAGATATAGATGGCGCGCACGATGTTGAGCCGCGATTTAAAAAGCGCGCGATACGTCTTGTGGGCTGTTGTTTTATTTTCAATTACATTTTAATGAAAAAAATAAAACAAAACATGTAAAATAAATCGTTTATTGATAGAAAATCAATAAAATAACAAGCCACAACGAATGCAATAATTAAGACAAGATATTTTAAATAATTTAGACCACAGAAAAATAAATGGCCAAACAAAAAGTTAAGCATTTTACAATTAAATAATAACCTTCATAATACTTTCTTGAACAACAGGTACCTATGTAATACAAAACCTACATGGCAAGTACAGAAAAATATATAAATAAGCCTACCAATAAGGGGAAAAAATGTACATTTGCTTCCTAACATCCCAGATATATGTATCAACATCGATTTGCACATTATTTATACAATGTGGTCTGCAATTTAACAATACTTTTAACAAATATAATAGTAATAATATTTAATTGCTTAAGTAAAGTTTACATTAACAAAACATATTACAAACACTGATAGATTTTTGCAAATAAGTACACACATCCTACACAAGTATGAAGAAGTACTTGCTCGTAGGTACATAAATTATATAACATTAATAATTATTGGGTAAATATATTAGGTAGGTGCATACATATTACCGTTTCAAGCAACATCAGCACTTGAAATTATAAATAACCATTAATAATAACATTAAAGTTATCAACCCATAAGAAGCTAATAAAATAAAACGTATTTATTTATTTTGTAGTTTGCAAATTATTTCTGACTGCTGCTGGAACAAACCTCATATCAACAACTATCGATGCTGGAATGTTCTCAGCTTATGTTTAGATTTCTTTGCATCCTTACGATTCTGGATGTTTTCTTGGTTTTTTCTTTTACACCACTAAGGAATCCTAATTTTCCACACAGCTTTCACGATTTCTCTGGTTACAATTTCATAATGATGAGAACAGAAATACTATGAGAAGTTCACATTATCAAAGATGAATTTAGTGACCATAACAGAAATCTTTGGTTTATGGCAAAAGATGTCTAACGTGTTTTCTAATATTGTGATGGCCTGACCTACAGCCACCACTAACGGTTCTGAAGGATATAGCAAATAGTAGGACTACCGGACTTGGCAACAACTGGTGACAGCAGGTTGTACAATCTATATGTTCAAGAAGCTTTTTCACAATGAACCCACTGAAGTAAGCAACTGATAAAGTTGCCGTTGTTCCTTGCTCCACTGCTCTGGTAATTGCATCAGCTGTATCACCTATTGGCGGCTGGGATGCACTGGGTGTGTAACTTGATGCATCATCAAGTTCCACACCCAGTGCACCACTTGTTCATCATCCACAACTAAAAATTTCGTAAGGTTTGTCAGCAGCTCATGCTCCTCATCATCACAATTGCTGCCTATTATTTTTGGTTTCGTCAATCCAATTAAAATTTGAGTTTTTTGACTGGCTGAAAACTACATGGCTATTGGATTATCTCCGCACCCACAGCCAGCGCGAACAGCTCCAAATAAGTTTTCCAACGCATCCTGGTTGATAGAGCGAGGTCTTAAATCAGTTAACCCTCTTAAATGAATAAAAATTTGTCTGATGGCGTTCAAACTAACTAACCAACCAATCTGGGAAGGCGGTTTGGTGGTTTTCAGACTTCCTGTTTTTGTAATCTCCGGAACTGCCACCACTTAATAATTTCAAAGGCTCCTTTCCAATATTTTAGGTGGGCTGATTTTTTCTGTCACACAGCATTTCAGCTCCTTTCCGACTGGATGTGTAGCTCTGCCACCATTGAAGCTGTCAAACAGCTCATCTACTTCCTTCACAAATGTAGCTGTTGCCAAAGAACGCTGCTCCAATTCACCTGCAAAATTGTGGAATAATTTCAGATGTCTGTATTAATATAAACTGTTCGACTTACCTCTTGATCACTGCTAAGCTCCACATTTCATTGAATTACCATTTCTTGTGAAGGATCCAGTTGTACTTGGCATGCGAATAATGTGGGAACAGCATCAACACGTAGCCTCCGTGTTATAAGGAGAAAAATAACGATTGCATCTCAAATAGTTGCGAAGTGATACATCAGAAACATGTTTCATTCCCATCATTTCTTCCCAAATTTTGTACCTAACAAGAAGGAAACAATTTCATTTAAATACCTTTAAAACACAGAACACAAACTTACTTTTGGTCATTGACTGGAAAATAGTGCATTTTCTCCACCTGTTCTACATTGAATCCACAAATAAGACAATATTTTTGTGGCATGGTTATAATAAAACTAAATACTACACTAACACTAATAAAAAGTTAGAGTAAAATAGTATTTAAAAGTCACAGTATTTTACAGCTCGTAATCAAATATAAAATAAAAAACGACAGGCACCATACAATATCAGCATCAAAACAAACAATATGGCGACCGGATCCAACATCAACGATGACGTTTCTTGTGCTGCTAGCGCCTCTACATAAATCTCTCCTGACAGCAAGAAGATAAATTAATTAAGAAACGCCCATGTACAACAATAATGGAAGTATATCAGTAATTATACCTAAAACTAAGCACATTTTTATATGTACTAGAATGTCTCGTGGTTGTCTCTAGTTATGGTGATTTTCATTGGCCCTCGAGATTTCTGGCCATCACTGTTCTTGAAGTTTTTTTTCTTTTCGGGCTACTTGAAAGGTAAGGTGTTTAAAAGAAAGTCAAGAAATCTGGAGGATCTCAAAAGATTTATTCGAGAATAAATTGAAGTTGTAATGCAGGATGTGCTGCAACGTGCGATGACTAATGAGTAGACTGAGCCAAATTCCGTAGTCATTCAATGGTGCCAAACATATGCCAGCGTATATGTAAATAACCGACAATAAATTTATTTATCGATTACAATGCACTTATTTGATCGCAGTGGTTAATATGACAATAGTAAATGTTATGTAGTTTTAGGAATGTGCTTATCTCTCAACTGCCTTATACAGACAACAAAAGCTCAGAGAACATTTGAAAACATTTGCATGAGCAACACAGTATCTATATTTTCTTCCGAAAAACTCCTCCTACGTTCTGTAAACACGTTTGTATACAGCGAAAATGTTCATTCATTGATGGAGATGATATTTGCAAACTTAAAAAAAATTGTAAATTATCAACTGAAAGGTGTTTCTCACAGCGATATCTATTATCAAATAATTTTGAATGCTCTGGATTTTTTTCGTAAAATGTCATTAATCTCTTACTAACTCGCATACCGGGCACATATTTCAAAGTTTGTAATACAGTTTATACACTAACAAAAAGTTTAACAGATAAGGAAGAATTTTACAATTTGTGGATACTTTCCAAATACTAAATTATAGTTGTTGATAAATAATGTATATATCATCCTCAATATCTTAATTATTAAACAATTGGTCAGATATGGCTTGTGTGTCATCAGGATTTAACTGAAGCACAAAAGATTTTACTACATCATTCAATATTATTTGTGATAATAATGAATTATTTCCAACCAGGTCCCCAACGTGTTAAAATGGGTTGTGGTGGCAGTGAGAGACTAGGACAGACCACACGAAAGTTCTTAACACATATTGTGCCTTCCACAAGAATCATTTATGTATTTGCAATTAGCGCGTCGACTCCTGTGTATTTATTTTAAATTTTCTCTGATATCAAATTAAGGGCGTGGACCATGCATGTTACATGTACTAAATTTACAAAAACATTTAACAATTGGCCAGCTTTAAGCATATACCGTGCTGGAGCAGTCACTAGCATTAACACTTGTGAACTAGTAATACCCATTGCATTTAACGATGTTACAGCTGGATTCATACAGTTTTCACATCTACGGCTTCAACTAATTTTCTATCAAGTAAAAATGCAGGCGGTGATCCACCAGGATCTAGAAATTATGCTATCATCACATTTACCACATGATGGCCTGTTACATCCGTTATTTATTTGTTTTAATGTGTCCCCAGTTTTTGTAATATCGCTTTCCATATGGTAGTTAATTTTCGATATACGGTAGTCCTTTACCTACTTGATGTAATGCAGTATCTGTTCGTATGTATATGGGTTCGTCCTCTGCGACGCCACTGAATTAGTTAGCCCAGTCTAGTGATGAGTAAAGTCGGTTGAATGTGGGAATTTCAGCGGCGCTCCAGGTGCCCGTAAGTACAATACAACTAATTACAAAGATTTTCCTCTTATTTTTTTGTCTACAAGTGGCTGTTTGTGGTCAGAATACACTTGCATCATTAATAAAGCTTTTAGAGTATTCTCTGATAAATTTCTATACGTTGCTACAAACGTCGACGTGTATTTTGAAAATGAATGTTCTACATTCAATGATGTAATATTCGCGTATGCAAAATATTGTTGACAGTCAGTAGCACTTCCATCACACGCGATGAGAAAGGTAAGGTCATCTTATTCCTCGATAAACAAACTATATGCCGGGTGAAAGTAAACTGATGCAATGTGTTCAGATAAATCCATATAACAGCGAGTTTATATGAAAATGCGCAGGCGAGGTTCACGTGGTCGCCACACCTGAGTTTCGCACATTCAACCATCTTCAGTGGTGAGATATTTCGTCCGCCAGGGGTATACCGCTTACCGTTTTTCATACGTAAAACTTTTATTCTTTAAGAAATACGTTTTATCAACTGTGTAATTTAAGCAAATAAATTTTTATCACAAACTGAAAATGACCAATGCCTTTTGGCATTCTCTATAAATGATAACAGAGTTTATGCCATGTTAAAAACCCCACTGTGTGTCGCTGTGTAGATTAATTAGGACATGTTATACGACCATGGTTCAGCTAAACTTGGTTTAAAATAAAAAGATACCATTGTTGAACAATTAACCTTGAAAATTAAACCAAATCAGCTGAGCATTTGCTGAATCACGTTCGCACAACTGGCCAAAATAAAAAAAGATCCTTTTAGCATACAAATGTCCTCACTGTCCAAACGGGTAATAGGCCTGGCCTATTTATTGGGGGATATTAAGTAAATATGAAAACTGAATTATTTTTATTTACATGAAATATGAAACTAACTAGATAATATTATTTCTTTAAGGCCCGGTATTTCAGTCGTGGGTTAAACCAAATAAAAATGGTTAACTATTAAATTTTCTGGTCAGGGGTTTTTCACTATTTGGTTGGCATTCTAACCAAGTTTTGTCTAACCAAAAAGTTAACCAACTTCAGTTGATGGTTTAACTAAAAAGTTTTTGGTCACGTTTTGTAGAGTGAGGTTAGGTTTGTGTTTGAAATTTATATTTTGTGATTTATGAATTGTCACTTCTAAGCGGAAAGGACATGTCGTAAGTAAAAAAATTAAATAATAATGTTGAAAATACTAATGTTATTATTACACCTAGTTGTGGAATAGAAAAAAACGAAACACCGGCACGTGCCAAAAACTTCACAAAAGAAGAAGTTTTGCTTTTGTCCGAGCTCGTTGGGAAGAACCGATCAGTGATCGAAAATAAACAATCTGGGGTAATAACTCACAAACAAAAGGAGGCTGCATGACAGAAATTGACCATGGAGTTTAATGCAAGCACAAGTGGTGATCATCGAAGTACAAAGATGCTTATCGAAAAATGGCGAAACACAAAAAAAACATCCACTAAAAGTTATAGTGCAAACAAAAAAAGTCTATATAAGACAGGTGGTGGACCCAAAGATTTCAGCATCGTACTCGAAACACCAGTCGATGCAATTGTCCATGACATTATAGGCGCAAGAATGACTGGATATCAGGCAGAGTGTGACAGCGACTATGTAGTGGCAAGTATGTATAGATTTGACAAATATTATCATTTAACATGTTGAAAATAGTTATTTAAAAATTTAGATGAACATTTACCCCAGGCTGTTGATATTGGTAATGGATCCAAAGAACAAATTTTGCCGTTTGAAATGAACCTGTCAAGCACAAATGAGCAGCACGATAATCTGCCGTCTCCAAGTTTAAATGAAAGTAATTTGGCCGTTATGCATTTGCACAAATACGAGGAGCAGCAAGGACAAGCAGACTGGTCTGATTACAGTCCAGCGCTTTTGAAAACCCCTACATCTAAGTTGTTATCAACTACAAAAGCTGGTACGTATGTGTTTATACAATAAATATAATAAATGTAACTATTATAATGATTACAGGCACAACTAAAGCAACAACTTGCCGAACCAACGAAAAGTGGTGCAATCTTGCTGACAAAAAAAGTGAATTTTTGGATATTCTCCAAAAACTACGAGAAAAAGAATTGGAAGAGGCAGTAAAAAAACATCAGGAGGAAAGGGAGTTGGTTCAGTTGAAAAAGAAAATACTTTTGGAGGAACATCAACTAAAAATGGAACAAATGAGGGAGGAACATGCATTAAAATTAAAATTAATGTCGGAGAGAAAACCATTTATGTAATTAATATTACAAATTATTAAAATACATTATTAAATTTGTTCTTGTCCAGTTATTATTTGCATTTATGCGAAATGGCTCAACAGGAACATCGTTGACATAATTAAAAGCCCTTTCTTCTTCTTCATTAAGTACTGGTGGATCTCGTTCCTTAAACTTACAAGCCATATTATGTAGCACAGCTGTGGCTACAATTATCCACTGTACTTTGTCAATTTGTAATGAAATTCCTTTGGAAAGTATGGGGAACCTCCTCTTCCAAACCCCATATGACCGCTCAACCGGGTTTCTAGTTCTGATCTGTGCCTCATTGAACAGATTCTCAGCTCGAGTATTGGTGCGGGCCAAGGGGGGTAATTAAATAATTTTTTTAAAGGGTATCCACCGTCGCCTAAGAGCAAGCCATTTCCCATTTCATTATTTTCAAATCTGGCACATAATCGTGATTGGTTAAAAATTGTTGCATCGTGACAAGATCCTGGCCATCGAGCCACAATATCTAATATTTCAAGATTTGCACCCGACACAGTCTGTACATTAAAGGAAAAGAATCCTTTCCGGTTTCTAAATGTTTCACCATTTTCTCCACCTTAAATTATAAAAATTTAATAACTTTCATTTACAAGCTTTTAAAATTTACCAGGTCCTTGAATTCGTACATGTGTACAGTCTAACGCTCCCAAAACTCTTGGAAACTGAGCAATTTTATAAAATTCTTGTTGCGTTTTGTTTCTCTTCTCGGGTTTCAGGAAATTTGATATATTCTGGCCGCAGTCTAGCTATGGCCTGGATAACCTACGATACATTTTCTGTTAAATATTTCCTACTTATTTTTTAAAATACATACCTTTAATATTACTTTGCTCGCTGTACTCTTATGTACACCTGCAAAATTTCCAACCACAATCAACATACTGCCACATGCAAAGAATCGCAAAGTTAACAGTAACATCTCCATTGGTAATAGTGCATGATTCCTATTAAATTTACATAAAAGTTAAACAATAATATTTTAATGTTGAATAAGTATTCCCAGTTTGTAGTAGACTTTATACCATCTTCAATTTTCTCCAAGATAAGATGAACAGATGGTTTTGTAAATCGAAATCTATTGTAAAATTCTTCATCATCCCAATAGTTGATATGATTTTTTCTTTCTTGGTAACGTCGAGCTTTTCTTGGTCTTTCTATATGCTCCACATAATCGATAATATCTTCATCATCAGATGACACATCAAACAATTGATCCATTTTAATAATTAACACAAAATATTTGGACTTTATTACTTTGTTTTTTCATAATCAAACAATTCTAACCACACAAACGCTTCCCGCCACGTCAAATTTGACATTATTCCGATACCAACCTAACAAATATTTTGGTTAGCTAACTTAAATATTAGGAGGCGGAGTCTAATCACTGAAAAACAGATACTCTGCTAAACTAGTTTAAGATTTTGGTTATCTTTTAAACCAAGTTAGTTGAACCAAAAGTTAACCCACGACTGAAATACCGGACCTAAGTAAAACAACTGGATTTTTTCAATGTTCTAGATTTATTTACCACAAACATTTATTAGATATCGTTAAGACGCTTTGCAATTTATCGTACCTATATTTAATCGAATCTAAACATATTTAAAGATTATAATAAACTTTATAATACAATGTAAAGCAGACAACTATAATGTGTATTGTATACGCCAAGTTTAAAATTTAACGATTACCCTTAAACATAAAATTCAGAGCAATTTAAAAGTTACGAGTTATTAAAAATATCTACATAGGGTATTGTGCTTTCACCTACATCTGTATTTTGCACGTACAACTAACAAAAATTGTAAATTATTTCCATTTATTTCCTAAATAAAATTATATTCCTCTTTTGCAGGTACACATTTTCACTTAAATAGAGCATCACCTATTTCAGCTATATGATTCAAAATAAAATCTACATCCTTCTTAGTCAAGGAAGAATTCTGTGAAACAAATCTAAAGAAGTTGGGTAGATGTTTCAGCGGTTGATATCCTAACATTACAGATCCGTGTTTTATCATTACAGCTCTTATTTGTGGCGCCACCTAGTAAAGAAAAGATCAATTAGCACTATAATGTAAACTCTTAAAGGTAAAATTCTTAGATATTACAGAAAATATTAATTTGTCTTATTCTACTTTGACAAGTCACCAAGAGATGGCCATGTATATACGAAATGCATGCTTCTCTGAATTTTATTTCATTTAGAAAATAGATATTCACGAAATATATATGAGTTTAATCCTTGAACTATATCTGGCCACTTTCTTTTAATCAACATAAAACAAGATGGAAGTATCAGACCAATCGAGTGAATTATTTATAAGGCCCAATTGTGTCTGAACATAAAAATAACAATTAATTCTTGATGGGTATCTATGATATCTATAATCATATTATCTGCAATATTTTGTTGGTTTTTAATTGTAACTGGGTTAAAAGAGTAGTGAAATGCCACAGAAACTTATTGGTAAAAAATGAATAAACTGCAGTACACCTATTAAAGCTTAACCAGATATTACATGGGATACAATAAATTTTTGTTTTTTCGTATACATGTATATTACATCTGAAAATAAATACGGACAAAATGTTGAAAATAATTAAATAACAAAGGGTTTGTATAAAATTAATATTTTAGTATTGTCAATTTTAAATAACAGTTGTGAAAAAGAAAATGAATAATACTTTTACAGTTGATATTGCCTATCAGCACAGTTAGGTATCTACTGAATATTCTGAGGATATAAAATTTTTGTTTATAAGAATATCCTTCAAATTTGCTCAGGATAACCTCGGGACAAGTAGAATTACTACAGGTGCCCCGAAAATAAACTATACATCTTTGGGATGTCTTTAGGCAATACCTACAATTACGTTGAAAACCTTAGAAAATATTTTTTTTGCACAGAAACTCCAATTTTGTGTAACATGGGATAATAAATAATGGATTAGATCCTGTGAAAATACAAACGAAAGTTATGTAAATAATCTGTATAGTTATAATGTGACGGAAATAGAATTAATATATGTCAATTAAGCACCCTGTCATTACGGTCTTTATTTAGGAAACGGTACTGTAGTGGCAAAGTGAAAACAAGTGACAGAATTTCCATTGAATATTGAAGAACTGAGTTACACCTTTGTTTCAGATAAGAGTGGAAGATTCTATTCAACATAAAAAAAATAATAAATATGAACAGTTTAGTGGTCAAACCAAAAACATTGAAAGAAAATGTTATATGTAACAAAAAAAGGACAAATAAATGAAAAACGAAATACCATGAAAAGAAAATCAATAAATATTACACACAAAAATCGAGAATGATGAAAATGTTGTCGGCAATACTAGTTATTGTGAATAGTGAAATCGAGAGAGAGCGTGTGGTCTCGGGTTCAAGCAAAGAAAATATCTATGAAATTTCTAATAATAGTAAAATCAACAATCTCATATAGAAAAGAAAATTAAGCCCTCAAAAAATGCAATAAAAAAAGATTGTCAGTTGAATAGAGAAGAAAGGTAAAGAGCGAAGAAGAGGGAGCGTCAAAATACAGAAGAGAAAAAAAAGACATGCTGACTATTGTTTGAAGGAGAGAGAAAACAATAGAAAAGTACGAGAAACAGGTAAATTAAAATAGGTAAAAGGTATGTCATAGTAGAAACTAAAACTTCAAAGACAAAGATGTACTAAATCAATCATAATATAGACAAAATGTTAAAAGGAATACCTAACGAAACTAAAGAACTTACAAAAATTATAATCATAAATAAATAGAAAAATCGCTCTCATGGAAGTACGAATGAATAATCCATAAGTTAACGTTATAAGAAACGACCACAACGAAAATATCTTAATTGTAAGTTTTTGTTAATTTTTATGTTCAATAATAAGTTATTTAGAATTGAAATGTCATATCTGTCCTCATTTGTCATTACTGTCTCCATTAAGTCTCTACTGTCCCCTTTATATTTTCTGTAGGTACATCAATAGCTATTTGTATATTAAGAGCGCAAAGTGATATATTGTCGCTCTGAGCTAGCGCGACGCGTAGCGGAGAGCGGCTATCTCGCGAGAGCAATGTCACTTTGCACTCGAATTACACACAGGATTTTTTCTACAACTGGTGTTTTTATAAAAATGTTTGGTAAAAATTAGTAATTATTGATAACCTCAAATTTGACAGTTCAGATTTCAATACATGAGCATCAATTTGTGCTACACATGTTTTTGTAGAAATGTTTGTTAAAATGGTATTTACTGCAAAATAAAATAAAAAATTGCTTTAGTACCTATTAATTATTTATTTAAATACTGTCATCTTATGATTTATAAATTTATAAGTTCATTGAATTGGTAAAAATAGCTATTGCTACCATCTTTAGTAGCACAAAATCGTTAAAAAATAAAAGATGAGTTAGTACTAACCAATTTTTGAACTGTTTTCCGTTACTAAAGTTGGTAGTTTGTATTTTATTTAACGCAATAATTTGGGCACCAGTGTGATTTATAGATACTGCGAATTATTTACTAAATATAAATTTCTACGGCCTTTAGTATAATGAAAGTTTCCGAAAACGATAGATTACTATAGAAATAGCTAATTTTTTATTACTTTGTGAAACTAAAGTTGGTAAATTGTTGACATCTGTCAAATACCCTCAATGCTTACTTTTGTGTCAAAAGTCGCAGATACACTAGACGTTTCTTTATCATGGTTTCCATGGTAACTAAGCGTTTACTTTATCGCTCGGCGAGCGACAAAGTAAAAAAACGCTCGCTTCTCGGAAAAGTGCAACTTTGCGCTTGCTTTTGGAAACGCAAAGTTGCACTTTTCGCTCGGTTGTAGAAAAAATCTTTTATTGTTCATCGCCCTGAAACTGATTTTAAAATTTGAAGCTGTACTAATGCCTGATAGTATAGTAGCACAAATAATATTACAATGTGGAAACAAATGTGTTTTTGTTGATTTTTATGAATTTTAACATTAACCTTCAACTGGTATTTAAGTATGTTCCTTTTACCTTGATATCAACTTGAACTAGTCTAGTTAATGTAAAAGTGAGTCCTCTTGTCCAAGATTATTCATTTTGGAGCTCTTTTACAGTCTGGAGAGACTAACATTAACATTTTTATTCTTAAATGCTCCATTGCGTTTTGCCACTATGAGGGATATTTTGCTTTCGTGTTTTATATCATGGTTGTAAAATATAAACCACACCATTCCCAGTAAATCTAATACAAAATTGAAAGTTACCTCCACAGGAAGTTAAAAATGACAGAAAAAGGGAAAATATGATCGATCCATTTTTCATTGGTGGCACACTGAATGGTCCTAAGTATTTGGATCTTTTGCAGCACCAAACTGTGTCAGAAATTCCACGAGTAGCAGTGCCAAGATTTAACGAGATCTAATTTCAACATGTTATGGTTATCCTGCTAGTAATAATATGGTACCTGAATGTATTTCCATACCGTTTACTCAGTGGATGGAGAAGCATCATATGGCCAACTACATCATAAACGACATCTTTGGCGACTCAGCTTCGTTCTATGTGAACAAAATTGATGAATCTAGAGTAACATCTTCATATAACAGTGTATTCTGAGATTTTCATTTTAACAAAATGAGCCTAAGGCACGTGTGAGGGCATTCAGTTTTACATACACTCATTGTGTCACAAATACAACAAGGTGGTTTTCTCTTATTTGTGTTTTATAAAGATCTGTTTCTTTGATTTCTCCCTAGCTGGGTTATTACTCTTTTTAATTAAGTTGGGCGCTACGTGACTTACTTTCCCAAAAATAATCTTAGTTTCGTTGCCTTGGTATTTGATCGTAGGAATAGAATTTTCTCAAGGTCGACTTTTATTATATGGAGAGGTAAGGTAGCCTGTTTTTAGCCTCGTGGAATTTTCTGTGTGCCTTTGGCTATGCTAGCAGAGCTGAGCAAGATTTTAGCAATACCTCTTCAGCGGTCCTGGCTTGAGGGGCCTGTTTCTACCTCAGACTTTGTAGCTGAAGGATCTAATCAAGCGGGGTATGCATTTTATTTATTTATTAGGGCTAAAAAAAAATTTCACAGGGGTCCCTGGCAATTTGGCTTTTTTTCGGCTATTTCAACGCACTGTTCTCTATCACATATATAACTCTTAAATAAATTTAATAAATTGCCCCTAATTCCTATATTCTCTAACGCCTTCAAAAATAATGGAAAACTGACCGTAAAAGGCCTTAGCTATGTCTAAGAATACAGCAATAGATGGTAATCCTTTATCGAATGTACTGTAAATGCTGTCTGTTAGGTATGTCATTGCGCTTTGAGTAGAAACACCTTTCTGGAGGGTGTGGAAGGTATTCATTTTGCTGTCAAATTTCATTAAAGAAAGTTGTGGCACTTTTTTGGTTTCTTGGTTACAACCCAGAAGGTTTGATTTTGGTAGAAAAAAATCTCTAAAACTTTGGCAACAGTAGCGAACGAATTATTTTACCTGGAATTATTTTTGCTTCCATTTTTATTTCTTCGCATCAAAATGAGCTTATTAATTTTCAAATGTAATATATCTGAACTTATTAAAGAAAAATAAGTCGAAAAATATTTTTTTAACAATGGATAAGTATATACAGTATATGTATTAAAGTATTAGATATAGTATACTGAAAGACTGAAATTTGACATCGTATCGCATGCAGCGTGTAGTGTTGACCGCACGATACAGCTAGATGGAAAATGAATTCGCTGAGCAGCGGATGGGATGCTTGTCTCTGATTTACATTATTTAACGTTGCCATTTAAGGGACTCGTGTCTAATAGTTCATTACACATACTGTATACACTATAAATATACATTTTTTGTCGAAAAAAAAAAAAATTAATAAAATATATATGTGAATGTAGAAAGGATAAGTCCAAATATCCTATTTCCACTTTGTTAAAATACAGTCTCCTATATTTTTTGTTACGCCATATCTGCAAAGTTATCTAATAAATATGGGTTAAAACATGCTGTTTTCGAAAAATCAGGTAAACTTCTTTTCCCTGTTAACCACAGAAGTATTCACAGAATAGTTTAACAAAACCATAAAATTGTATTTTACATTTTTTTAGGGTAAAGTACCTATGAAACATGTTTTACAAACCACTTCGGCTGATAAAATTTGAAATTTCTATACCTTTTGCAGTTGAGAGCTGTGCTCCAAAATATTTGTTTTTCCTCTTAAATATCTAGGCAAATACCAAAAGCAAACATTCATATACTGCCTCTTTGACACCATCATGAAATCGGAACGATTATTTACTTGCTCCTCAAAGTATTCTGCCAAATCCATTAAAGTATCGATATGACTTGCAAAACCTGAGGATCCCTGAAATTGAAAAAAAGCTTTTAAACCGTATTTTTTACGACAACATTATTGAAAGGTAATATTTAAAGTTGGGGTTGCTTTCTAAATATAAAACAAATATTACATTTTGTCTCCTCAGGGTTTTACATTTTTTTTTCATATTATAAGCCGAGATGAGGTGAAATATAGCAAATAACTAAAAAATAATATTATAAGGTAATCATAACAACATACAAAGCTGAAATTTACATAAAACGAAGGTTAACCTTGAAGTGTATGGTAACAAAATTCAGATGATAAAGAATTTAACTGAATTCAGTCGTTCCTTTTGTTGGTATATATATATATATATATATATATATATATATATATATATATATATATATATATATATATATATATATATATATATATATATATATATATATATATATATATATATATATATATATATATATATATATATATATATATATATATATATATATATATATATATATATATATATATATATATATATATATATATATATATATATATATTCAGTGTGTCCACTTGAGGACTTACCACCCTTGTAAAATCTTTATTTTTCGACCGATTTTGATAAACTTTTTTTTTGGGCTCAACTTTCAAACAATACCATTAGGGACTTTTTTTTAGAAAAAAACTGACGACGGATTCTTTTTTAAGATACCTGTACCGATTTTCATTGTTCTAAAATACAAGGTATCCGAGAAAAAAATGGACTACTTTTCTTAAATTGTAGGAATTTATTATTTTTCTAACACTAGTACAAATCATTCTTAATCAATATTTACAATTTTTTACAAAATGATGAACATAACATAACGAAAGAGAAGTTTGTAAAAAATTAAATATTAGTAATTTCGATTAATCCACCGAATTCGCTTATACATTTTTCAATACTGACAAGCATCTCTAATACTATCACAAAGCTCTTCTCGGGTCTGGGGCCTTGTAGCATTCACTTTATTTTTTATTGTCCCCCAGAGAAAGAAATCAAGGGGCGTAATATCTGGGTATCTCGGCAACCAACGAATAAGAGGACTACTTCGTCCGATCCAGCGATTAGAAAAATTCTCATTCAACCAGTTTCTCACATTGACAGCATTATGGATAGGTGCTCCATCAATTGTAAATGTAAATTATAGCGATAATCAGGAGAAAGCTCATCAAGTGCGTCGGTAAACTCTTTTGTAAAAATCTGAGAAAACTAGCAGCATTTAAATTTTCATAAAAAGAGTGTGGCCCAATAATCTTTTTTATTTAAAATGCCACAGCAAACATTCACCTTCGAGGAGTATTGTCCCTTACACTCAATTACACAATGTGGATTATCTTCGCTCCACATTCTGATATTTTGTAATGATACAATACCGTTTGTCATGAATGTAGCTTCATCCGTGTATAAAATATTTTTTATAAATTCAGGATTCTCTAGGTACATACCTTGCAGCCATATACAGAATTCCATTCTTACCTCAGCATCTCCAGCTTTAAATGTACGAAGAAATTTTGGCTTGAAAGGTTTCTTGCCTCTTTTTCAAACATTTCCAGATTAAACTTTTAGAAATATTTATATTTCTACTAGAATCTCTAAGGCTTGATTGTGGATTATCATTAAAATATTCAAGAATCATTTGGTTTCCTCTTCACTCCCGATAACGATGCTGGTTTGTAAGTCTCTCAACTGTTCCATGTTAGTCAAAAACATTTTTAATATTTGTAACTGTTACATGGTTAATACTACGTTCTGGATGTCATCGGTTAAACTCGTTAGCTGTTTCACAAAAAGTACGTATTCCGTCACCAACTGATCTTATTATTTCTACTTTTTCTTGTAAAGAATAAGACATTTTTTATGCTCTTTACTTTTTTGGAGCTGTAGAATATTATAAACTGCTTAAGCATTAGTAATTGACAGCTGATAACTAAAATAATATTATTTGTTTTCGCAGCACGCTTAGCTTTTTAACAAACAGCAATCAAATTAAATATTACAAGAAAAAGTAAAAATCGTTCGATTGGTCGACGTTCCAACAATTTTCTTTTTTTTTTTTTTCTAATAGTGTTTTAAATTAGAGTAATTGTATTAAATGAATAGTAATTTTGATAACAAAACCAGAAATGTGTTAAATTTTTAATTACATTTTTTCATAAATTGAAAAAATATTTTATTTTTATTTATAATTCTTTTTCTCGGACACCCTGTATTTTATTTAAAACAGTGAACATCGGTATAGGTACGTTTGAAGTGATTCAAAAAAAGAGTCTATCGTCAGTTTTTTTTTCTAAAAAAAACCTAATGGTACAGTTTAATATTTGAACCCATAAAAAATGGTCGTAATTGGCCATGATTACAGCACAAAAATAAAGTTACCCACTCGTTGAATGCGCATTTTGAATAACTACCTAACAAAGAAAGTTTATCAAAATCGTTCTTATAATATAATATATAATATGGCTCCGTGGACTAGAGGTAACGTACTTGCCTCGAAACCTCGGGGTCCCGGGTTCGATTCCCGGCCGTGGTACTGGGATTTTTCTGTGAGAGAAGATTAATCGTAGTATACTCGGATATTGGGTGTATGTCAGTTGTCTCTTAATGTGTAACCCTCTCCCGCACAATGTCATTTAAGACATTCAGGGATAAAGGGTACCGCTCTCGGTACTTGCTGTGATGCAAGTCGCTATCCGCCACAGAGACATCGAGGATGTCGGTCGGATAGTAGCATTCAGACCATATGAGAAGTTTCATACCTCTCACCACGATTCACTTCACCATAGTTAGTATATAACCAGCAGGTTGGCCACTATCATTTGTCTGTTCCATAACCTATGGCATATCTGAAGAGAACAAATAAGTTCGAAATCGATCTATGTCTGGTTAGGAATTGACAAATGATATTGGCTATCGATCTATCATGATTTGAAGGTGTAATTCAATGCAGGTCGGGGTATTTGCCCGCTGAGTAGTTATTTTCTTCAAATCATATTTATAGTCCACCTGGGCTAGGGGTCGCCGCTCTCGGTACTTGCTGTGATGCAAGTCGCTATCCGCCACAGAGACATCGAGGATGTCGGTCGGATAGTAGCATTCAGAGCATATGAGAAGTTTCATACCTCTCACCACTATATATATATATATATATATATATATATATATATATATATATATATATATATATATATATATATATATATATATATATATATATATATATATATATATATATATATATATATATATATATATATATATATATATATATATATATATATATATATATATATATATATATATATATATATATATATATATATATATATATATATATATATATATATATATATATATATATATATATATATATATATATATATATATATATATATATATATATATATATATATATATATATATATTTATAATTAATTATAAATATAATTAAAACATAAGGATATACTTTCTTGAGCATAAATATCTCATTTTCAAAATTTCTCTCTGGTACTATTTTTATTAAAGACATTGATGCATTTTCTAACCTTGAATTAATTCATAAACATGTGCCTAATAAGTGTTTTACACTGACAATTTATTCATCAATAAATTCATGAATTATTCTATGAAAGTTACCTCGGATATCTTGGAAACAAAAGAATATCGAACATTCGTTTCTACATCAAACTAATAGGTTCCAAAAAGTGTCCTAATAATGTAAAAATCTAATACCTGTCTGACCAAGAATTCCTTGGCTACAGTCAAAAACAGAAATCACAAAATTTTGTTTTTTTGGAAAACACAAAAATGGTTTCAGGGAGCCGTGATTTCTTAACAGATTTGAATTCAGCATAAAATTTGCTAAAACTTATTCTATTTATCTAACCTTTATGGTTTTCGAGATCGCAATGGTGAGTATCGATTTTGGGACACACGGTGTGAGGAATGATTTTTTTCCTGACAAACTTCATGTTTTTTTCCCGTTATTCTCAGCTGACCCACATAGCGCAACTATTTATGTAAATTTCCAGAAATGCCACAGTGTAGCGTAATTGTAAAAAAAGCGTGTTAAGAATTTGTTACTTTTTTATTTAATATAGTACACTTTCCGATAAAACTAGTTACGTGTTAACGTTTTAAAATTATATAAAATTCATTTTATCATTTATACATTTCTGTTTTTCTGTTGTTTGGGAATGTTTTAATAGATGTTCACAATATAATATTATATCTGCATAAAAGTCATCACTGGGAACCGATACCTCCATCCTAGCTCCATACATCGCTGATGAGAATATTGCTTGACAAGGTATACCTCTTGTAAGATACTTTTCTAAGCAGTGACGCTGAATTATACGAAGACATATTTTCCAGAAGAAATTCTATACTACAATTTTATCTATATGCGCTATTATTATAGAACCAACTGTTCTCGATAAAACGGAACGTGATGGAGGAATTCTTGCTGCGCATTGAAATCTCTTACCCATTAGAAATTTTATTGCTCCTACCGGTACTAGTCACAGGACCTTATTTATAGCAAGTATAAGGAAAATTTTGTGTCCTTTCAGACTTGCGCTTACAATACGTGAAATGGTCATCACGTATAAACGCGGAAAATTTCCGCAAAGAAAAAGTTTGGAACAGAATTTTATCTACAACAAATTGTATAATAACTATTATTGGCCTAGGAAACAATAGAAAAATACTACCAAAAAATAGCTTTCCGTCTTCATTTATTTATTTTGTTGTTCAGCGAATCAATTAAATTATCAGGTTACAAAATATCACGAGCATTTGCAAAGCAAACAAGCTCCTTCTTAAACCTCCCAGATTAATTAAAAATATTGAACATTTATATCTCTGAATACACGTGCATTACTCTCTTCGGCTTACCTTAGCTTTCCACATCAGCCAGAATTTAAAAACGTCACATTTTCTGCCACATTGAAGGTATTTATCTCCAACGTCATATGATTTGTCGTAATGTTTATCACGCTGAAATAAATATTCGGCTCCTTTGGAAAAACATTTGTATAAAATTTCTGTATCTCTGACTAGTAGCAATGAGCATTGCTGGGGTACAGCTAGTAGCTTATGTGGGTTAATGACTATAGAGTTCGCTCTTTCTATTCCATTGAGTTTCGCCCTATGTTTTTGTGAGAAAATTAATCCGCCACCCCACGCAGCGTCGATATGTAACCATATGTTGTACTTTTTGCAAATGTCGGCTATTTCATTTATGGGGTCAAACGCTCCCCTCACTGTTGTTCCTGTAAAAAGAATTTAAAATAATTAGAAAAAGTAATTAGTGATGCTTGACAATTTTTGTTTTATACCAGCTTTGTTTCGTTGCGGGATATTTCCATCGGAATTTTGTGTAAAAATTCAAGTATTTATCAACATGAATTTAATACGTGCTGGTCCAATTTTATTTCAATATTATATGGAAAATGTTTAATAACCATTTTTTTTCCATTTTACAGTTAGTTTACTTGAACAACACTTTATACTTAAGATATTCTATACATGATCTTTTAAAAGTCAACTGCTAAATGGTGACTTATAGGTGGCCCACCTAAGATATTTCATTTTGATACAACGCAATAGTGCCCTTTTAATACAACTTACAAAACGTTTGAACTAAAGATTTACTACCTAATAAATAGAGCTCAGAATTTAGATATTGATGTCAAAACCAGGACTGGCTACAGGTCGTATATCAGCGTGTAAATATATTCATGCATGTATGACACAATACATTCTACTTTGTAATGGGAAGGAACTAATCAAATGTCTTTACAGCAGAGGCGTAACTTGTAATTAAAGCGTCTGTGGCCAGCCAACAAAAATCTATTTGAAATTAAAAAAAAAAGAATGTCTGAGATATTTGCACAGGATAGTAAACTGCTAAACTTTTGATTTTTTATGTTTCTTCTATATCTACATCTCTTCAATTTGTACTTTTGTCAGTTTATGCTTATACATATACATATTTAACATTTATTATTTTTTAGAGATATTTCAAAAAAAAAAAAATTGTTTCCGAATTTCCCGGGGCATTGATCTGCGAAGTGACAGATGAGCTTTTAGATGGCAAAGAAGTAGACTTTTTTACACAAGATATATGCGCCTATTGCATCTTCTCACAATACAAATGGATTTTTAATCAGAAGCGCTGGAAATCAACTCCGGAACATTTACAACAAATATTAGTCATATACTTTTTCTCTTATGATAGCTAGTTAAAAATACATTCAAATGTCTTTACAGAATTTAGATTTCTCTAGCCTTTCATGAGTTATAAGGAAAACATAGTGCGACGTCACCCCCAAATTTGGCTAATGTAAACCTACAACTTTCTCTGTTTTCTTTGTCATATGTTTTTCGATAAAACTATTTTACGTATTAACATTTTAAAATGAAATAAAATTCTCTGCTTAAAAGCCGTCACTGGAAACCGATACCTTGTTGCAATCCAAAATCTCATACCATAAAGCTATAGCTCGCAATCTTCTACCGTTATTTGTTATTCTGTGCTGTTCTGTACTCTACTGCGCAAAGCATTGTCATCGCCCTTCCGGTACTTTATAATTCATCGTAAAATACGCCGACTATCTGATCGTAAAGTACAATTTCCATAAAACTAATCTACGGTCAGCATTGTTATCACCCTTCCAGTATTTTGTCGTTCATCGTGAAATACGCCGGCTATCTGATCGTAAAGTACAATTTCCATAAAACTGATCTACGGTCAGCATTGTCATCACCCTTCCAGTATTTTGTCGTTCATCGTGAAATACGCCCGCTATCTGATCGTAAAGTACAATTTCCATAAAACTGATCTACGGTCAGCATTGTCATCACCCTTCCAGTATTTTGTCGTTCATCGTGAAATACGCCGGCTATCTGATCGTAAAGTACAATTTCCATAAAACTGATCTACGGTCAGCATTGTCATCACCCTTCCGGTAATTTGTCGTTTATCGTGAAATACGCCGGCTATCTGATCGTAAAGTACAATTTCCATAAAATTGATCTACGGTCAGCATTGTCATCACCCTTCCGGTATTTTGTCGTTCATCGTGAAATACGCCGGCTATCTGATCGTAAAGTACAATTTCCATAAAACTGATCTACGGTCAGCATTGTCATCACCCTTCCGGTAATTTGTCGTTTATCGTGAAATACGCCGGCTATCTGATCGTAAAGTACAATTTCCATAAAATTGATCTACGGTCAGTATTGTCATCACCCTTCCGGTATTTTGTCGTTCATCGTGAAATACGCCGGCTATCTGATCGTAAAGTACAATTTTCATAAAACTGATCTACGGTCATCCGCAAGGGATATCAGAATTTGTTCTAAAACTTAAGTTCCTTTGTTTTGGACGCAATGTAGAATGCATTAGTATTGGTTTAGAAGGGAACTTTTACCGGAAACAGGATATAATTGCGATCTTTCGCTAGTTTGTAAGAAATGCTTACTTAAAATACCATGCTTAAAATATTGTTTTGAGGAATGTTGTATTCTGGCACATAACAAATGAGAAGTGAAGTTATGACTTTTGTGGTTTCACTGGAGAAATTGGAAGACACCTGTACCCACTGTGTTTGAGAATGCACGCCTGGGGTGAAATTTGTATCATTTTGGACGACTGGGGCGAAGGTGGTGTCGTTTTGCAAGCCTGGGTGTGAGGTCTGTATTGTTCTGCACGTCGAAAGTGCACAACACACCTACAGAACCATCGGGTGGAGTTCCATGTCCAGGTAAAAGGGAACGAGGAAGTATGTCTGAGAGAGTACTCTACCTTTACGTGCCGCTGGTAGCTGATAACTGTATATATTGCTTTAATTTTTATTTAAGGGAATATCACCCCATTTTGTTTAGGTTAAGTTTGATAACGATAATCTCTAACCTCTTATGTCACCAAACACATTGTGAACTTTCTGTGTGGCCGCATTCAGGGTGTTGAAACCTTGTTTTGATCTATGTTAACAATTTGTGAATAAGGGTTGTAGCAAATACTATAAGTAGTCTCTGAGGAACAGTATCATAAGGTAATGTAAATGTAGTTTTTATATGTGTTATTCTCTTATGAAATTTCTATGAATATAGCCTGTTTCATAGTTGTGGAATTTGTTATTTTATTTTTAAAGCACCACCTTATAACGAGAACGAATAATTCATGGCAAGTTAAAGTTTAAGCAATTAATTTCTTGTATTAAAATTCAGATAAACTCGTACCTTGTACGTACCTCGTACGTACCTCGTACCCCTACAAGATACGGGTACGAGGATGGAAAGGGTAGCAACCTTTTTCTGAGTTCAACTATTAAAATATATATTTGTGTGTCAGTTGATTAATATTCGAAATATCCCAGACTAACTTGCATACAATAATAAAGTCCTTTTTCATAATGTTGTTGCAAGTTACGCGGCATTTAATTTTACGGAATTCGTGAGCGATTCTAAATAAGTAGATTGGGTTGCGTAAATTTAAACTCGGTTGGACTGTTTTTGGTGATCCACCCTCTATTTATGGAATACTCTATTATTGTTTTCGACTCTAGAATCTTAAAATATTTATATCGATTTACCAAACTTACTATACATACAGTGTATGCGTAAAGTATGGAATAAATTTCTTAAACCAAAAAATATTTAGAAAAAAATCCTCGGACAAGTCGATTTTTTAATTTCAATTGCACACCTTGTCCATTATTTTTTGTTATGACGTCATCACTGATTCCGTTATGACGTCGCGTTGTCGATATATTTTTTTAAAAGTACACCCCTACATATTTCTCCATTTTTGGATTCTGCTTCAACAGCTGATTTCAAATATATATCACACTTAAGGTCTAGAATTGATGTTGGAAGATACGACCATCTAAAAGAAAACCAAGGAAAAGTAAAATAAACACGTTTTTTATTAATTTTTGAAGTGGGTTAGGTTTTGTTTGTTTTTTTGTTTTATCACTATCATCTTTGACAGTGAATCACTTAATAATACTTTATTAAGTGATTCAATAATTCGATAATTGTTGTTGACTTATTTTAATTTATAACATGAGTATATTTGTAAAGCAGAGAATTGAAATTCTTACGATGACAGGGTATGGTGATAGGATGCGAACTCGACAAGAAGTATGTAATTTATTTAATACTAAATACGACCCATAACTTAATCGACAGTGAAAAAAAATTAGAGAGACTGATACGGAGAAAGATTTTCCCAAAACAGGTGGCTCCGGTGTCGACCAGGATACAAAATTAAATATTTTACTGTGTGTTGAAGAAATTCCACATACCAGCGTTCGCCAGGTTAATCGCGACTATGATGTTCCTAAAACGTCAGTACAATTAGAAAAATGGCATCCTTTAAGATTCAGCTTATAATCCAGATCGGGGGATACTAGTGGCGGTTCGTGGGTCAAGAGATAGGGGAGGTCAATTAGAAAAGTTTACTGTATTACCTACCATTTAAATTGATTTAAATTCCAAGTCGATCCTCCGGTCTTTTGAGATGCAAAGTGGTCAATTACTTTTTCGTTAAGTCTTTTATCTTCTTTATCAATGTCCTTTCTATGGTAAGCATAGTTAAAGAAGATGACCTTTCCTGACCCATGGTATTTCTTAAAAATGTCTTTATTCTTTTTTAATGTGGAAAAACAACGTTCACTTTCGACGGTAGTCATAGGGAGAGTACACAAGATTTTTAACAGTTTGACACTTTCAGAAAAAGTATTGCACAAATTATTGTTAATAAAAAGCTGTAACAAAACAACTGCACCTTCACTATTGGAAAAATCTTCTCAGCTATATAATACTTCTAATTCAGTTTTAAGTTTCAAATGATTTATGACTGGATACTCCTTTTTAACTAATTTAAACATATCTTGAGGAAAGCTTTTTTATAATCTTTAAATAGATCTGCGTGAAATAACTGAGAACTGCTAAATGATTACTGAAGCCAAACCTGTTTTTGATCTCAGATGTAATTATATCACAAACTTCTAATGAAATTCTCCTTTTGATCTTCCGTTTTACATCTCTGGGCAGATTGCATGGATGTCTCCTCCAAATAGTTATTCAAAATTTTATTTCTGATGTCTTCAATTTTACTATTAAAAACGCCAATACACTTATTTACTGTTATGACATCGATATTACATTTTTGTAATTGATTGAACAATATATCACAATGAGGCATAACTGAATGAAAAAATTTAATCAGTAAAGAAAATGTTCATTTTGTAAGTAGTTTTTTAAACCATGATTTAGAGTGTTGTTTTCTGATTCATTATCAATGATTTTTTCTAAACAATCTAATAATTTTGTTCGATAGGTATAAACAGTCTCTATGCACTTTGTATTAAAATTCCACCGTGTTGGAGCCGCTTTAGGTAATCTCACCTTAACAACATTATCTAACACGGCTGTTCTCTTTGGCGATTTTCCAAAGAATGAAGAAAAGCTATGTAAATTAGCAAAAAAAATTTTTTATGCTTTTATCCTGACTTGATGCTTTTTGTAAAATTAAATTTAGTTGATGAGCGGAACAATGAATAAAATTTGCTGAAGGATAATTTTTTTAAATTCTGGCTTGTACACCTCCAAAAGCACTACTCATTACTGATGCTCCATCGTAACTTTGTGCTATCAATTTTTCAGGACTTTCATTAATTTTCAGACATTCTAACTCTTTTAAAATTACATCTGACAAATGCTGCGATGTCGTTCCTTGAGGCTGAATAAATTTCCAAAATCTCTCTCATACAACACCGTCTAAAACGTATCTAAACACAAAAACTACTTGTACTTTATTCATAACCCAACTTATGTCCATCTTTCAGTTTTAATATGTTTTGTACAACACTCATATTTAATAGTAAATACCAAAAACACTGTTTTACTTAATTTCACGACAAGTAGAGATTTACTAATAAAATGTTCACAAATAAAAACATTAAAGAAAACGCGACAGAATTTACTGACCAACGTGTACCTAGTCAGCATTAAGACTGCTCTATTCACTATTGAACTTCGTGCGTTACCGTTTCCGTAAAATATGTCAGGGACATTGTCCCCGCAAGTGTTTTCTGTTTCTTTTGCTGTCTGACGATTCGCGCATAGTCTATTTCATTTTAATTCGTTGCAAATTCAGTCCGTAGCTAGCTTTGAGGATAAGTTGTGGACTGACCCAAGATTTTTTAAATTCTGTAAATGAATAATGTATTGAATAGAGGCTCGGTGCTCGGAGGGGATACGAAATCCTGCGATCTAGATATTTGAATAGTATTGTGCATAGAATGAACTAGAAGCTTTCATATATTTTTTAAGAATATTAAAAATATATATATATTATATATTTTTAAACTTCAGAAAATGAATAGCTCTATTTTTTTATTTGTATGCGGGAGGTCATTGACAAAATGACCCTATAGAAGAACCGCCAGTGGATACAATTATGCGAAATAATGAAGAATATGTGCAATGGTGATCCTCTTCTGATAAAAAATAATATTTTCTCCGATTAATGCATTTTTCAAATTAAATGGTGAAGTGAATCATCAGAATTGTAGATACTGGGCAAGGTAAAATCCATGATGGATGCGGGAGCAACACACACAGTATCCACAAAAGGTAATTTTTAATGGACTACTATCTCATCACAACGTTATTAAATTTATTCCCAGTAGAATTAATCCTGGAAATGTTGACGGAAGCCTGTGGTATCAACAGGATGGTGCGCCTCCCCATTATGCAGCAGACGTTCGATGGTATATGATCAAATATTTTTGAACAGGTCGATGGTAGACGTGGACCCATCGAATGGCCACTAAGGTCATCGGACCTCAATTCATTAGATTATTTTCTGTGAGGCCATCTAAAAAACTTAATTTATAAAACCACACCGGAAAATATTGTTGAATTAAAACGGAGAATTATTAACTAACCGTTAATTCTAGTGACTATTATTTGTTCAAACAAAACATGAAGAATCAGTAAATTCTTATATTCAAAATGGCCTTATCTTTCTATTTATCAATTTTAGACCCCAAGTGTGAAACATTTATGGAATTAGTTATTGATTCGGAATCCAAAAATGGAAAATGTACAGGGTGTTTTATTAAAAAAAACGTCGATGACGTTATAACGCAAACAGTGATGACGTCATAACCAAAAAAAATAAAAGATGTTGCGCAATTGAAATTAAAAATCGACGTGCCCAAGGATATTTTCTAAACATTTTTGATTTAAGAAATAATGAATTTATCCCATACTTTACGGACACACACATATATATATATATATATATATATATATATATATATATATATATATATATATATATATATATATATATATATATATATATATATATATATATATATATATATATATATATATATATATATATATATATATATATATATATACAGGGTGAGCCACGGTGGGTGGAGTATTAGAAGTATATGGAGAATGGATCAACCGATTGCTTTGAAATTTTGGTTACCAAGATAATCGAGTATGATCTCTCCAACTAAAATATTTTCGAAAGTGCGGTGTTGCCACTTATACGTAAAACTGGCAACATCTTCGTTATTTTAAATGGAATACCCTGTATATTTTTGCGTTTTTTGGATCGTCGTCTCTTTCTGAGTAACTTTTATTAATATTTCCCTATACCTATCTCAAGCCGTTTTCGAGATAATAATTCTTTTCTGAATTTATTGCCAAAAATTTGACTTTCAGTAAATCGTGTTTTCTCCTACCTACGCAGCAATTAAAAGATAATTTTTTAGTTGCGGCTAGGCAAGGCCTGGGGGCATCTCCTCCATTAATCAAATGTTTCGAATATCATACAGGGTGAGTTAGAGAACGCTTTCTACAAGTGACTTAGAAAAATGCACGAAAGTCAATTTTTTTTAAATGGAATGCCCTGTATATTATTACTGATTCGGAAAGGCGATACATTTACCTCTTTAAAAAGGTAATATACTCTATACCTAATGCACACCGTTTTCGATTTATGGGCACTTTTCTGTAACCTTACCAAGAATATTAGTCTTCTGGTATATCATAACGGGTGGGCCATGAAATTTTTGTTTTGTCATTTTGTAATGACAACAGATGTTATTTTTCTAAATAAATTTGACGTTAGTGATATTTGCACCTAATTTGAATAGCTATGTAGCACAAATATGGCAGAAAATAATTATACAAACACGGTTTTAATTGATTTGTTTATTATCCATGGACAGTGCAATAAGATTATCAGCAGAACTTGTAGAAGATTTAATGAGAAATATCCGAATTTGCCGCAGATCAGAGGAATTTTATAAATTTTGGTTCATCATTAAGAGAACAATAACAGTGTCAGTATTAGGAAAAAATAATAACTAAGCAGCAACAACAGTAACAAAGTCTAAGTAGCAATAACAAATAATACCAATAACAGTAATAAATATAAAAATCTTAAAAATATTGTTATAATTGTTCGAAATGTAGACCGTTAACTTCCAGACACTTTTGTATACGACGATGGACGACGTTTGTTGTAGCAGCTCTTATTTCAGCGGGGTCCAAGTTTTCAATCTCTTGAATCACTCGACGTTCTAATTCTTCCCTGTTGTGGACTGGAGTTTTATAAACTCTATCTTTAAGAGTACCCCAAAGATAAAAATCTAACGGGGTAAGGTCAGGGGACCTCGGAGGCCAATTCCACGGTCCCAAACGTCTAATCCAACGATCATCGAAAAAGCGGTCCAACTCCATACTAATTTCGTGTGTACAATGTGCAGGAGCCCCGTCGAGTTGATACCAACAAGTTATATATTTTTCAATTGACATAATATCAAGGAAGTCTTCCACAATTGTTCTAATTATATCTAAATATTTTCTGGAATTCAATTTTTCGTCGTATATGTAATATTTTATTTTGTCATCCATTAACATACAAAACACATTGAAACTAAATTTGACTTGAAAGCCAGCCTCTCTAGTAACGTGGGGTTGTCTGTGGCCCAATGGTGACGATTTCGTGTGTTACAAATCCCTTCCCTAGAAAATTTTGATTCATCAGTCCATATAATTTTCTTTAAAAAAATTGGAGTCCTCTTGCATACGTACAAGTAACATTTCATAAAATTCTATTCTCTGTAGATAATCCTGAGGCATGAGAAATTGGACTCTTGTAAATTTGTAATTATGCATTTTATGGTTTGCTAGTATTCTTCGAATGGATGAATATGGCAATGCTAAATCCCGCTCAGCACAACGTATGGAATACTGGGGATTTGCATGAAAATATGCTAGCACATTGATTTCATTTACCTCGTCAGATGTCACAGGTTTAGGTAAATTTCTTGCTTCTCTTAATGACGAACCAAAATTTATAAAATTCCTCTGAATTCGTAAAAACTTTCTGTTGTTCATCTGCGGCAAATTCGGATATTTCTCATTAAATCTTCTGCTGAAGTTCTGCTGATAATCTTATTGCACTCTCCATGGATAATAAACAAATCAATTAAAACCGTGTTTGTATAATTATTTTCTGCCATATTTGTGCTACATAGCTATTCAAATTAGGTGCAAATATCACTAACGTCAAATTTATTTAGAAAAATAACATCTGTTGTCATTACAAAATGACAAAACAAAAATTTCATGGCCCACCCGTTATGATATACCAAAAGACTAATATTCTTGGTAAGGTTACAGAAAAGTGCCCATAAATCGAAAACGGTGTGCATTAGATATAGAGTATATTACCTTTTTAAATAGGTAAATGTATCGCCTTTCCGAATCAGTAATAATATACAGGGCATTCCATTTAAAAAAATTGACTTTCGTGCATTTTTCTAAGTCACTTGTAGAAAGCGTTCTCTAACTCACCCTGTATGATATTCGAAACATTTGATTAATGGAGGAGATGCCCCCAGGCCTTGCCTAGCCGCAACTAAAAAATTATCTTTTAATTGCTGCGTAGGTAGGAGAAAACACGATTTACTGAAAGTCAAATTTTTGGCAATAAATTCAGAAAAGAATTATTATCTCGAAAACGGCTTGAGATAGGTATAGGGAAATATTAATAAAAGTTACTCAGAAAGAGACGACGATCCAAAAAACGCAAAAATATACAGGGTATTCCATTTAAAATAACGAAGATGTTGCCAGTTTTACGTATAAGTGGCAACACCGCACTTTCGAAAATATTTTAGTTGGAGAGATCATACTCGATTATCTTGGTAACCAAAATTTCAAAGCAATCGGTTGATCCATTCTCCATATACTTCTAATACTCCACCCACCGTGGCTCACCCTGTATATATATATATATATATATATATATATATATATATATATATATATATATATATATATATTATATATATATATATATATATATGTATATATATATATATATATATATATATATATTTTGTAAAAATTTTGAATTGTTTTTATTAAATAGTTATAGAATTGAAAAATTTTGTGATTTTATTAAAATCTATGAAAATTGTCTACTTTCTCTAAAATTTATATTTATTTTATATTTATGCCCTTGTATACCCAGACTAGCTCTTTTTTTTATAATTTACAAGTTTTTACTTACTTTTTATTTTCTTTTACTCTCTCTCAGGATGCAGGTTCAATTTTGTTCTTTCTATAGTACAATTTCAAAATTTATATTCACAAAATCATTATATATAAAAAAAAAAACTAAACATTTTCAGAAAACAATTTAGTGTTTTTTTAATTAAATAATTTTTTAAAATTTTAACAAATATATTTACAAATCTTAACTTTAAATTAGCCCACCAAATTTTAAATCTCGAGATTTTACCTTATATTTTCTATCCTCCAGTTGTCCAACCTGTCGTTTCTTGTTCTCTCAGCTGTTACTACTTTTACCTTTCATGTTTGATATGGCGCTCCAATTTCCTATATGCCCGTATAGTTATTTTACTTTATTTTGTGCTTTGTGTAGCAATGGATTTTTTATAACTGGTAAGTACTTACAAATTTTTTACTGTTTCTTTTATTTATTTCTCTGGCTTGGAATTCCTATTTTACAACCTTCTATTTACCATATTTTACTTCTAACCTTTCTTTTTCGCCCCCATACTTCTTTTTTAACTTAAGTTTCCATTCTTTTCTTTTTCCAAAAACTTCCTCCTTTTTATCAATCAACCAATTTTCTATTGTTTTCTCTAAGCTTACTTTCATTTTTTATATAGTAAAATCACCAATTCAAAATTGACTTTTTGTCACAAATTATTTTTTAATGTCAAATATTTTAAATTTGAAAATAAACTTTAATATTACCTTTTTGTTGCCTTTCTTGTAACAATATACTTTTCTTGACACTTTCCTGAAAATTTTCTGTAAATTTGCATGTGTTACGTTCAGTATAAAAATTTTTATCTTTCACATCTCATTTTTACATTTTCTTAACAATGCCCTATCATTTTTAAACAACCCCTTTTTATACTTTACAACTAGAACTAAATAACTACTGATATCAAATCTTTCTATATCTAGGTTAACATATCTTTCTCAAGAACTAATATTTTTGTTTCACCTTTTGTGTGCTGTCGAAATTGGTTTCACCCTTTTACCACACTTTAACACTGTGTCTTGAGCTACCCCCACTCACATACGAAGCACTGAGTTTCTCCTTTGTCCTCATGAGGCATATCTTTACAATATCAATGGATTTCCTGTTTAGTTTTTTATTTGGAAATATAGCTTTAACCATGCTGTCACACATACAAAAAAATCAAGAAATGTTTATGTTTCAAACCCAATATTGGAAAAATTATTATGGCATTGATCTAAACACATTACTGCACCCCTGTTTGGTAAGTTTTATTTCAGTTTATATTCACTTTTACAGACCATGCACTTTTTATGTTTCATGATGAAAGTTTTAAGATAATTTACAATATTTTCCCCCTGTTTATTGATTGTTGCGTTATTTAACTTTTGTATAAAGTTCAATTACATTGACTCCCACACTAGATTTCCTTTCATAAATTTCCCCTTTTAAAAGTTTATACTATAACAATTGTCTCTTTTATAGGTGAAATCTTTCCCCTGAAATTATGCAACTTTTAGATACTACTGGAGTTAATTGAAGTGAAATTTTTATATGGGACTACATTGCATCACCTCTTCGATGGCAGGAAATACACACAGGTCTCCGTCAGCTCTGCCAGTGGAAGATCCAGGACTTCGACTTGACACCTTTTTCTTGTTTTTTTTATTTGTTTTTCATTAATTTTTATGGCCAATTTGGCTTTGCAAATACCTTACAACTAACTACCTTTTTTATATGAACAATGAATACTTTTTAATTATTCTACACATATGTTAATAACTAAATTAAAATTGTTTTCTGAAATTGTTCATTTTTAAATGTATGTATGCTACTATATTTATTAAACTTTTTTAAATTAATTAATAACATTGTTAAATGTGACGTAATATATAGTGTATATATATTATGTATATATATATATACATTTTATATATATATATATATTAGTATATATATTATATATATATATATATATATATATATATATATATATATATATATATATATATATATATATATATATATATATATATATATATATATATAGTATATATATATATATATATATACATATATATATATATGATATATATACATATATACATATACATATATATATATATATATATATATATACTAATATATATATATATATATACTATATATATATATATATAATTATATAATATCTTCAGATAGTATACTCTGAAAAGTTTTTTGTAAATGATTTCCGCACATGAATGTCCTGGTTATCTTTAAGGGGGTAAAAGGCGCTTAGGATGTAAGACAACACTCTGCTTGCATAAGTAGTACTCAAGCCCCAGAGCTTAATACCAGACCTTAGTGGAGTGTATATTTAATAATAGAACGTTAGTAAAGCGTCTTTGTTACAATGATTTTTTTAGGTTTTCTTATGCTGCAGCAGCCTCGACCGAGTCTCACACATAGGCGGTCAATGTGAGTGGACCACGTTAAATTGTAGTCAAATATAATTCCTAAAATTTTGACTGCAAACTGAAGGTAAGAATTCATTGTTGGCATTTGGCTCGGTGTTGTGTCTAAAAGAAACAGTGACAGTTTTATCTTTATTCAGTTTAAGCCTGTTTTTCTCAGACCATATCATAATATCTTTATATAGAAGTTTAGATACGTTTTTACAGCAGCAGGGCTTTTCGGTATAAACAGTTTGTGTCATCAGCGTAACACGTAATGTGTATGTTATTGTTTACCTTGTATAACCGGGTGTAACAGGATCATGGTACACCCCCTTGTCTCCTTTAGTTTTGAAAATAATTAATTGAAATTTGGATATCCTATACACATAATAAGCGGCACTTTTTGACATAGTGATTTTTTCACCTTCCGGTTTTCGCGGGAAGTGACACTAACTTTCGATTTTTAAATGGAACATGCTGTATATTATTGCATTTTTACATAATTTTCTGAATCCAACGATTGCAAACAAGTGATATTTCAAATTCAATATTTTTTATAATATAATTTTTAGTTTTCCATTTAAAGAGAACATGACGGTTCCGATTTATTCTAAATGACCCGTGTAATACAGAAAAATCGAAATCCCGTCAAAAATACTAAATTAGTGATTTATGAGCAAATAAAGTTCATCAAAATGGTTTTTGGGAAAAACTCAATTTTTTCAAATGGAATCATATTGGTATCGTGGTACCATCTATTAGTACTATTAATAAGGAATTTATTCATATTTTTCGTATTAAAATGTGCGATAAAATTACAAAATTACAGCTAAAAGAAAATAAGAAAATACAGTTTTGTTCTAATTACCTTGTTATACATAAGGTGGCTTTGGAATACAAAAAAATTAACACAAAACATTACAACGTTGTTCAAAATGCTGTCCATTAACGTCAATGCACTTCTGATCTCGCATAGCTGTTTCTCGAAGAACGTTCGCCAATTGCTAGGCCGTTATGCTATTAATTGGACGTCTTACTCGTAGCTCCAGGTCTTCACGCATTGTAACGGCGGTTGCGTAGACAATACTTTTTAAATAACCCTAAACAAAGAAATCAAGGGTGTTAAATCAGGTGACCTTGGAGGCTACCTCACAGGATCATTCGTTGAAATTACGTCTTCTCAGAATCTTCGTTGAAGGTAATCAATTACTATCCTTGAATTATGGGGAGAGCGCATCTTATTGAAAAAACATTCCCTGTCGGAAATGGAAAGGTAATTCAGCTAAACTGTCCTCAATTTTATTTTGCAGAAATCCCAAGTATCTGGGACCAGTCAGGGGTCCTTTAAATATTATTGGACCAATGATTCTACCGATTATTCCAAGCCAAACATTGAAATCGAACCGCACTTGAAAGTTACCCTCCCGTAATAAATTTTGATTTTCCTGTGATCAATATTTTGTACTTTGTCTATTAAATAATCTCAAATTTGTAAACCTAGACTCGTCCGAAAATAAAATCATTCCCAAAAATCATTGTTTGGCTGCACCTTATTCTGCAAAATCCAATTGCAATATTCCATCCTACGTTCGTAATCATTTCTGTATAAGTGCAGGTGAAATTGGTATTTAAAAGATTTATAGTGGTATTTATGCAAATTTCGGCTTACTGTTTGGTAACTAATTTCCAATTCAAACCCAATCTACCTTAAAGAAGCAGTCTTATCAACTTCTACTTAAGCCGAAACATTAATTTCCGTTCCTTCGTCAAGAATGAAATTTTCTTCGGGAACATTGTTGGGCTCACTTCAAAATTGATTTTCAAGACGATTAAAATAATTTCTCGCTGTACATTTTCTATCAGGATATCGTTCGGCATAAAGGTGTCTAGCCGCAACGGCATTTTTTCTACATTCCCCATAAATAATACATGTCCACTTTTTCATCTCTTGTATAAATTTGCGACATTTTGAACACAATTAACAAGAATTTTAAACAATTTTTAAAGACACAATAAAAACACGGGTAAACCAACAAATGTTTGACATGCTAAATATTTCATTGTTTTCAAAGACACCTTAGTTCAAATTCAAATTCCTTTATTAAACAAAATATATATATATATATATATATATATATATATATATATATATATATATATATATATATATATATATGTATGTATATATATATATATATATATATGTATGATATATATATATGTATTATATATTTATATGTATAAATATATATATATATATATATATATATATATATATATATATATATATATATATATATATATATATATATATATATATATATATATATATATGTTATGAATATATATATATATTATATATATATATATATATATATATATATATATATATATATATATATATATATATATATATATATATATATATATATATATATATATATATATATATATATATATATATATATATATATATATATATATATATATATATATATATATATATGTATATATATATATATATATATATATATATATATATATATACATATATATATATATATATATATATATATATATATATATATATATATATATATATATATATGATTAAATATGATTTGAAGGAAACAACTACTCAGCGGGCAAATGCCCACTATCATTTGTCTGTTCCATAACCTATGGCATACTGAAGAGAACAAATAAGTTCGAAATCGATCTATGTCTGGTTAGGAATTGACAAATGATATTGGCTATCGATCCTATCATGATTTGAAGGTGTAATTCAATGCAGGTCGGGGTATTTGCCCGCTGAGTAGTTGTTTCCCTTCAAATGATATTTAATCACATTAGTTTAGTCCACCTGGGCTAGGGGTCGCGCTCTCGGTACTTGCTGTGATGCAGAGTCGCTATCCGCCACAGAGACATCGAGGATGTCGGTCGGATAGTAACATTCAAACCATATGAGAAGTTTCATACCTCTCACCACTATATATATATATATATATATGTATATGTATATATATATATATATATATATATATATATATATATATATATATATATATATATATATATATATATATATATGTATATATATATATGTATATATATATATATATATATATATATATATATATATATATATATATATATATATATATATATATATATATATATATATATATATATATATATATATATATATATATATATATATATATATATATATATATACCGGGTGGCCCAGGGACTAGGGAACCCCCCAAATTTTTCTGCAATTTTGAGATAGAAATTTGTAGGGATGAATCCGAAGACAAGAATTGTAATATTTTGATCCACCCGCGCCAAAAATGTCACTTCCGGTTTAACCGGAAGTGACTCCAACTTTCTTATTTTAAATAGCACCCTGTATATTTAGGTGATTTTTCTGATGAATATTTAATTTCCCTTTATAAAGCTTTTTCCAGATTTAAAATCGGTTCATAAATAACCCAGATAATTACATTTGTTTGTTTCTTGAATCTAATAAACGAAATACATTATAAATAAAATAATTGTCAACACTCGTTGTAAGGGTGTCTACCATCATTACTATTATGTAATTGTAATTATTTCTCATATCGTTTATTTCTTTATTTACGTTTGTTTATTTTTTTCGATATGTTTATTTTTTTTACATTTCGTACTACCATAACTTGCTATTTTGAATAGCAACCTGTGTGTTTTATGTGGTGTTTTTCTTCTCATCAAATTATTCTCTCCAATGATGTATGTATTTGTTTTAATAATAACGTTATTAATGCACAAAATGTCGAACATAAAATATTCCTGATACTGTTTTCACTCTTTTCCATGAGTAGGCTGTGTACTCGTATACCTAGGTACGTGAAAATGTAATTTTTTAAGTCATCCAATTGTTTACACTTATCAAATTATACCTATTGTAGTATAATAATAATGGTAATAACAAAAAGCATAAATTTATTTAATAATTAAACATGTACATCTACCCTACCCGACAAAATGAACTATTCATTGCAAATAAAGAAACTAAGAAGTAAGTTTTGGAAGACCAGAGTTATAAACTAGAAAATAATGAAGAAATAGTGAGTACTATACATTGAACTAAAGTACAGAAACTTATAAAAACTGAACTAAATTAAATGTTAAATAACATTTTCTGTAAATTTCACTTAATTATTTGCAAAATACGTTTTACTTTAAAGAATTTACCTATTGCTCGAGAAAGAATGTTATTTTCCAACAGAATGGAGCTCCGCCCCATAATACACTTGAGGTTAGAAGATATTTAAATAATCGTTTTGGAGATAACTGGATAGGTACTCATGATCCAACTAGATGGTGCGAGATCACCGGACTTGAGTCCATAAGACTACTATTTGTTGGGATATTTAAAAAATAATGTATATTCTCAGCAGCCGACTACTAGAGAAGATCTCGAGGATAGACTGAGACAGGCAATTAATAACATAAATCCCCAAAACTTACGAAATGTAATGAGAAACGTTCAGAAGAATCGTGCTTGTATTCAAGCAAACCGAGGCCATTTGAACAAAATTTATAAGGTTTTAGTTATTTAACATTTAATTTAGTTCAGTTTTATAAGTTAGTTCAATGTATAGTACTCACTATTTCTTCATTATTTTCTAGTTTATAACTCTGGTCTTCCAAAACTTACTTCTAGTTTCTTTATTTGCAATGAATAGTTGATTTTGTCGGGTAGGGTAGATGTACATGTTTAATTATGAAATAAATTTATGCTTTTTGTTATTACTATTATTATTATACTACAATAGGTATAATTTGATGTGTAAACAATTGGATCACTTAAAAATTACATTTTCACGTACCTAGGTAAACGAGTACACAGCCTACTCATAGAAAAGAGTGAAAACAGTATCAGGAATATTTTATGTTCGACATTTTGTGCATTAATAACGTTATTATTATAACAAATACATACATCATCGGAGAGAATAATTTGATGAGAAGAAAAACACCACATAAAACACACAAGATGCTATTCAAAATAAGCAAGTTATGGTAGTACGGAATGTAAAAAATAAACATATCGAAAAAAAAATAAACAAACGTAAATAAAGAAATAAACGATATGAGAAATAATTACAATTACATAATAGTAATGATGGTAGACACCCTTACAACGAGTGTTGACAATTATTTTATTTATAATGTATTTCGTTTATTAGATTCAAGGCCTTCTTAACAGAAATAAACAAATGTAACTGTCTGGGTTATTTATGAACCTATTTTAAATCTGAAAAAGCTTTATAAAGGGAAATTAAATATTCATCAGAAAAATCACCTACATATACAGGGTGCTATTTAAAATAAGAGAGTTGAGTCACTTCCGGTTATACCGGAAGTGACTTTTTTGGCGCCGGTGGATAAAAAAATTACAATTTTCGTCTTGATTCATCCTTACAAATGTCAAATTTCTATCTCAAAAATTGTAGAAAAAATTTGGGGGGTTCCCTAGTCCCTGGGCCACCCGGTATATATATATATATATATATATATATATATATATATATATATATATATATATATATATATATATATATATATATATATATTATATATATAATATATATATATATATATATATATATATATATATATAAAAAAAAAAAGTGGTGAGAGGTATGAAACTTCTCATATGGTCTGAATGCTACTATCCGACCGACATCCTCGATGTCTCTGTGGCGGATAGCGACTTGCATCACAGCAAGTACCGAGAGCGGCGACCCCTAGCCCAGGTGGACTAAACTAATGTGATTAAATATGATTTGAAGGAAAACAACTACTCAGCGGGCAAATACCCCGACCTGCATTGAATTACACCTTCAAATCATGATAGATCGATAGCCAATATCATTTGTCAATTCCTAACCAGACATAGATTGATTTCGAACTTATTTGTTCTCTTCAGTATGCCATAGGTTATGGAACAGACAAATGATAGTGGCCAACCTGCTAGTTATATACAAACTATGGTGAAGTGAATAGTGGTGAGGTATGAAACTTCTCATATGGTCTGAATGCTACTATCCGACCGACATCCTCGATGTCTCTGTGGCGGATAGCGACTTGCATCACAGCAAGTACCGAGAGCGGCGACCCCTAGCCCAGGTGGACTAAACTAATGTGATTAAATATGATTTGAAGGAAACAACTACTCAGCGGGCAAATACCCCGACCTGCATTGAATTACACCTTCAAATCATGATAGATCGATAGCCAATATCGTTTGTCAATTCCTAACCAGACATAGATCGCTTTCGAACTTATTTGTTCTCTTCAGTATGCCATAGGTTATGGAACAGACAAATGATAGTGGCCAACCTGCTAGTTATATACAAACTATGGTGAAGTGAATAGTGGTGAGAGGTATGAAACTTCTCATATGGTCTGAATGCTACTATCCGACCGACATCCTCGATGTCTCTGTGGCGGATAGCGACTTGCATCACAGCAAGTACCGAGAGCGGCGACCCCTAGCCCAGGTGGACTAAACTAATGTGATTAAATATGATTTGAAGGAAACAACTACTCAGCGGGCAAATACCCCGACCTGCACATCGAGGATGTCGGTCGGATAGTAGCATTCAGACCATATGAGAAGTTTCATACCTCTCACCACTATTCACTTCACCATAGTTTGTATATAACTAGCAGGGTTAGCCACTATCATTTGTCTGTTCCATAACCTATGGCATACTGAAGAGAACAAATAAGTTCGAAATCGATCTATGTCTAGTTAGGAATTGACAAATGATATTGGTTATTTCAATCTATCATGATTTGAAAAATTCACGCAGGTCGGGGTCTTTGCCCCTGTGTAGTTGTTTCCTTCAAATCATATTTAATCATATATATATATATATATATATATATATATATATATATATATATATTGAAAAACAACATATATATATATATATATATATACATAGGTATATATATATATATATATAACATATATATATATATATACATATATATATATATATATATATATATATATATACATATATATATACATATACATATATATATATATATATATATATATATATATATATATATATATATATATATATATATATATATATATATATATATATATATATATATATATATATATATATATATATATATATATATATATATATATACAGGGTGTTTACAAACTTGGGAATTATTTTTTGAGGATAAGTACATCTTGATATAATAAATCGTATAGTGCATAAGAAAACCTTAAATATTAGAAAAAAATAACTGACCTTTCTCAACAAAAAAGTGCGAACATGTTGAGAACTGCTGGAATCGAAGGTGAATGTTCTGTGCCAATGCACAGCATATTTCACAATAACTGTTCCATGTTGCCATATCCTTTATCACACAAAACTTTGTTGCTGTTGAACACGAATGAAATCTTTTTACATGAAAATGGATAGTTTATTTCCTCCTATACAATCCAATTAGACGTACGGTTTGCTTAACGAATGAACGCACACATACTTAAAGTTGGATTGTCCTCTACCAAATTTAAAATGTTTCCTTCAGCGTTGAAAGGCATAGCAGGACCTCATATCATGTCTTCGACGGGGCCGTAACTCACATAAATATCGTGTGATCGTTGCACAAAGGTTACAAATCATGCGGTATTTGGTGTATCCCTATTTGAAAAATGTTCCACGCACAGCCGATGTAATTTGACATGTACCATATGTAGATATTAACATCCACAAGTTCATTATTACTGTTACTATGAAAAAACACTGTAAAACGAACCGAACGAAAATTGAAAACAAACACTATTAAATAACAATTCTACTACAGAATTTTGTGACTCCATATTTACATAGTAACTTTTTAACACTATTGCTCCACAAGCAGTGTAGCCAACATTAGCTGCTCTCTCTAAAATTTCAGTTAATCTAAGTTGTTTTACGGTAACACTGCATAAATAAAAGCATAATTTCATTTAATGTAGCCTCCGTAAACCTACATAGATTAACTGAGATCTGCTAGAAATAATGCACCTAATATCTCCCATCCACGAATTTCTTAATATTAAGAAATTCGTGCTTCCATCTCAAAAAATAGAGTACTCTGCGCATACTCGATTTGTGGATCACCAATCACCGTTCCTTGTTTATACTGTCAATTCTCTGTTTTGAGATTTGTCATTTTGTTTTGTTTTGTTTTCAGCAGAATATTTTTGTGTTCTATCTTCTATTTTTCAGTTTTTTTTGCGGCACAGTAATGGAAAAAGTATATCGAATTTGTGTTTTATGTAAAAACTGAAAACAAACTCATCTAGCAGAATTTCACGTGACATTTCACAGGTTAGAAATTGTTTTATTTTTATTTTGTTCAAACATTGTCAGTTAAATCCAACAATCGGCATTAAGTATATGTATGTATTTAATAGAAGAATTTAATCGTATAGGTTTCCCAGTGACAATGTGTGGATGGATACAAATATGTATATGAGGTTTTTCAAGTACAGACATCATAAATACACTATTCATATGGTCAGAACATTTATGAACGAAGACTACATGGATCCAAAACCCAAGAGTCTGGGAAACCATTACAATCGAGAGAGGGAGGTTTTCCATCCATAGCTGTGCCCTAACCAATCACGACAATGGAAGTTTTAAGAGCACAAGGTACAGTATTTACTATTAAGATAGCAGTATCTGGAGTCTTGTCAGGTTAAAGATATTGATAATTTTCATCCTATGCAATTGGTCCTTTGAAACAATAATTTTATATCACATACAGTCCAAAGCGTATCGACAACTAAATTGAATAAAGCAGCTTGTCTCAGTTTTTATCTTAGTGGAGGGCATTTTACCAATATTTTTAATACAATAATTTAATCTGTGCTTTTATTTTTAAAGGTATCTTAATTATAACGTAAAATAATTATGACCATTAAAATTTCTTAAAACTGTATTTATTAGTTGCTTTTTAATTAAATTTTCTTTTCCAATGAAACATCAGAATTGTTTCTCAGCAAAATTTACGATTTTGTATGTACTAAAGCACCTAGACTCACAACATTAGTAAATTTTTTAAAATCTTCAGAAATACTATATTTATGATCAATAACTATGCTGTCTTTTTTTAAAAGTAATATTTCGAAGCAATGGTTACACGTACATCGATTTACAAGACTATGGACAATATAGTTAAGTAGTTGATATGATAGGAACAACCTTAACATTAATCCTAATCTAATTCATTAATCCTATCTAAACTTTACTATTTGGTACATAAAGTGTATTTGGCACACAGATGTTAACCATTTCCATGTGCTTTAGATGCATTAGTATGTGTGTACAGAAAGAAAAAATTTCGTGTACTTACATACTAGAAAATATAAAAAATGCATATGAATCTAAATAAAATATGAACTAGATAAACAATGGTTAAGCTACTATTGCACGAATATGTTTACTTACATATAAAATTTAAGTAATGAATGCATGAAAGTTAAAAACTATGCAAATGCATACTATAACTACTATTGCGTAAATATGTTTACTTTATAAATTATAATATAGACATATTAAAGTGTTTTCAATCACTATCAATGTCCTCAAAAATGTCAGTGTTTTCTCTCCCAGTGATAATGAGTGCCATATGTTCGGAGACAATAACTTTCTTTTTTCTTATGCAGCTTTTATTATAGTGACTGTGCGTTTAACATAGTTGACTTTTTATTATGCTACTATCAGCTCTTTCTCAAGTATGTTACACATCCCTACCTTTGAGCACTTTTTTATCATAAAAACGTTTTGCAATTCAATTGGCAATTGCATGGAGGCAATAGTTCATGCTCAGGCACTCTGTATCGATGAATCTACTATAAAGAATTTATTGGGTACTGGCAATTGAGTAATCAAGTTATCTTTAGAGGCCAATTCTGGATACTCTATATCATGTTCCTTTAAATAAGTTTGCATGGCCTCTTTCTCTGAAGATTTTATAGAAAATTTGTTGACTTGTCCACTGTGGTAATTGGCATTATCCATCAAAGGCAGGCAACATATTATGTTACAACCACTGTCAACCAGCATGAAGTACAATACACCTACAACGAAAAGCTATGTTATGCCTAATGAGTAATGTTCTAAATTAATTATGCAAGCCGCAAATAATTTGCGTAAATGACAAAAATAGTACAGCATAAAACAATATTGTTCTTTCCAAGATATCAAACTTAGTTAAACAGAGATATAAAGAAACTATTCATTTAATCTTACTTTTACTAAATTTATACTGTACTTTAATTTCAAAACAGTGCATAAGAAGCTTTCGGTCAAGCTTGTGCAGCCCTCTAGATGTAAAATGTAACTGTGATTTACCACAGCACAGCGGCCAGCAGTGCAATTGATTTGAGATTAAGAACAGAGATGCAATCCATGTTCTCCCCTCTACTCCGAAGAATGTACGAATGTAGTGTGCAAATATAGAAACACAGTAATAAAAAAATTAAATTTTGATTATTACAAAATATGGAATCAACTTCATTTTGTATGAAAAAAAATGCTAATAAATTACCGTGATCCATCTCCTTCCTATAACCCTTTTGGCAGATTTAACATTGTCATCTTGCCATGAATTTCTTATGGTAAAAATCCAAGTGTTGTCAAGAAAAATATATAGTTTTCTTGAAACACCCAGTTTTTCATTTTCCATATATGGCATCAGAAAGCGACATCCGACATGTACTATATTGGGTTTCTCCATTAAATCTCTTCTGGGATCATCATTTATAAAAAAAAAACTATTTTTTTTAAGATTCGGAAAATGCTGCTGACAACATTCGATTGTCCAACTCTATCTTCAAGGAAAACATGGAAATAAGAATTTCTGCAAATATTGAAAACAAAAAAATAAATCTGTTTTATTTATTTATTTTTTATATTTTATACTGTCATCTGAATGCGCTAGTATAAAAATTTTAGGTAGATAATAAATCAAACAGAACACTTCAAATACATTTTATCTTAGAAACTATTAAAACAACTACTAAATCTAGGAACAAGATTGCATTGCAAAAAAGATATGGCAATTAAACCAAAAAGAAACATTTTTAAACGTAACTGTAACTTTTCTTTTTTGGTGTCAATATTTTTTTTAATTACAATATTACTTTGCTTCTAATATTAAGAATACTATTATTTAATTCAATACAATCTTGCTTGAGTACCTAGTTGTTTTAATATTTTCTATGATAAAATGTATTTGAAGTATTGTGCTTGATTTTTTTAGGTACCTACCTAAAACTTTTATACTAACGTATTCAGATAAGAGTGACAGTATAAAATATAAAAAAATGATAGCTATTTATTACTGTTATCATATTTTGAAGGTTTGAAAGGATACTGATGTAATACTCAATAATTTCATTATTTTTTTTTCTAAAAATGTATAAAAAAAATAAATAGCCAAACAAAACTCTGCTGTATGCAAATATAGGTAGCAGTTTGAAATTTCATTTTCAATTAGATTATTTTCAACATTCAGTTTGCCGTGTTATGTTACAGTTTATTTAGAAATTACGCAGATATAAAAATGTACAAAAAAAGTGATTTCATAAGCTAGGCAGTGTTTAAGAAAAAGGTAATACTTACTTTTAGCATAAATGTCTGATTTCCATCCTTACAGTCTCCAGTATATCATCAATTAAAGATCTAGTTCTTTTTCTTGTCAGAGGTTGATTAGACGTTTCAGTGAGTCCATCTTTGCATAGTTCAATAACTGACCGTAACGTGCCTACAAACTCTGTTGTAATCTAGGTTAAAAATATAATAATTAAATTATAGCTAATTTTACAATATTTTAGATAACTAATTATTTATTGCTACTGTATGCGGGGGAATAAAACGATGTAGCATCAAAAATAAATCATGCCACGAAAAATGTCTAGTATGTACAAAGTAGAAAAATTTTTTTAGTAATTTATTCCTTGCTTTTTATTCTCAAAAAATTATACCAACTATAATATGTCCTAAATCCAAATTTGCATAGTTACAGTTACTTTATCTCAATTATACTTATTTCAATAGTGCTGAACTGTGGGAATTTGGTTTTAAAGAAGAGAAAGACATTCGACAGATTTTTCGGTTAAATATCATTAATAGAAAATTTTCTTTAGAAATGAATATGTGCTGCACTTTCTAACAGCTCATAGGAAAAAACACATTTTTGTTCATTAAGCTTGATTCATACTTCTTACTTTACTTAGAAATAGGTTTACTGTGTAGAAACAGAATGCAAGAAAAGCAAAAACATAAAAGGTATAGTGAAATCACTTAATACCTTGTCAAAAAAATTCAGTGACTTATTGTCACACTAGTGTTGAAGTTTCGACACAAATCCTAAAATACGAGACCATATTTTAAAATTAAAAAATATAATCAACAATTATATTAAAACTTACCTTCTTTACTAGGTTGTCACGTAAAATTCCTTGGCCACTTTTGTTTAATATAACGGAATTGTAATTAACACAATAACACAATTCCAATAAACGAAACACAAAAAATACAAAAAACAACGAGGAAAAGCAATAATATCAATCGATACACAAAACGGATCGAGGTTAGGTAAAATATTTTCATTGGTTATATCAGTTTGGTTATATCAAGCATTGCAAACTTATAATTCCCTAAATTACAAACATGATCGCCAACTATAGCATTATTAGTAAACTATTATGATTTTTTGCAATAAACGAGTATTTCGTTCTAACTGATCTCAGTTAATCTATGATGTTTTACGGTTACACTGCATAAATAAAAAGGATAATTTCCTTCGACCATAAAACATGGTCGAAGATAATTTCATTTGGTGTAGCGTAACTGAAATCTCAGTTAGAAAGAACGCACCTATTACTTTTTGCAATGAAGTGTAATGATTAAAGATAGTAGGTATGTTAAAGTGAGCTAGCTATATTCGTTTATTGCAAAAATCATAATAATTTATAAATGATGCTATAGTTGGCAATCGTTGTTTTACAAGTCTGCAGTTTGCAGTGCAGATGTGTCTGTGAATTCGGAGTCTATTTGTTTTATGTCATTTTGTAATTTTTAAAGTTGCGTGAAAAATGTACCACACAAAGTACTTAAACGTATTGCTTTTGTTTGTGCATAGAGAAACTAAAAATAAAATGTTTGTCTGTGTGTTCGTATAATTTTGAACTGAACATGCATCGAATTGGAAACGCAGATACTTTCGACTCCCATCCATTGAACTCCATACTATTCGTAAGTATGGAGTTCAATGCCCCCATCAGCTGTAATCGAATAGCACAAATGTGGTCTAGTTAACAGAACGTGTTATTTTAAGTGTATTATGAAGTTTGAAAAACTAATATTAATGGTTATTTAATATTTAAAACAGTTCTTATTATTTTATTTCGTTAATTTTGTGTACTCAAAATTGAGACGAGTTTGTTTTTTACGGAATTGCCTCGTGATATGGAAAAATTGCTTTTATACCTTCAAAAAAGAAGACCACTACAAATAGTGATGAATTTCCAAATATTACACATGGAAATATTGTTATTTATTTGGTTTTTGAGTGTAGTGTCTATACAAAGAAAAAAATTGTGTGTTAGTGGTTGAGTGAAGGGAGTGTTTTAAGGAATTTTCCGCCAGAGAGCTTGTTGTAAAGGTAAGATTAATAAGTTCAATTATCAGTTTCCATCACTCAATATCAGGGATTTATTCACTATAATTTATTATAATAGATTGGGTATATTTCCATTTTTAAATTGTACAATACTCACAAAGATGTAAATATTTTGAATTCCCATTTCGTATTTGCACGAGTATTTCCATAAAAATACAGATACTGTGAAAAATAACAAATTTAATGATGTGAAAAAATGTAAATCAATCAATAGTGAGAAAAATGTTTTAAGCTGTAGTTGGATTCATTAAAACAATTCAATCAATCCATAGGTTACTATGTTTTACTTTTCTAGCTGTTACAAGATGTTTAATTTTCGGGTAAAATATTTAATTTTAAAAAATTAGTTTTGACCGGTAGCACAGTTAGATGCTATTTATCTAATGCTATTGGAAAAAGAAAACAATTGTCACCAAGTAATGGACATTGAGATTACCATTTGGCAACACTGCCATGGCTTTCGCACACGGCTAGCTTCGTCAGCGGTTCTCAAACAATTTGGTATATTATTTAAAATATTTTTTTCTGCCACTTCTGAGCGACTTTTACTAAGGTAAATTTTTAGCAATCGACTTCTTTTACCAAGTACTACCTCCCATTAAAAATATATTCCCAAGTTCGTAAACACCCTGTATGTATATATATATATATATATATATATATATATATATATATATATATATATATATACATATATATATATGTTCTGCAACAACCATTGCAGCCATACATAGAGCTTTTTACATTCATTATTGCATCAACGACGATATTGCGGCTGTATATCGGCTGCAATAATTCGCTGCCCTTTTTTACCGCCAAAACGGCTTGACATGCTTTGGTTTTCCTTCTTATGTTGTAGATGGCGTTTAAACCTCCCAGAACATATATATTTTTTTTGTATTGGAACGAAAACGGGCGAAATATCGAGGTATAAAGGCGGCTGCAATAAAGTCGGATTAGTTCAGCAATTTGCCATTCGTGGCGCTGATGCCATATACACGAACTATATACATATACGTCAAAATTAAATTAAAATTATACTTTACGAACGTTATTGCGGCCAACAATATGGCAACGTGGAATAGCTAGTTTTCATATACGTAAATTGGTACATTACGAACGTTATAGCGTCAGTATTATTCTAGTGTTTGTTGGTGCCATTAATAATGGATTGTAATAGTGTAATACGACATGTATAAATTCCTTATTAATAGTACCGATAAATGGTACCACGGTACCAATATGGTTCAATTTGAAAAAATTGAGTTTTGCTCCAAAAACCATTTTGATGAACTTTATTTGCTCATAAATCACGTAATTTAGTATTTTTGACGGGATTTAGATTTTTCTAACATTATACGGGTCATTTAGAATAAATCGGACCCGTCATGGCACACTTAAATGGAAAACTAAAAATTATATTATAAAAAATATTGACGTTTGAAATGTCACTTATTTGGTTATCGTTGGATTCAGAAACTTATGCAGAATTCAAAAATGCAATAATATACAGGATGTTCCATTTAAAAATCGGAAGTGTGTCACTTCCCACAACACCGGAAGTGAAAAAAAAATTACTTGTATGTCAAAAAGTGCCGCTTACTATGTGTATAGGATACCCCAAACTTCAATCAAAGGAGGAAACGGGGTGTACCATGATCCTGTTACACCCGGTATATATATATATATATATATATATATATATATATATATATATATATATATATATATATATATATATATATATATATATATATATATATATATATATATATATATATATATATATATATATATATATATATATATATATATATATATATATATATATATATATATATATATATATATATATATATATATATATATATATATATATATATATATATATATATATATCTATATATATATATATATATATATATATATATATATATATATATATATATATATATATATATATATATATATATATATATATATATATATATATATATATATATATATATATATATATATATATATATATATATATATATATATATATATATATATATATATATATATATATATATATATATATATATATATATATATATATATATATATATATATATATATATATATATATATATATATATATATATATATATATATATATATATATATATATATATATATATATATATATATATATATATATATATATATATATATATATATATATATATATATATATATATATATATATATCTATATATATATATATATATATATATATATATATATATATATATATATATATATATATATATATATATATATATATATATATATATATATATATATATATATATATATATATATATATATATATATATATATATACCTTCACGCCGTAATAAAGAATATAGTCTTGCACTCATGACCTCACGAAGCCACCGTGTGGCGAAACAATTGCCATGTAATAAATAAAAAATTGTGAAAATCAAACATAACTTTATTTTGTGTTTTTATCTGTTTTATTAGCAGTTCAAATAAATAATCCGTGTTTCACTTTTTATTAATTTAAACATAAACTGTGAGTATAATAATTTGCCCAATTTTTGATACTTAATTCTTGTAGCCTATTAGTTGACTATGTTACACGATCACGATAATGTATAATTCCATAATGTGCGTATCTGAAAATTATTTAAAAATATTACTAATGAAAGTGTTTGTGGGGTCAAATAATCATAGAAATAAGATTGTTTACCATATACTCTAAAAAAGGAACGAAGGAGCAACTACAGGCATGTGTTTCGGTATGCTGTACCTTTGATAGTTTTGTTCACGATCAATCAGACCTAGATCACATTTCCTATTCTACGCTGATGAGGAACAATACTTCCGAAATACGTGTCCGTAGCAGCATCTTTTTTGGGGTATATGGCAGCAAATCTTATTTTTATTAAAAATATTCATCTTTAGAAAAAAAATAATCTTATAACAATATTAATAACAAAATATAAAATTGATTCCAATGTGAGGTGCGAATGAATTGTCCATCATTATTTAATTGAAATAAAAGTCTGGTTCTCACAAAAATTTCTCAACTCTGAATTTGAGATTAAAATATGAACCACATTTTCAGATAAGATTAATTATTATCAATAATAAAATGTTATAGTGTATTATATATGTATATAAGTAGTATATAAGTAATAATAAGTAATTTAAATCCTTAATACATTTTCATCAACATTTTTTCATTCTTATGTTATCAACCATTTATTACTATTTATTATTAGATCTAACATTTTCATTATTTGCAAGTAATTATCTTTTACTTAAGAAAAGAAATAACATTATTAAACTTCTTTTCACCTTCGTTGGGTATTAAGCCACTGACTGGTCCTATAAATTATTTTAAAAATTTGTTAGATAAACCTCTGCGCCAAAAGGATTAGTTTAGGTTAGGTTAGGTTTGTTGTAAGTGGGTCTCAGTAGACCCTCCACTACGGCCATCAGCAGGCCTATTGTGACTCACGCCTAATTATATTTCGCCCAATAAGTTCAGTCTCCATCATGAAACTGATAACTTTATTGGGTGAAAATGTGTCCAGATCCTCTGGCAGCAGTTGCCCTTTGCCAAATATTGAAAATCGGATCCTCTCCACAGCGGGACCGGTGCATAAGATGTGGTCTGCCTTCTCATCATCCTCCAGGCATAGACGGCACTCGGCGTTTTCCGCAAGGCCGAGTTTATGCAGATGATAGTTTAGTCGGTAGTGCCCGGTATATAGGCCTGTTAGAGTTTTCAGGTTTACCCTGTTTAACTCTAAAAGTTTCTTAGCTCTTGATTTCAAAGGGGTATTTTATAAACGCCCTCGAATGAACTAATCCTGGTAACTCTTGCCAATACTGGAGAGTTTTCCTTTCAGCCCAGGTTGAGATAGCCATCTTGGCTGTACTTGAGGATATGCCAAGTATTGGTTCTGGTCCGATAAATCGTCATCCCGCTCCTTCTCTGGCTAAGGAGTCCGCAATTTCGTTACCGTCCATACCAGAGTGGCCGGGTATCCAGACCAGTCACTTTGTTGTTTTTGCTCAAATGATTTAGAGCTTTCTGACAATTCCATATCGTTTTGGAGTTACACCGGTAGGAGCCAAGAGCTTTTGGCTCCTTGGCTATCTGAGAAAATTTTTATTGATCTGCGTGTAAGATGCATATATTCCAACCTTCGTACACGGCGTTTTTCGAAATTCGAAATTTCGAAAAACGCCGTATCCGATTTTTATTATGTGTAGGTAATACCCAATGAGTCTGCGCATTTATAGGTATTTTATTATCACTAGAAATTGTGAACTACCTGCGATACACCGGTCTAAAATTGTGCTTCCTACGCGTTATTAATATACGGATTATAGAGAATTTAATAATACTGTTTGTTTTTATTTGCTTATTTCTCGGTGGATTTTAAAGTAATTTTTAATTTACCAGGACGTCATTACCCAGTGGTAAGTCTAACAATTTTTATAATATGTAACATTCTATTCACACACGAATATAGTAATGATTTTTTTGTTGAAGATGTATGATTTACGAACCTTAGCGTTTTAGTTTAGTTCTCAATGTTTCGGAATTATACTTTTAGTCATTAATGTTAGCTAATAAGATGATCTTTTAGGGATATGGTTAGAAACTTGCGCATGTTTGCGCCAATTTGAACTAGCTTAAGATAAATATGAGTTATTTTTAAATCTTCTTTATGTATATACGAGTTTATATTTTCAAATTTATTCATTTCAGGATCGAGCTCTGATGAACTTTTTCTGACAAACACATTCCTTACTTGCGTAGAAAAGTTTTTGTTTTTATAAAAGATTTTGAGAAGTAGGTCCGGTGTAACATACACAGCGAAAGATTTCTATTTAGTAACTACGCATGGTTTGAAACATCTATAAGTTTTCCCAATTACCCTCCAACAAAAAACGGAATAATTGAGAGACATAAAATGTGTTTTTCTAAGATATCTGAGAGAGAACAAAGCGTCAAAACATACAACATACAATAATTGAAAGACCCCATGTTTACAGGGCAACAGACATTGTCTATCGCCCTGTAAACGCGGGGTTTTCAATTGCAGCTACAAATGTGCCACTGGCTTCCTGTCGGTGGTGTTCGTTTGTGTCGTTTATGTCTTTTTGCAATCCTGAACGGCATTGCGCCTTCCAGATTCAAATCCGTATAAATTTTCTTGATGGTATTTTTTAAAAATTGTATCTTTGAGTTCACACCCCATGATCGATTTTGGGCCTCGAGATTCCCAACTAATAGGTAAAACATCCAGGTCCGTGAAAACTGGCGAATTGACCAATTACTTACAGTGCAACGTTTGCGCGTGGGCGCGTTGAGGAGAGGGACATTTGTATCATCTATAAATAACCGTTTTATGAAAACTAATAAGAACTTAACGTTATCGCCAGCTATAAAAAGGCATTGTTTGTCGCCCTGTAAACACGGGGTCTCAATTGAAGCCATAAATGAGCGACTGGCTTCTATCAGTGTTTTCTGTTTGGGTCGTTTTGCCTAAGTTGTGTCTATTTTTTCAACTTTGCTACGCCACGCTGATGAGAACCAACAAGTCCGAAACACGTGTCCACGGTATGCATCCTTTATGCGGGTCTCACCTTTGATATAACATCCGTCTTGAGATATACTGTATACACCCCACTGTACGTCATATTAGGACTGCCATTTTGATTTTTTTTATTTTTGACATCAGATTCGGCATCAACGATTCCAAAAACCCATAAGTATCCATTTCCATGGAAATACATCAAGGCCTTGAGTTTATGACAAATTTTGATGTGGTTTGCCCCACGGCGCGCCGTGCTGATGAGGAGCAACAAGTTCGAAACGCGTGTCCACGGTATACATTCTTTATGCGGGCCTCACTCGTGTTATATAACATCCGTGTTGAGATATACATATATGTATATAGGCCCCACTGCGTGTCATATTATGACTGCCATTTTGAATTTTGTATTTCTGATATCAGATTCAGCATCAGCGACTCCAAAAATTCCAAAGCACCCATTTTGATGAAAATCCAACGAAGCCTTGAATTTATGCCAACTTTTGATATAGTTTGCCCCACTGTGTGACGGTGTGGTGCTAATTGCTCCCGTTACGGTCATGCATGCTAATCTCTGCAGCCCAGAGAGTTTGGATTTGGCCGTCCGTTGTAATCCTTTCGGCCACCAAACAATGGATCCGTATGTTATCATTGGTCTGATGACCGTGATATAGATCCAGTAAATTTGTTGGGACCCATGCCCCAGGATTTGCCACAAATATGACGGCATGTCCATAGGGACAGCTTTGCTTTGTGGATTACCTTTTCCAGATGGGAGTTCCAATTAAGTGATATATCCAGAGTGATTCCTAGATATTTCACCTCCTCCACAAATGGAATAGTTTCACCCATTAAAGTGGGAGGTCTTAAGTCCTCCAGCTTCCTTTTCCGGGTGAATGGTACTATTACTGTTTTTTGAGGGTTTACATCTGTTCCCTGTCACACCAGTTACTCACTGCATCCAGTGTCTCTTGAAGGGTATTTGATATTACTCCTTCAGAGTTTCCTCTGACTAGTACGTCTAGATCATCTGTATATGCTAGAACCTCAACCTCCCACAGTGTGAGAATAGCCAGTAGGTCGTCCACAAGAAGTGACCACAAAATGGGGGAGAACCCCCCTGCGGGCATCCTCTCCTTGTTCTAAACCTAACTGTTTCTCTCTGTAGAGACGTTCTTATGGTTTTGTTTGATAGCATAGCACGAATGCAGTCGCCTATAGTAGGCTCAATTCCTCTGACAGCCACTGCTGCATATAAGGAGTCGGGCAGTGCATTATTAAATGCTCACTCGATGTCGAGAAAGGCTCCCACCGCAATTTCCTTCATTTGAAGGGATTGGGTGATCTTCTCGACTAGGTTATTGAATGCTAGTTCTGTTGATTTTCCTATCTGATACGCATACTGATGGATATTGAGGGGGTGATAATTCAGGATGTTCCCCCTGATATATCCGTCCAGCACTTTCTCCAGGCGTTTCAACAGAAAATATGTCAGGCTAATAATTGGTCTAAGCGATTTAGGGCTTGGTTCTTTCCTACCCATTTTTGGTATATATACTACCTTAACCGCCGACCAACTGGATGGGATATAGTTCCATACCAGACTAGCTCTGAATAGTTTAATGAGGGATGGGAGCAATATTCCCAGTCCATTTTGTAGTAGATCTAGAAAAACTCCGTCCTCTCCTGGCGATTTGAACGGTTGGAATGATCTCGTCGGCTCTCTGGAAATAATCTTGTGGATTCTAGTACTGTGAGGTAGGTCAGTTATACTCTCACAGAATTTCCTCCAAGATCCCCTTTTTGCTTTCCTTATTTCTTTGTTATAGTCCGTTAGAGCGGATCTATATTGGTCCCAGTCACCCGAAGCTTTAGCTCGATTAAAGAGGCGTTGAACTTCTTTTCCAAAAGGATTAGTCAGATGCCGGTTTATTTGGAAAAATGTTTTTGCTTATCCAAAAAGTATCTCACATCTAAAATAATAATATTAATTTAAAATGAAACTAATAAATGTCAAATAAATTGATTTAAAAATTGACGTTTGGGAACTCTCTCTGGTTCCGTTCTCAAAATTGATTTGTCTTTTCGGCAATGTCAAGCATGACAGTTTGTTTTGTTTATCAATTTATTTGACATTTATTTATTAGTTTCATTTCAAATTAATATTATTTTTCTACGATCGTGCAAAAAGTTAATACTTTTAACCTATTTACAGTGCCAAAAGTTTTACTTTTTGCACTAATATATTTATTGCACTTGCACTAATATATCTGTTGCACTTAGCATGATTGCGTTTTCAATTTTCAATTATTTTATAAAGTAATTTTCTGACACAAATGTTACTTTAATAGCGACATTATACCGAAACAGTAGGCAATTTAGATATAAAAAGGGGTACAAAAAAGGTTTATTTATATCATTATCTTTTTTTTAAGACAAATTCACTGGCGAGAACAAAAATTTGCTACCGTCTTTTGTTTTCGAGTTATAAACAAAAGTTTGATTTGTCGACTTTTAGACGCTTGTCAATATCCTGGTTGTTTGCAAAGTTAGGAAAAAACAACTTTTACATTCTTGAGGCACTTTCTTCTGTATAATACACTGGCGTCGAGAAAAATCAAGAAAAAAGGTGCAATTTCGAGTTTTGGCTTAAATTTTTATTCTTTTAAATGAAAATCATAGTTGGCGATGGTTTGGTTGAAAATGAAATTTTTTTCTCTTTCAAACTATATATCATATGTGGGGTCTCTTTTGATGTGTAAGTATTTAATAACGAAAATAATCTTTTTAGTAGATTACTTTTTGCGTTTTTTTTTATATTTATTCCAAGTAAGCGTGTGTGTCATCTATGACAGTGTTTATCCGTTTGTCAGTAAATTAAATATTAATAATTTTGTTTCAGTGTACACCCCATATATATATATATATATATATATATATATATATATATATATATATATATATATATATATATATACATATATATATATATATATATATATATATATATATATATATATATATATATATATATATATATATATATATATATATATATATATATATATATATATATATATATATATATATATATATATATATATATACATATATATATATATATATATATATATATATATATATATATATATATATATATATATATACAACAGGCTGTAACAAATTCGCTTCTCACTACAGGGATCTCGGAAACGGTAAGAGATACAGCATCGGTTAAATTAGGGCAAAGTTGCAGAATTTGGCGATCAGGAATATGCCGTTGAGAAATCGAAAATATCTCTTGCCGTTCTTGAGATTTTTTGAAAAAAAGTAAAATTTTTAATTTTCGTTTTTCTTTTTCTTGGCGTTATTTGAAGAGTAATCGAAAAACTAAATACACATTTTCATTGTCATTTTTTATTCTTTACAAGATAGCGTAAAAAGTTTTTTTTTATAAGACGTTTCGTCTTTTCACGACCATTATCAAGTACGTTATTTTAAATACGGACCTGTATTTTTTATTGCATTTTTTTTGTAGCTTTTGAACCTCCGACTTCATTGATGGTTCAAACTTTTATGTTGTTAAACGTTTCGTAACTGTAAACCATCATCAAGTAAAAAAAAACACTTTTTTTCAGATTAACGTTACTTTATTATTTTTCATAATTAATAATTATTAACAATGAAACTATAAAAATATAATTAACAGGTAGGAGCACAAATAATAGCACAGTAAATAAATTTTAACAAAGAACGACAATAATGATAAATAACAATTACGAATAGATTGATGAAAATAGTATAAATTGTTATAATGTACAATTTATAATAAGTATTCAAACAGATTTCCATTTACATTCCTACATAAATCTATTCTTCGACGAATATTTTGCACTGCCCTCTGAATATCACGTCTTCGTAAATAATTAAATCCATTTACAATATTTGCTCTTAATTCGGCAACATCATTTGGCACCGTTTTATAGATTTTATTTTTTAAGTGACCCTACAGGTAATAGTCCAAAGGCGAAAGGTCCGGTGACCTCGCTGGCCACTCGACTACTCCACGATTACCAATCCATTTTTCAGGAAATTGTTGATGGAGAAATTGTCTTACGTCTCTAGTATTATGAGGTGGTGCCCCATCTTGCTGTAACCATAAATTTGGCAATCTGTTCAGTGGTAATTCGTCTAAATAATCTGAAAATGTTGTTCTCATAAATTCAAGATAACCTGCACCATTTAAATTTTCTTGATAAATAAACGGTCCGAGAATTCTATCGCCATAGACGCCAGCCCATACGTTGAGACCAAATCGAACTTGAGCTCGAATTGGTCGATTAATTCGTGGATTTTCTACCGCCCAAATATGTTCCGTATTTCTATTAAAGATGCCACAATTGGTAAATTTAGATTCATCACTCCAAATTATTTCATTTAAAAAATTGTTGCTTCTGTCAATTTGCTGCCTCAGCCAGATACAGAATTGCAAACGTCTTTCTCGATCACCTTGTCGCAAACAATGAGAGATATGTATTTTATAGGGTTTCATGTTGTTGTTTTTTAATACTCGCCAGACTTTCATATGTGAGGTATTTGGTAAATTAATGGTATTGGCTATTTCTCTGGTCGATTTCGACGGGTCATTATTTATCTAAAATAGGAAACATAATATAATTTAAAAAAATATTATGTAATATTACAATCACATCACATTTTTGGTCACAAAACCTATACAACATAATATGAGTAATCTTTGAACAAATATTAGCTAGCTCTGCGCAAATATCTAAGAATCTTTAAGTACGCACCTGATTCAAAATAGCATCATTTTCATTTTGTGTAATTTTATTGCCATATGGTGTCCTGGCTTTCTTAAGTGAACCAAATTCCCCAAGATTTCGATCTAACTTTTGAAATAGGGATCGGTGGAGCTGTACTCTTTCAGGAAATTGTTCCTCATACGTATCACTAGCTCTCCGTGAATTTCGATTACACATGTAATAACATTTCGGATATCTCGCTTTTTCAAATCCGAAAAGGGCATTTTTGAATAATAGTTAACCAGAATGAATTAAAATAACTCATAGACAGTCATAGACAAGCGAAATATGACAGTTACCCGTTATTGTTTTATTTGTTATTTTAAATATCCAAAGCCGCCTTATTAGACTTTATTTTTGGTTGTTAATTATTTATCATTATTGTTTTTGTTCTTTGTTAAAATTTATTTATTGTGCCATTACTGTATTTCTACCTGTTAATTTAATTTTTATAGTCTCATTGTTAATAATTTAATTAATTATTAATTATGAAAAATAATAAAATAACGTTAATCTGAAAAAAAGTGGTTTTTTTTGCTTAATGATGGTTTACAGTTACGAAACGTTTAGCAACATAAAAGTTTGATACATCAATGAAGTCGGAGGTTCAAAAGCTACAAAAAAATGCAATAAAAAAATACAGGTCCGTATTTAAAATAACGTACTTGATGATGGTCGTGAAAAGACGAAACGTCTTATAAAAAAACTTTTTACTCTATCTTGTAAAGAATAAAAAAGTGACAATGAAAATGTTTATTTAGTTTTTCTATTACTCTTCAAATAACGCCAAGAAAAAAGAAAAACGAAAATTCAATTACTTTTTTTCAAAAATCTCAAAAACGGCAAGAGATAATTTCGATTTCTTAACGGCATATTCCTGATCGTCAAATTCTACAACTTTGCCCTAATTTAACCGATGCTGTATCTCTTACCGTTTCCGAGATATATATATATATATATATATATATATATATATATATATATATATATATATATATATATATATATATATATATATATATATTGTGCTATTTTATTCCTATAATTTATTTTACTTTTAATTTACTCAATTTCACAATTTAAGTATGCTGATCGCCAACCAAATTAATACATTAACTTGGATTTTAGATTGAAGTACTTTGAACATGAAACACTTATCTCAAAAGAGCAGGTTCTAGGGCATTATAAATTAAATTGAGGCCAAGATTAATACCAAATGATCATATAATGATTTCCAACTTTTACAAAATAATTAACAATCTGTCTTCTTAAATTTAATAATGTTCTGACATTAGTTTTAAATAGAGTTTATCATATACCAAATGATCATATAATGATTTTAACTTTTATAATAATAATTACCAATCTGATTCCTTAAATTTACTAATGTTCTGACATTGATTTTAAATAGAGTTTATCACATACCAAGTTCCTTATATTTCTAACACTCATACGCAAACAACATTAACTCCGTCTCCTTCGTTCACCCTTGAAGATTTCCTCTTCTTGTATTCTCCAAACTTCTTATTATTTTCTTAAATTTAGATTCTCCCCATCTGACATTAATTTTGACATTCACTTCCAATATTTAATTTTTTCACAAACCAAAGATTTTCTAAAGGTTTTCTAAAACAATAATTAAATAGCCGGAGACTAACCTTTTATTACTAGACAATAAATATTTTGATTTCCTTATCCTTGCATTCAATTATTATTATTTTCAATCTTCCTCCAATTTTATTAATTATCTTCTGTTTAGTTATTTATTCTGCTTTAACTTCTTATACTGCACTTTATTCATAAACGCTTTATTTCTTTACTATACTTGTATTTTTACCCGTTCTTCTTCTCTTGTCCTTTTTTCTCCTCTCTACAGAAAAAAAATCCCCTTCCACTCAAAATTTTGTTCCTCTCAACAAATTTTTTTTTTTTTCCTAGTTATTCTGGATGACTAAATCAATTGTGCTATACTAGCTGAAATTTATATTTCATGGTTTCCAAACTGACTTCAAGTAACTTATGATGATTGCATGCTTCCTCAAATTTATCACTTTCACTTTTATTTTAATTACAATGTTTTGTTAATTATCTGTACGGTATGTACTTCTATATTATAACAATATAACTTAAATTCTAATAACTATGTTCATTTAATATTTTTTTATTTCTTGCCTCATGGCTCTCAACCCATTTTGTTATTTCTTTACTATAAAATATTTTATGGTTATATCAAACAACAATTTTCAAATTTGACCACAGTATTATTACTAAATTACATTTCATGATATTACTGCTCAAAGTAATTGCCAATTTAGCTGATTTCTTATTTGTCCCTTTTAAACAACTTATTTTTAATGAACCATGAATATTGTGACATTATATATATATATATACATATACATATATAATATATATATATATATATATATATATATATATATATATATATATATATATATATATATATATATATATATATAGTATAGTGGTGAGAGGTATGAAACTTCTCGTATGGTCTGAATGCTTCTATCCGACCGACATCCTAGATGTCTCTGTGGCGGATAGCGACTTGCATCACAGCAAATACCGAGAGCGGCGACCCCTAGCCCAGGTGGACTAAACTAATGTGATTAAATATGATTTGAAGGAAACAACTACTCAGCGGGCAAATACCCCGACCTGCATTGAATTACACCCTCAAATCATGATAGATCGATAGCCAATATCAATCAAATCAATGCAGGTCGGGGTATTTGCCCGCTGAGTAGTTGTTTCCTTCAAATCATATTTAATCATATATATATATATATATATATATATATATATATATATATATATATATATATATATATATATATATATATATATATATATATATATATATATATAACCCAAGCAACATTTTAGCAACTACCGACTACTTTTTCAATAATTCCGACGTCAGAATTATTACAAATAGTAGTCGAGTAATAACTTAAATTTTGTAGTTGTAGTACGACGTCGAACCAAATATTGCGTCGACCTCGCAAACCTACTGCTTAAGTCTGGACGATTTACCAACGTTGATTTGCCGTTGGAAAACGACTTAATAAAGTTTGATATGTTTTTAAGTCATTATTCAACGTTGAAGAGACATTGACAACTGACTAAAATAGATATGGTTATATTTTGAATAACTTACCAACGTTGGTTAGACGTTCACAGCTGACTAAAATAGGTATGGTTAAATTTTGAGTAACCTACCAACGTTGGGTCGACGTTGGTGAATAACCGAATAGGTCAAGTTTGTTATGGAACACTTGCCAACGTTGGTTAGACGTTGGTTAGTGGCTTAATAGGTTTGGTCCTTTTTTAACACGCTTTTATTAGCTTCACTTGTATGTTTGCTTGTTTGTTTGTTTGCTTGTTTGTTTGTAACCGACTCTTTGGACTCGATTTTAACCCACTTTAAACGGACAGATTTAATTGAAACTTTGTACACTTATTAAGAACCGGTAACAATACAATAATTTGATAAGTTTATATCATTATCCTGTTCAGGATCGCCAATCCTTTCCTCACGTATCCCTGCGTGAAAGCAAAGGCTTAATATGTCAGTAGATTCCATAATTGTTAATTAGCCCGGTGGTCGAGTGGGTTAAGGCAGTCGACGCGAAACGACAGACTCCTCCGGCGTGAGTTCGAACCTCACGGCTGAAATAAAAAAATTTTTTTTTTTTCAGAAATATCTGTTGGATCGTAATATGTTATAATATCAGCATCAATAAGCAATATAAATATAGTTTAAAACAACTAAAAAACACGCTTTCATAGCACATCAAACTAAAAAAGTTAAAAAAAAAAAGTTTAAAAAACTAAAAAACACGCTTTTAAAGCACATCAAACTAAAAAAGTGAAAAATAATTATTAATATAAACTGAAAATAATAATGAACGAAAAATACTAGTATTATTGTGAAAAAAGCGTGGGGTGCTCGATATACGAAAAATATTACACAAAGCACCCCACGCTTTTTTCACAATAATACTAGTATTTTTCGTTCATTATTATTTTCAGTTTATATTAATAATTATTTTTCACTTTTTTAGTTTGATGTGCTTTAAAAGCGTGTTTTTTAGTTTTTTTAAACTATATTTATAGTTATTAACCAACGTTGGTCAGACGTTAATGACTAACTTAAGTAGCTCCGATTAATTTTTCGGTAATACACCTACTTTAATATAACGTTGGTAACCGACTTGATAGGTAGCTTCTTTCATCCCAACTAAAATTTTACAGACTACCGACTACTTTTTTACTAATTATAAGGTCAGAATTATTACAAATAATAGCCAGGTAGCGTCTTAAATTTTATAGTTATGATACAACGTCGGAGCAACATAGCTTGAACCTGGCAAACCCACTTTTTACATCTAGCACATTTACCAACGTTGGTTTGATGTCAGAACTCTACTTAATACGTTGAGTGTGTTTTTAGATTATTATCCAACGTTGATTAGACGTTGGTAACTGATTAAGTAGATTTAGATAATTTTTGGGTAACATTCCAACGTTGGTTAGACGTTGCTGACTGACGTAGTCATCTAGAAACGTCGGCTGGACGTTGGTGTTAGGCTTTTGGACCTTGGTCTAACATAACCACAAAATTAATGTCGATAATTCAGGTATTGGTAGATATTTAATACAGATTTATACGCCAACTGCAACAGACGGTCGATATTATCACGATTGTTTGGAATTAACGTTAGTGTTAGTGCAGATTTCTGCACCAAAGTCTACTAAAAGTTGGTACAGGTAAAATTATTTAACCATGAAGTCGCTGTTAGTAAAAATAGTTGCACTTATTCAAGCCATATTTTCTGGTTCCACAGAAGGAAATAATAGGCGGCCATGTTGATTATGTGTACAATTATTTTAAATACACAAAATTTGCCTCTTTTTTCAAATAAAGTAAGCAAAAAAAGTTTTTATTTACTCGTAAAATTAATTAAACAATATTTAAATTGCGCTTTCTTTGGAAAGGGAAAATATTTTTTTGAAAGTAAAAAAATAAAAATAGTACTTTCGTTCTTAAAATAAACAATATACTTATGGGTTCACTATATTTTTCGACCTACTTTATATACATGTATCAATAAAATTTCTTTCGTTTCAGTTTTTACCCCACCAGATTTATTAAAATTTTATTCAAAGTATTTTGTATATAATACGTACTTAATGATAAACACGCCTTATCCATTTTATATAAATAGATAGGTACGACAAATAGAATAATATACAAAATTGCTTAGTTTCACTACCTACACCCGACTTTTGTAGGTCAGATTAAGGGCAAATTTTAAATAAGGTTGGTAACAGCCTGACAACCAACTTAAGCCGACGTAAAATTTGGTGAACATTTGGTCGGTAATCACAACGACTAAAGTCGGTCCTCAACGTCGAATCGACCCATATTTTATTGCACCAGATTAGTACAAATATGGGTCAGCACGACGTTTTGTGTACGTCGCACACCGACTTTTAGTTGCGAACAGCAACGTCGGTTCGTCGTCAGAATGTTGCTTGGGTATATATATATATATATATATATATATATATATATATATATATATATATATATATATATATATATATATATATATATATATATATATATATATATATATATATAAGGATTGAAATTTTTAACAAACAAAAAAAAATAAAATAAAAATGAAACGAAGTAAATTTAAAATAATATTAACAAAAAAAAACTGCACGATCAGTGTTAGTTAAATAAAACTAGTAATATCGACTTATAAGTCTCAACCCAAATTATAACTATTATGATCAGATTGAAATACAAACAATTAAAATTACGGAAATAAATTGGGATACACTTATCAACATTCAGGGTGTCTTCTGTTCTTGTAGGGGTTTCCATACCAGTTATGTTAAAAATCTATTTTAAATTATTTAAATGTGTCTTTACACTTTTTCGCGTGTTCACACGGAGAATACGGCTGGATTAATTGTTGTTTTAGCTTTTAAATGATTTGGAGATTTTTATGGTACGTTAAAACAAATTTTTTTTTTTAATTTTTTTACTTCCGTGCCGTTCTCCTCTTCTCTTACGCCCCTTCCCTTGAGCCGGAGCAGTACGGTAGCTTATCAGTTTATTTCCCACAGAAACTGCAGCATTGCAAAACTGTTGTTACACTCTTTGCAGACCCCGCAGCTTTTCTTTGTATGATATTGATAATTTAGATTTATGATTTATCTTTATAATTTCTAAAAACGCATATACATATTGGTGTCACAATACCGACACCAATACTCAGATAGCAGATATTAAGATACATCTGAAAATGGTGACAAGCTTAATTAGCTATAATCAGAACCCTCTTTTACACTTTTGATCATCGTTACACCTTCATGAGAGAGTAGGTATAATGTAATGTAATTATGTTTTTTATAAACATAAAGTATTAAAGTAATAGGTATAGTGATGGTTATTTATTTTTAATTTATTTTATTTTATTTGACGTTCTGCTCTATGCTACCAAAATAGTCACACACATTATACAAATTAAGGAGGCATTCGGGGAAATCTCTGCCTGTAAAACAGTACCATATTTGAAGTCCTGTTGTTTTGTGCTAGTGTATTATTTCTCAGATATTTTTCAGAGAAAAGTATCAATTTCTTCAGGTATCGGCCAGTATCTGAAAATTCAGTGTATTGGTATCGGCCCAGCTCTAGTCTGGTTTTTGCATTCAAACATGGGTGTTGATGCACTTTAAGCACATTTTATATATAACCTTTTTCTAATTAATTCTGATACAGTTTTATTCGATATTTACTTATGAGTTCATTTGGGTAAGGATCATTATTATATAATGATTTTAAAGCCATAAAAATTCATATTCATTTCACTATGGTTACAGCATATTTTGCGCTATCGTTATGTTTGTATCTGTCATATTGCATCTTGGTGGTTCTAGAATGCAGACGTGCGACGGGTCACTCCAGCTTAAATCGTAAAAGAAACGTGTAAAATATAATATTTTACGATATAAATAAACCGTTAAACGACACTAAATAAGCTACATAAAACAGTACCTGTTGATCTAAGTGTACAACTAATATAATATACATAATTAATATTTAATAATTAAGTGTAGTGCATAATAGTTTGGCTACAAGCGTTAAAGCGTAAATTAATTGGGTAATACTAGCATAAGAAAAAGGGCAGCTACCTGCAACAAGCCCCTCAATTAGCCGTGATACCACATCTGGGAACTAACAAGTGCATCTTGAAACGTTCTGTTCAGTAAAAGATTTAGGTATATTTCAAGCAATAATTTACATAATGACCAACACTTGCTCTAACTGCACATTAGTGTTAAATTCCAAATCAACCGGAATTCAATGCACCTTTTGCATGAAATATTTCCACGCAAAATGTGTGCAAATATCTAAACAACAGCATGATATTTTATCTACAATAGATGGATGCTTCTGGAAATGTACACGGTGTGCTAACAAAACTGTAAACACTGATAATTTATTGCAAGCTGTTGAAGCTTTGCAAAAAACTGTTAATGTTCTGCAAGAGCAAATCATGAAACTTATGCAGAAGGAGCCTACAACTAGCGATAATCAGGAAGTAATCATTCAAGAGATAGCTGAAAGACAAATAAGGGAGGAAAACGTAATAGTTTATAAACTGCCTTCTGTCGCAAATGTCCCAAATGCTGACTTGCGTAACTCTAAAGACATTTTCAGGTCCATTTGTTCTAATGTAGACATAGATACAATTAAAGTTGCCAGGCTAGGAAATGGTAGCGTTAATAAACCTGCTCCTTTAAGAATAACACTATCCTCCAGAGATGACGTCCTCATCCTACTAAAAAGTAAGAGAAAGCTGAAAGATAATTACAAAAATGTAGTTATATCAACCGATCAAACGAAGAGACAACAAGAATATTATAGAAAGGTAAGGGATGACCTCGAAAACAGGAAGCGAAACGGCGAACAAAACATCTACATCAGATACATTAATGGATTACCTACTATTGTTAAATCAAAAAACTAAAAGTAAAATTTGGCCACGTAAACATCTGTTCACTTGTACCTAATTTCGCCAGTCTGAAGGATTTCGCATTAGAAAATGATTACGATTTTGTAGCCGTCACAGAAACATGGTTAAGCAAGAATTACCCTAGTAAATATGTTAACATTCCAAACTATAACTTAACTAGAATTGATCGACCCACCAGAGGCGGAGGTGTAGCAATTTATTCCAAAGCTCCTTATAAAATCAAAATAATTTACTCCGACATACACGTCAATGGCCTGGAACAGCTATGGGTTATTGTCTTTATCAACAACAAGAAAATCGGATTAGGAGTTGTTTATAGACCACCTAGTGTAAGTGTAGTGAACTGCATCAGTGAATTGTCAGAGTCCCTTGAACGCATATATCTCGAAGCTCACTCAGTTATCTTCTTAGGTGATATAAATATAAACTTACTTAATAACTCTCTTGATACAAGAAGGTTTGATACTGTTATTACAAACTTTAACCTAATTCAAATAATTGATAAACCCACTAGAATAACAGAAACAAGCGAATCTCTAATTGATGTAATTTTTATCAGTAAAAACTTAAACTTAGGTAACTCAGATACATTGGACATACATAGCAATACGGACCATATGCTGACATCTTGCACTTTATACTTTAGCATAAATAAAAAAGAACCTAAGTCAATTCTTTACCGCGACTTCAAACATTTTGATGTTAACGAGTTTACTAGAGACGCACTTTATACTGACTGGCATAACATAAGCAATATCGAAGACATTAACCTGAAAACTGAGACATTAAACTCTGTCATTATCTCACTTTTCGATGTTCACGCCCCCACCCGTATACTAAAAACAGGACGCCAGCATCAACCCTACATTACTTACACCATAAAAAAATGATTAATTTGAAAAGAAAAGCTCATAAAAAATATCTACAAAACAAAACTGCAGCTTCTAGACAATACTACGTGGAACTCAGAAATTATGTCAAAGGTGCTATTAGGGAAGAAAAAAAGCTTACATACGTTTTACTTTGGACAAAAGTAAAAATGAAGGTAAAAAGCTCTGGCAAAACCTTACACAATGAGGGGTTAGCACTAAAGCAAATTCAGCTAAAACAGTACCTGAAAATTTATTAAACCCTGAAATTATCAACGATTTTTTTGTAAACGTTGCAGGTCAATCGGTTATAGACCAAAATGTTCTAAATTTGTATACGGATAGGAAACTTGACAACTTAACTTTTAACTTTAGTAATATCACTGAGAGGGACATATATCACAGCGTAAAAAGTATAAAATCTAAAGCGTATGAGGTAGATAACATCAACATATATATGATAAGTCTAGTCATTCCATATTGCATAGACGTGATTAAACAAATCTTCAATGAATCCATTGAACTGGGCATAGTTCCAAATATATGGAAGCATGCCAATGTCATTCCACTACCCAAAATTCCATTACCTGCATCGCTTAACGATTTACGACTAATTAATATACTGCCTGCTATGTCAAAAATGCTTGAACGCATCCTTTACAACCAGATTATCAATTTCCTGGAATTAAACAGAATACTACCTGACATTCAGTCAGGTTTTCGCCAGAAACATGCAACCAATTCAGCATTATTAAAAGTAGTTAACGACATTGCCACTACACTGGACAATTCTATGTGCTCAGTATTAGTTCTCCTGGATCAAAGCAAAGCCTTCGATCTGGTTAACTTTCAGCTATTAATAAGTAAATTAGGATATATTGGTCTTGGAGATAATGCTCTACGGTGGTTCTACAGCTACCTACACGAAAGAATGCAAAGAGTGAAAATTGGCAGCGAACAGTATTCCCAGTACAGAACAACAGTGAGTGGCGTACCTCAAGGGAGTATTCTGGGATTGTTATTCTCAATCTTCACGTTTGACTTATCCACTGTAATAAATTACTGCCAGATACACCTTTACGCCGACGACGTACAACTATACAAAGCAGTTACTGTTTCACAGGCAGTGGAGGAAATCGCTCTAATAAATCAAGATTTAACCAATTTCACAAACTGGTCTGCGCGTGAATCCAAATAAAACAGTTGCTTTATGTATAGGTAACGAACGGAATAGAAACAACATACGCGAGAATAATGCAGTTGCAGTAAACGATGTATCGATTAACTGGGTAGATGTTGCAAAAAATCTTGATCTCTACATGGACAGCAGTTTAAGTTTTAACGAACACTAGGGCTGGGAAAAATAGTCGATTAATCGAAAAATAATCGATTAATCGATCATTTGATTATTTCTTCTTATATAATCGATTAATCAATCATTTGATGATTAATCGATTATTTGATTAATCGATTATAATCGATTATTTGATTAATCGATTATAATCGATTAATCGAAATAATCGATTATTTCAATAATCGATTATGACTTTTGACAATCGCCCAGCCCTAATAATAGATATCAATCAAAATATTAAAATAACAACTGTCCTTTATTTATCCTATCCTCATGATCAATTTTTTTACTTAATACAATTATTATAGTATTATAGTCATATAAATAAACAGTATGTAAATAAAATTGAAAATAACCCTAAGATGAGTCCTACAGCTCCGTAAATTAGAGGTGGGCAAGAGAATCGAATAATCGATTAAGGCTGGTTAAAATCGACTATAATCGATTAATCTCTTTTACGATTAATAGATTATAACCGATTTTCGGTTATACGATTATTTGATTAATCGATTAATCAAATAATCGATTAATCAATCATTTGATTAATCGATTAATCGATCATATGATTAAACGACTATTTCATTAATCGATTATTTGATTAATCGATTATAATCGATTAATCGAAATAATCGATTATTTTTCAATAATCGATAATCGATTATGACTTGACAATCGTCCAGCCCTAACGAACACGTAAATCAAGTCTTTAAAAGACCATTCTTCAGGTTGAAGTATCTGTATCATTTAAAAGATGTGCTCGATGAGCAGACAAAACTCAGAATGATTAAGGCTCTAATATCCCAATATTGATTATTGTAGTCCAGTCTATTATAATTTTCTACCTAACTATAATCAGCAAAAAAATTCAGAGAATCCAAAATGCATGTATGTGGTTTGTCTGTTGTATACCCTACAGAGATCATATCACACCACATTTGAATAGACTATCTGTCCATTAGGATCGATTATCTGTGTGTAATGTTCCTATATAAGTTATGTAAATATAAAATCCCATCCATCATATCTATGTGATCTATTGACTAGAAACTCCGATGTCCACGACGTAAATCTAAGAGTAAACTCGTATAACATACCCCAATTTTCAACTTCTAAGTACACCGGCTCATTTTCCTATATGGCTCCTTGCCTTTTGAACAAGCTTTTAAACAGGGATTCGAATATACTTAGTTTACCTCCAGTAACTTTTGTAAAAAAACTAAAAGAACTGACTACCAATAGCGTACAATGATTCTAATTAGCACCCACTGTTTTTCTCATGTTCTCATGTTCATTACCACAGTTGTTATGTTTTTTAATAGTGTAATTAGTTTTTAGTAGCTCACTTTTTTTTTTTTTTTTAATATCAGTTTCTATATCCAATATTTTATTAAATAAATATTGGATATAGAAGTATTTAAGTATATATTAAGCATTTAAGTATGTATTAAGTATTTAATTAAGCATCTAATTAAGCATGTAGTACTTTTTCTTGAAATTACCGTACATTTTTCTTAAAAACACGATTAGTAATAAATTAAGCATAATAATAATTAGCATTAAGCATCTAGTACCTAGTTCAAATTTCACATGTATCTACAGGTAGGAGTGGAAAAATGGCTTGTAGCCAAATCTCTTACCTCTTGTGTAACTTTTGTCATTTGTAATGTCATCGTCTTACACAATAAATAATTTTATTATTATTATTATTATTTGTGTGAGACATCAATAGAGCATTTGTTTTTTTTTTGTATTTTATTTTGTAAACTAAAAAATATTTATTCAATTATTAAGAGTCAAATATTTCGCCTATTGTGTTTTTTGTTTCAGTTATCTAGAGTATCTGTAGATATTTTATTTTAAACATGTAAAATGTCAAAAAATAAAATATATACACCTGGTTCATTTTGAAAATATGCTTTACAATCTATTTCCAGACGTAGAAGCTTAGCCTCGAGTTTAGCGGAAGATACTACAGTAGGTTTATTAATGACGCAAGTGTACAGTGACAAACATAAACAACTGTTAATAGATATGATGTTAGAAGTAATTTCTTATAAGTTACACCATGGCCCTCACCGATGCCAGTCAATTTGTTAAAACGGGCCAGCCTTAGTGATTACATTAGTTCAATAATTTTCGACGTTGTTTCGATTACTGTGAAACAAACGGGTGATGGCGAGCGGTGGGAACGCGCCGTTGACCAAATTTCAACGTTACCCCACTCCTTGGCTAGAGCAGAGTAACAAATGTATCATTCAGAGAGAGGCTTTACTTATATCAGCTCTACTTTTGTGATTATTTGTTATATCTTTTGTTGTTGTTTTTATATGTAAATATCAAATAATTACTCGTATTAACCGACGTTAACCTATGAAAACAATGTAGTGATTGGGTAATATATATTATTTCTATATGTATGTATTTTGTTTGCATTTACATTATTATAATTTACACGCCACTGCTATTCTACTTCAGTTTGTCGCACCAATTATATTTGAGTAGGGCGTAACGACGTCTGCGCGATCTATCTCTCACTGCTCGCCTTCAACCGTCTGTTTTGCAGTAGTTTCATATTTACAAATTGAAACTAGTCATGTTGGTTTTGGTGTTACTAAATTACAAAAACTGTATTCACTTCTAATCGTTTTAAACTAAACAAATAAATTATGTATCAATAACAGGCTCTGGCTTTCTTTCTGATGATGTATTTGTTATGCTTATAAATTATATTAATTCTCTGTATAGTTCTAAAACCATACCAATATAACGCCCCGACAATATTAGTCTTTTGAAAGCTCTTAACTTGTAAAGACATAAAGTTATAATAAATAGAACTTAATACACTCACTGTGTTTTAGATAAACCATACCTTCGCATTAGGTTATGGGCCCAGACAACGTGTGTGATCGCGAGTGAGTGTGTATTTGTAATTTAAGACAGTGGACAAATACAGTGAAAATAACGATGGCTAGTAGTGGCGTATTAACGGCACAAAAACGCAATTTAAAACTATTCAATGGTGAAAACTATTTAATGTGGAAATTTAGATTATTAGAAATTATTGAGCAAGAAGGTGCCAGTAAAGTGCTATATGAAAATCTACCAACACCAATTCCTGAGGAGTGGATGAAATGGGAACGATTTGCCAGAGGAACATTAATCGAGTACCTAGATGACACAATAATATCACAAATACCGCCAGGTCGTGCGACAGCGCGACAAATTCTGGAGAAATTTGACGGTCTTTACGCTTGTAAAAAGGTATCAACACAGTTATGTATCCAGGATCGGTTGTTTAATTGCAAACTTAAGCCAGGTACGTCGCTGAAAAAGCACATGATAGAAATTGACGAAATGGTGCGTGATATGGTTGCCAGTGGCGGGGAAGTAAGCGAGACGGCTAAAGTGTGGTATACACTAAACTCTTTGCCACCGAGTTATGCATCAATAAAAGCTGCAATTAAAACTATGAGTGATGATAGACTTACGCTAGCATTTGTGAAAGTGATGCTGTTGGAACATGAAGAGTATCTAGTACGAGAAAATGCTGATACAAGTATAAAAGCTCTTCATTTTCGCACCACAAATACATATGAAAATAAAAAGAAGAATGAGAAGTTCACGAAACGAAATAAGCCTATGTTTAAAAATAAGCAAGTGAAAAAGTGTTTTCATTGTGGGCGAACAAATCATCTCAAACGTGATTGTTATTTTTATAAGCAAAGTTTAAAAGCACAAGAAAAAATTAAGAAAAGAAACAATCATGAAACCAATGCGTCAACAGCAGTAGTTGATAAATCGTTTGCTTTTATGATTTGTGATGAAAATCAGTACAATGAAGACAAAGACAATGCATCACAGCGTTTTGTGCTGGACTCCGGTGCAACAGAACACATCATAAAGGATTTAAGTCTTTTCACCGAATGTGAACAACTGGAGGAGCCAATTCGTATAACTGTGGCGAAAATAGGAACAGTCATCGAGGCGACACATATTGGCAGAATAAAAGTTACAACTTCACTTGGCTACAATGGCGAATTGAAGAATGTCCTCTACAGCAAAAGTGTACCAACCAACCTCATCTCCGTAAGGCGCATCCAGGAGGCTGGAATGTCGGTATTATTTACGGAAACTGGACATGTGGAGGTCATAAGAGAAGGTACAACAGTAATTAAAGGTAAGCGCATGAATAATTTGTATATTATAGAACTAATAGTACAAAATGCGCATAATACAGCACGGGCCGTGGGTCACGTGGCTGAGGCGAATATTATTGATAAAAATAAAATGTGGCATGAGCGATTGGGTCACATGAGTAAAGAAAAATTTACAAAAATTAAAGTAAATGAGTTAGCCTCTGATAATGTTTGTTTAAAGAATATTAATCCTATTGATTCGTTATGCGAAGCTTGTATTAGTGGAAAACTAGTACGTCTTCCTTTCGCCAGGTTAAAAGATAAAGAGTATATACAAAGGCCTTTATCTGTTGTACATTCAGACGTGTGTGGGCCGATTACACCATCTACGATAGACGAAAGGAATTATTTCGTGAATTTTATTGATGATTATACTCATTATACTGTAACTTATTTAATGACTAATAAATCAGAAGTATTCACTTGTTTTAAAGATTATGTTGCAAAAAGTGAAGCTCAATTTAATACAAAATTGGTTACTTTGTATTGTGATAACGGAAGCGAATATTTATCTGGCGAAATGAAGGAATACTGTAAACAAAAAGGTATAACGTATCATCTTACGGTGCCATACACTCCACAACAAAACGGAGTGGCAGAAAGAATGAATCGAACTTTACTAGAAAAGGCGCGTGCAATGTTGCATAGTGCATGTTTAAATAAACGCTTCTGGGGTGAGGCAGTCTTAACTGCAACTTATTTGGTAAACAGGTCCCCAACAAAAGCGATTAAGTTCAAAAAGACACCGTATGAGATGTGGCATAATAAAAAGCCAAAATTAGGTCATTTAAAAATATTCGGATGCACAGCATATGTGCATAATAAAACGAGAAAAAAGTAAATTCGATAGTAAATCGTCTAAAGGGATTCTCGTGGGTTATGTGCCAAATGGATACAAAATTTTTAATTCGGAATCAGAAAAATTCATAGTTGCACGTGATGTAGTTTTTGATGAAATTACATATAAAACATCAAGACAAGAACTTGATGACGTGGGTAAAATTGGTAACGAAATAAATACAGATAAAAATGTACAAATAGGTACAGAAAATATTTCAGCAGGGGGTGCTGCTTATTGTGAATCTGTAGGTAAAATCACACCTAGCCAAACGGACGATAAAAGGTGCAAGCAAACCCTTAATGAAAAAGGCGTCCCTGAAAATTGCACTCAAGGTCAAACATCCTCATTAAAGGATGTCTCTGAACCAACCAGTATGAGCTCAGATAGTGATAGTGAAAGTCCGTGTACCTCTAATAAAAAATTGAGGAAATTAAATCGTGAGCAGGATGTGAGAAGGAGTGAAAGATTGAAAAATAAACCAATGATATCATATAAAGATTATGATTCAGATATTAATAATTACTTGTTAGTTGATCAAATATTTGAAAATAATATTCCCACATGTTATCAAGATGTTTTTAGAAATGCGTTTAGAACAAAATGGGAAAAAGCTATAAAAGATGAGTTAAAATCATTAGAACAAAATAAAACTTGGACGTTGATACAAAAACCAAGTAATGTAAATATTGTCGACTGTAAGTGGATATTTACAATAAAAGCAGATGGTAATGGAAATTTAGAAAGATATAAAGCCCGCTTAGTAGCGCGAGGTTTTAGCCAAAGAAAAACATTAGATTATAACGAAACGTTCGCACCGGTTGCGCGAATTGGTACGTTTCGGTGCGTGCTTGCGTTAGCAAATCAATTTGAACTGTTAATTCATCAACTGGATGTAAAAACGGCATTTCTTAATGGGAAATTAAAAGAAAATATTTATATGAGGGTGCCTGACGGTGTTGCTGTACAAACAAACAATATTGTATGTAAATTAAACAAATCTTTATACGGTTTAAAGCAATCAGCTCGATGCTGGTATGAGTGTTTTAATAACGTAATGCTTGAAAAAGGATTTGTAAATTCGTCAGCAGATAATTGTTTGTATTTCTTAGACAAGGGCCATGTTCATAAAAACATCTATATAATATTATATGTGGATGATTTAGTCATCGCTACTAAAGATATAAATACAATGAATAATTTTAAGAAGTTTTTAATTTGAAATGGTAGATTTAAAGGAAATTAATTATTTTCTTGGAATTAAAATAAACAGGTCAGGCTCTGAAATTTCACTCGATCAAACCACATACTTAAAATCAATACTAATAAAATTCAAAATGAATGAATGCAACCCGGTCAGTACACCGTTGCCTATAAAATTAAACTATTCAGCATTAAATTCAGAGGACAGTTATGATGCACCTTGTAGAAATTTAATCGGCTGTTTAATGTACGTAATGCTTTGTACGCGGCCGGATTTATGTATTGCAGTAAATCTACTAAGTAGATATCAAAATAAATGCAATAAAGAACTATGGCTATGTTTAAAGCGAGTATTAAGATATGTAAAAGGAACAATTAACATGAAATTAATATATAAGCGTAACGAGAATTACAAAGACAAATTGATAGGGTATGTTGATGCGGACTGGGGCAAATAATGAATTAGATCGTCGAAGTACAACAGGTTGTTTATTTAAATTATTTAAAAATTGTACAGTAACATGGTTTACACGACGACAAAATTCAGTTGCCGTGTCCTCAACGGAGGCAGAATATATGGCTGTATTTGAGGCAGTAAAAGAGGCCTTATGGATTAAATCTTTACTAGTTAGTATTAATGTCAATATGTCAGAACCAATAACATTGTATGAAGACAACCAAAGTTGTATAGCAATGGCAAAGAATCCTGTTAGTCATAAACGTTCCAAACATATCGACATTAAATACCATTTTATACGAGAACAAGTAGAGAACAACACTGTCTGTTTGAAATATTTGCCTACAGGTCATCAGGAGGCTGACCTACTGACGAAATCTTTACCACCACATCAGTTCAAGGATCTGAGGGAAAAAATGGGAGTGCAAGAAAAGTAGAAAAATAAATTCTATGGAAACTCAAGTTATAAGTTGTTTATCAAAATGATAAGTATTGTTATTCAGTCAAAATAGTTCATGGTCTGGTTAGGTTTTTGAAGGGGTTTTTTCCTTTAACCCTTGCAACAAATGTTGGACCATCAGTTTGTTAAGCTCCCGTAAACTACTAAATATAAGTTCATACATTTTTTGAGGGGGTGTGTTGGTTTTGGTGTTACTAAATTACAAAAACTGTATTCACTTCTAATCGTTTTAAACTAAACAAATAAATTATGTATCAATAACAGGCTCTGGCTTTCTTTCTGATGATGTATTTGTTATGCTTATAAATTATATTAATTCTCTGTATAGTTCTAAAACCATACCAATATAACGCCCGACAATATTAGTCTTTTGAAAGCTCTTAACTTGTAAAGACATAAAGTTATATATAATAAATAGAACTTAATACACTCACTGTGTTTTAGATAAACCATACCTTCGCATTAAGTCATATTTTGAGTTCATCTATCATTTCAGCATCGCAGACTTGGGACTCATGGGGTCTTCCTCATCAACATAACTTTTTTGTGATTTTAACGTATACACTACTGACCTGTATTAGAGGTTGAGAAGCGATAGTACCAATTTCTAATGTATTTGTTATTTTTTCTTTTTACATCACTGGATGAGGCATAAATTGAAAAAAAAAACAGAAAACATGCAAATATTATCGAACAGATTCACTCTTGGGTTGTGTAAAAATGACTAAGTAGTTAGAATGGTCATCGCACATTATTTGCATTTTTTTTATACGTTGATCTATGTTAGAGGTTGAGAAGTGCTATAATATGAATTTAACATTTTTACTGTTCGTTTAGTTACTTATTTTTTTCTACAATTTATGACTCATCCTTTTTTGTGTGTTCTACTAATTGCATACCGTTCAAAACTATTTAAATTTTTTTTTAATTGAATCAGGCCCAGAAACACGTTCTTTGTTCATGTCTCGGCTATTTTCAAATAAATAACAAATACGACAGATACTTAGGGCTATTTTTTTTAAAAACCCTATTTGTGTAAATCTAGATTTCGATTTTAATAAATATATAAAAGCGAATAATTTTTGCTTAATACGAAAAGAAATGAAAAATCATGCCTTATATCTAAGTAGTATTCTCTAAGGCCGTTTTGAAATTAGGCACCGTGCATGTGTCCCATACATGTACTGTAGGTGTATGTTACGCAACAAATGGAATACACATTTCTCTCATGGTACCGTTTGGTTTAGTTATTTTGTTAGATTAGGTTAATAACTCGACTTCGAGACAAATTATGAAATCGTTCCTTTCTATTAGTTTTAATTAAAAAATTTTATACTCTTTTTGTTGCAAGTGTAACGTGTATATTGAAAACAATAATTAAATATTTTAATTAAAAGCCTACATGTTCCAATTTAATTGTAATAAACTATACACTTTAAGATCTGAAAAAAATAGACTTTAGTTGTTGAAATACCTGCATTTAGTTTTGTTTACAAGTAAAACAAAGCCAAAATTTGAGGTTATGTTTTTATGTAATCCAAGTGTCCCACAGATTTCATAGGTACAGTTCAAAGACATCAGTGGGAGAATACGTGCAAGCGATAACTGGAATGCAGAACATGTGTAACTAGAGTGCATGGTGCTTAATTGATAAGCGGCCTAAATTACATACCAGTTCTGGAAAACATTTATTTATCATCATTTTCACCAACGTTACATCTTCATCTTTATTATCCAAGGATAAAAACGGACTTTTCAACAGACTCATACAAAAACCACATACGGTGTCAGCCTTGGAAACCTCAATATCTTCGTGTCCCTTTTTAGAAAGATAGATTTCTCTTAGATCTAGTTTCGAATTTTCCTTCTCGTTTACAAAACGAACTATATAATTGTGTGTGCAGAGGCATGTTGACTTAAATTCAAAACAGTTCTGAATAATTTCGGCACAGTTTGTACACATAACAGGTTCTTTACTTACGACATTCTAAAATAAAATTAGAAGACAGAGTAGGTACGTATTTGTTTAAAAACACTTTGAAATTTGCCTTGTAGAAAAATATTGTTTGTATTCAGAACTTACTATTTTTATTAGAAGTACATCCAAGATATCCATCGTAATTTTTTCTATAGCTTCAAAATTCCTGTCACATTTGTTAAAGCAAAGCCTGCATATTTTATTACAGCTTTCCATTTTCAAAAAATAAATACATAAAATACACCATTCACTCTTTTCGCTAATGTGAAGTTGTCGTCGGAAATGTCCACAGAAGTAAATAAGGGGAAGGGGAATGCTTACTAAAGTCGGTTTCAAAGAACTAATTCTCACCTAAGATATTTCAAATATAATTTTTTAGGGCGGGTTGTATCGATGGTTAACCATTTGTTTAATGGAACTGTTGGTCATTAATGATCCGAGTTTTCTGCTGTTCCGGTTGTATCACTCCAGTTCAGGGTCAGTTTCCGTGAACATCTGTTCAGTCAAAGTTGGCTGCAATGGATATTTATATTTTGTCTTTTCTCATTATTTTACCTTATGACTTTTCGGTTGCAGTGAAGTTATAACCAGTGGTTTTGACCAATCGGTTTTCATTGGATAAAAGTGATTTTAATTTTGAATTCATCCAATCAGAAACAATGTGGTACTACCCGATTGCATATAAGCATTCCTTACAGTCATACAGAAATGGCAGTATTTCTAGCAATTTTATTGGCCGTTTTAAGATAAACGCAGGGCATGCGCAGTTAGGTACATGACATTTTAAAGTATTAAATCCTTTTGGAAACGATACGGTAAAAACAGCACTGGATTCCATAAAGTGCGCATGCGTGTCGTCGCGCGCCACGATTTTCAAATTTGAATGCAGCTCGTACAATCGGTTTGGTTATATGATCGTCTGTGATTCTGTTTTAATACTAGAATACATTTAGGCACCGTAACGTCCGTATTATGTTAGTGAATTAAATAAACAACATGTTAAGTTTTTACTATGTTGTTAATTGTGGAAGTGTAGCAACACTTCAGGCAAGAAAGTTAAATAAACAACATGCTAAGTTTTTAGTATGTTTGTTAACTGTGGAAGTGTAGCAACACTACTGGCAACAAAGTTGTATAAAATACCCTCAATATTTTATACTCTGTACATACTTAATATGATAAATCTGTAAAATACAAACTCGAACAATGAAAATGATTTTAGATTTTAAATAATCCATCGGTGCTTTGAAACACTAGATAAACAAAATTCACTTAAAACAACAAATTTAGACGATTGTTGTTCTCTTTATCAATGTAGGTCAATGTAATAAACGATATTTATAATTTTATAAATACCTTTGTTTTTTATATTATTATGGCGTGTAGACTCTTGGTTTGTATCAGCCATTTTTAATAAGAGTTGTTTTACTTCTTATGTTTCGGTTTATTAGCTAACCATTGTCAGAGAAAATCACAGTGTTTTATTACTTTTTTGGCATAAAATATTGTAGTCTTTTAAAGCATTGGTTAGAAATAAACTGGAACTTAAGAAATATTTTTTTTTATTAACACTGACTGATATAACCCAAGAGTCTAAAATCCATTGAATATCAGGAAAATAAACACAGTAATAATAATAAAGGATTTTATTAAGGAGAACACGCAATATATATACTATAGGGTGAAGTTATAGATAGATATATTATCTATTCTTACACTTTTAAGACTAAGGCAATACCTACTTTGCATACTTTTTACCATCTAGATCACAAAAAATGTAATGTAAAAAAATTATAGTTTCTCATGTATTACTCACTTTTTGTAAACCGATATACTTAAACACTAATAACATTTGAATTTTCTTATTAGGCAACTAACTATATTAAAATCGATAATAAAAATAAACATAATATATATGAATTCTATTGATATAATTATATATATGAATGATCATTAGCACTTTCACTTGACACAACCATTACTTTATCACCAACAAGGAGACGGTTCAATTCTGTTATTTCTTCTTTATTTGGTTTTTCTTGCTTTTTATTCCTTTTTTTCTTTTTGACATGAAACGCTCTTACTTGTGGTTCAATTTTTCTTTTGTTTGTGTCATTTTTACTGTTAAAAGAACGTTCAGATGCAGATTTTTCATTGTCAATAAACTATCGACTGTTTTTAAATGGTTTAATATTTGAGAACCGAAATCCATTTCATCGAAGTTCAAATCACTACTTTGTAGTTTTGTGTTTATTGAAGACATTTTCTCAAGGATTTTTTTTTGCTTTTAAATTGCTTTTATTCAATAAGGCATTATGGTTTTGTTTAGTTAAGCACATCATGTTTGTTCTTATTTTTTCAGACGTTGATTGTGAAGTACATGGTTGAACATTGTCATTTGATAAATTTTGTTGAATGCCTTTTGATAAATTTTTCATTGCAAGAAAATGAATATGTTTGCATATTGTGGCTTTTATGTAATAATCAGTGCAGGTGCATGTATAACAAAGGAATACATATGGCACATAAATCACATATTAGGTTATTACAGCAAATATCAGACGATTTTTGTTCCAAATAATAAATATTATTATCACTTTCCAGTTTCCATTTTTTTATATTATCACCTTCTCAATACTCTCGGCACTAAACTGACTTGATATGGCTGTCGTATGTCGTTGAAGAATATTTCTTTTATGAATTGAGCTTTTCCCTTTTGTCTCTTTAATAAGATGTTCCACCATTTTATCCCTAGAATATTGTAAAACAGCATGCAATCCTTTGTCCAAACATTTAACTGGTGTTCCATGTAAATAGAAATATTTTATTTGTTTATGCATACTTTCTAAATAAATATTTGTGTTAATGCCGCAATGTTTATGGTAACAATAAGCCCACAATTTGCAATTTTCGTAATAATATTTTTTAAAATAACTTCCAAATTTTTCTGTATCTGCATCTTCAAATAAAAAATTTATCATATTATCCAATTGCTTTCTAAAAGAAGTTTCGTCGACATTTTGATGTAATACTTTTAAAGTTTTGTAAACCTCTTTCCTTTTTTTCAATATTTGGAATCTTATTCAAGTTGTTTCTCCATGCACGATCTATGTGCCAAGTATAATACAGCTGGAATGGAACCACACCCATCACAGATGACCAAGCTTGGTAAAAGACTCCAGTTATATCTGACATAAAAGTGTTTGGGGATATTTTATTACCGACTTTGGACTCAATAACTTCAAAGAAAATTTGGTGGATCAACGTGTCTTTTCTGTTGGAACATAAATGCACCAGGAAACCCTTCATTAAAATTATCAACAACCATTAAAGTTGTAAGTTTAAAGTCATAATTGTTGAGACCATATGTTCCATCAACAGCTATAATATTATTTCCATATTTCACTAACATATGCTGTTGATATTGACTCATGATGATCAGGCAAAAGTCATTTTCTTCAAGTGGAAAACTTTCTAAAATGTCTCCTTCTCTTTTATAAAGTAGAACTGAGTTAAATTCAGACCTTTGTAATTCTTCAATGCACAGGTGGACACTAGTGGCATCATCCTTATTTCGAACACCTTCTTGCATATCAATTTTAAAACTTCTTTTAACATTTTGTAAGTCTTGTTTTGTTATGAGGTTGACTCTTTTTAATTGATTTCCAATGTTGTCACGAATTTCTCCTAGAATTCTGAAAATTATTAACATGAGTACTTAGGTATTTATTTGATCTATGTAAAATATAGAATTATAATATAAAATTAATCTTACATTTCACCTTTCTTTAGGTACACCTGCAGCTAATTTTGAGGCGACGGTATTACGATCGCCTCGACTAAGGCGAATATGCTGAATCTCATTTTCATGGCCATAGTGCGTCTTCTGCCATACTGCAACGATTTCCTTTCCATTCTCCTTGACCAATTTTATGTAACTTACACAGGACTTATTCAATTTGCATGACTTAGGCAGTTTTTTATTGGCAACTTTATTTTTTCTTTTTACTACATGGAAGTTTTCCTATAAATTACGATTTTGTAATTAGTTCTTTATATGACTAATGGTCTATGATTAAATTATACCTGTTTTATTGCAATTGTAATAAAAGGTTTGTGCAAACGCACATAATTACAGATGGTCGCTTTCTCTGTCTCCTTTTCATTCTCGGAAATCTTAAAAAAATAACTCATTTTACATCAAATTAATTTTGTTTTAAAAACAGGCGGTAAACTAAATAACAGAACAACAGAAAGTTTTATTCTTGTCATCTAAATTTAAATGCAATTTAAAATATAGATTCCTATTCCTAATTATATCAGTATATCTACCTACATACCTTGTAACGTCTTAAATTGTCTAGTCTCACTTTCAAGTTCAATGTTATGACACATGAGTAAATGATCAATAAGCTCTTGATTACGATAAAAAGACGAATTGTACGAAGGTTCTTCACATTTGTAACTCCAAACTGACTTCTTGTAAGATACAGCAACAGGTTTAGTTTTATCAGAGACTATATGTACGTTTTATGTACATTTTTCAAATGCTTATTTAAGTTGAATTGAGAGGAGAACTCCTCGCAAATTTTACACATCGCACTCATTATATTTGTACCAAAATATGGGCGTCTCAACAAGAATAAATAAATCAGTATTCACAAAAGATAAAATGTTGGAAAGGAATGATACACTATTTTGAATTTAAAACCACAAACGACAAATGACAACACGGAAAGTGTGGGAACGGCGGCCATGACACTGTGAGCGGCACATGCGCACTTTATGGAATTCAGTGCTGTTTTTACCGTATCGTGGAATCGTTTGTCAGCAAGGAGCTTGTTAGACGATAGAGAAGATGCCACGCGATAGGTCCAGGGTTCGAATCACAAACTTGTTATTTTTTTTTTTTAAATAAGTATTTTTTAGTTCGTTAGTAAGATTTATATGAAGATTACATTTTTTCCTTGCCCTTTATTACATTTTCTCCTTGCCCTTTAACTTTTTATTTTTTTTTAAATAAGTATTTTTTTCAGTTCGTTAGTAAGATTTATATGAAGATTACATTTTTCCTTGCCCTTTATTACATTTTTTCCTTGCCCTTTATTATAGTTTGTTTATTTTCACGGTGCCGAATTCCCCTTTAAAAATGATATCAGTATTTTTTAGTTCGTTAGTAAGATTTATATGAAGATTACATTTTTCCTTGCCCTTTATTACATTTTTTCCTTGCCCTTTATTATAGTTTGTTTAATTTCACGGTGCCGAATTCCCCTTTAAAAATGATATCTGATGAGCACGCCATGCCGTGGCCTTGAAACGACCAATGAAATTGCTAGAAATACTGCCATTTCCGTATGACTGTAAGGAATGCTTATATGCTACCCGATTAATACTATTTTTACACCCGAAAAGCCCTCTTGTTGAAAAGGAAGAATTTAACCTAAAATTTGTAGATCATAATCAAATTTTTTCCTTCGTTTTGTTTCGTTTAAGAATGGGTAAGTAATTAATTATTATAATAATTACTTATTTAGTAAAAGCATGTTTAAATATTTTTATTATAGACGCAAATGGGGAAAAATGTAATAATAAAAGAGCCTTTAATTTCTCAAGTAAAGAAGAAAACATTTTAATCAGTTTAATAAAAGAGAAATATGTTTCTCAAATCGAGAACAAAAAAACAGACACAAATGCAAACAGATTAAAAACCGAGGCATGGGTAAAATTAGCAAAAGAATTTAATAGTTGTTGTGGAGATTCCTACCGTGATGCCCAAGTTTTAAGGAATAAATATTTAAATATGAAGAAAAGGTCAAAAAAGAATTTTTCTGAAGAAAAGAAACACTTACATGGCACTGGAGGTGGCTCGCCTAAAAGTTATACCACCACAGACATTGACAAATCCATCAAAGAAATAATAGGTTCTCAAATGACTGGTTTAAGTTCAGAATTTGACAACGATCAAGAAAATATGGGTATGTATAGATATGCATTAATAATACTAACGTCTTTTATTTTCTTGCAATTTTTAGAAGTAAAACAAGATCACATACTTCTCATTGTAGAAAATGATCATGAAAATGCTCCTTATGCTGAAATAGGTAAGTTTCTATATAACTAGATTATTTCAATGAAATATAAAAGTATGAAATTGCAATATTCTCAGTGATTTTATAATATTGTCTGTTTATTCTTCTTGAATAGCATAATAAGAATATCTAACACTTTATAAAGGTAATTTTTGTTGTTTGCTGTTATATTCTTATTATAGGTATACCTTTTTTATTAAAATAAAAAGGCAGCAAGAACAATATCCATGTGACTTTAGCCAATGCCAAAATTTCCTTAAATCTATTTTCTTTTGTTTAGGGAGTATGGCGAAATCATCACAAAAAGTTTGCTCAGAAAATTTTAAAGGTTTCGCTAATACCACACATGCAGACGTCGCAGGTTTTGATACAACTAGTAAGTTTTTAGTGGTTTGTTTAGAAAAATAGTAAAAAAAAATAAATATTTAGATTTTATTTACTCTACTCATCTAGTGATTAGTAGTTGATCGGTAATAATATACACTACAAGTACATAATTTTATTTGTGAAAATATTTGCCCGAAAATTTCTCCTTGAACGAACTAATATGATTATTCATGATTTTCTAGAATCTTCTGTGGATTGGTTAAATTACACATCCCAGAAGCTAAGGACACCTGTATCATCTGAACTAAAAACTAGTAACAAGTGCAGACAAGGTAAGTATGGTATATATATATACAGGGTGTTTACAAACTTGGGAATTATTTTTTTGAGGATAAGTACATCTTGATATAATAAATCGTATAGTGCATAAGAAAACCTTAAATATTAGAAAAAAATAACTAACCTTTCTCAACAAAAAAGTGCTAACATGTTGAGAACTGCTGGAATCGAAGGTGAATGTCCTGTCCCAATACACAGCAAATTTCACAATATCTGTTCCATGTTGCCATATCCCTCATCACACAAAACTTTGTTGCTGTTGAACATGAATGAAATCTTTTTTACATGAAAATGGATAGTTTATTTCCTCCTACACAATCCGATTAGACGTACGGTTTTCTTAACGAATGAACGCACACATACTTAAAGTTGGATTGTCCTCTACCAAATTTAAAATATTTTCCTCATATCATGTCTTCGACGGGGCCGTAACTCACAAATATCGTGTGATCGTTGCACAAAGGTTACAAATCATGCGGCATTTGTATTTGAAAAATGTTCCACGCACACAGCCGATGTAATTTGACATGTACCATATATAGATATTAACATCCACAAGTTCGTTATTACTGTTACTATGAAAAAAACACTGTAAAACGAACCGAACGAAGATTGAAAACAAACATTATTAAATAACAATTCTACTACAAAATTTTGTGACTCCATATTTGCATAGTACTAACTTTTTTTCACAAGCAGTGTAGCCAACATTAGGTGCTCTCTCTAAAATTTCAGTTCATCTAAGTTGTTTTATGGTAACACTGCATAAATAAAAGCATAATTTCATTTAATGTAGCCTCCGTAAAACTACATAGATTAACTGAGATCTGCTAGAAATAATGCACCTAATATCTCTCATCCACGAATTTCTTAATATTAAGAAATTCGTGCTTCTATCTCAAAAATAGTAATGCAAGCAATTTATGCGCATACTCGATTTGTGAATCACCAATCACCGTTCCTTGTTTATTCTGTCATTTCTCCGTTTTGACATTTGTCATTTTGTTTTGTTTTCGTGCCTAGCAGATTTTTGTGTTCTATCTTCTATTTTTCAGTTTTTTTGCGGCACAGTAATGGAAAAAGTATATCGAATTTGTGTTTTATGTAAAAACTAAAAACAAACTCATCTGGCAGAATTTCACGTGACATTTTACAAGTTAGAAATTGTTTTATTTTTATTTTGTTCAAACATTGTCAGTTAAATCCAACAATCGGCATTAAGTATAAGTATTTAATAGAAGAATTTAATCGTATAGGTTTCCCAGTGACAACGAGAGCCAAAATGTGTGGATGGATACAAATATGTATATGAGGTTTTTCAAGTACAGACATCATAAATACACTATTCATATGGTCAGAACATTTATGAACGAAGACTACATGGATCCAAAACCCAAGAGTCTGGGAAACCATTACAATCGAGAGAGGGAAGTTTTCCATCCATAGCTGTGCCCTATCCAATCACGACAATGGAAGTTTTAAGAGCACAAGGTACAGTATTTACTAAATTAAGATAGCAGTATCTGGAGTCTTGTTAGGTTAAAGAAATTGATAATTTTCATCCTATGCAATTGATCCTTTGAAACAATAATTTTATATCACATACAGTCTAAAGCGTATCGACAACTAAATTGAATAAAGCAGCTTGTCTCAGTTTTTATGTTAGTGGAGGGCATTTTACCAATATTCTTAATACAATAATTCAATCTGTGCTTTTATTTTTAAAGGTATCTTAATTATAAGGTAAAATAATTATGCCAGTTATGATTTAAAGTCGAGAAGAACAGTTTTTTAAAAAGAATTTATTTTCACAATAAAAATGAGTTGTTACACGTCTCGATGCTCGTAACTAACTGACTATAATTTTAATAAAGAACAGAAGCTTACAAATGCTGAATTTGCGGGTTGCTTTATCTCAGCCCACATCCTGTGATAAGGCATAACATAGGATACGTAACTCCTCCATCGTTAAGAGAAAAATTTTAATTTTATGAAGAAAAATTTTAAATTTTGATTTCATTAGAATTTTCATTATTTTTTCTGTCATTATTGTATCTATGTTTTGTTATCATCGGATTTACAAGTTTTATTAAAATTAAGATTACAATTGCTATACTTAATATTAAATACAGTATTATAGTACTAACACTAATATTTTCAGTGATTGTTTGATTACTGATTTCATGTAATTTCGTTTTTTTGCATTTCAAACATTGTTTCTAAATTTTGTACTTTATGTGTATTTATTTGCACCAAGTTTAGGTCATTAAAATTAATTTCTTTTAGAGTTGAATTAAAATTGATATTTATTTCTGGAATGTCAATATTATTTGTCAATATTGGTATTGCTTTTTTGCTGCTAAGTTTGTAAGTATTTAATAGAATATTACAATCAGTATCTAGCTCAATTACATAACTACCAGGTTGTAAATTATACTATTTTTTATTTTGTTACAGGTTTCGGTAATAACTATTGATTTTGGTATTATTGCTATATAATTGGCATTATTTATTTTATAAATCATAGGTGACTTTATGTTGATTTGGTTTATATTACAAGCTGATTTGATGTTATGATTTTTTATTATTTCTAATTCACAGTTAACGTCGTTTTCAATGTTAGATTGAATGATGTTTTTACAAATAAATTCCCTATTAACAAATTCTATGCATTTATCATTTGTTTCTAAGAAGTTTATCCCATTAAGAGCTAAATATTTTGTTTTAGGTATTATTGTCCTATAAGTGTCATTAACAGTTTTGACAGGAAATGGATAAAGTTCATAATATTGGTATATTACAGGTTCCACTAAAGGTAGTTCTAATATAAATGTAATTTCTGTACCTTGTTGGAAACTTTTTACATCAATTAGTTTTTCGAATTTTAGAATATTCCCTAATTTGTTTTCGAATGGTAATTCAAGAGGCTCTATATATTTTTCAATGTCTTTAAGTTCTTGAAAGAAAATAGTTGGATTTATTATAGAATTATGTAAGGTATTTAATTTAGCAAAACTTATTGCGGTTTCTATTCTTTCTAATGTATCATATATAATTTGGAATGTTAAAGTAATTTGATTTAAAGTAATATGAGTCATAAAATATTGATAATTATTAATTTCGGTGACTTTAGTTTCCTTTAAAAAGTTTTCAATTTGTAAAATACGTGATTCTAGTATAAATTGGTTATGTGAAATATTCTGAGCTATTTCATTGAAATTTTTTATTGAAATGTTCATTAGTGAAATTTGATCGGATATTATACTTTTAATTTTGTTTTGGTTATCCTGTAGGTTTTTAATTTGTGCATTATATTTTTCTGCATCTTCTTGATCAAGGTTTCCAGTAAGACATCTTATAATTGATCCTAAACCATTGACTAAGCCACGTTTTTTCCTTAGTCTTATCTCGGGTATTAGTTGAAGTATTTGATTTTTGATTTTATTTTCGAGAACAATAATTATATTATAAGAGTTAAAGTATTCGATTTTAAGAGACGTATTGTTACGTAGTGTATTTTTAATTGAATTAAATTTACCTTTTAATGTAATAAATTCTTCTAGTATTGGTTTCAGGTCAAATGTTTGTGTAAATGTCCAGTGGTCTGAGGATAGTTTAGTGGTGCCAAGTGTAATTGGTAATATTCCGGGGTTGTTGTTGTGCAGGTGATAATTTGGAATGCTTATTGAGAAGTGGAAGCTTCGCCATCTGTAATGGGAAGTTTTCGTGTCATTAATTCTTTAGAATGGAATGTTTCTATTTTATTATTTTTAGTATTTAGTGTTTCTATTTTATTATGGTCTAGTATTTCGATTATTTTGTAAGGTCCTATAAATCTGTTTTTATTTTTTACACGTGCTTGTGGATTTTTACGATATACTATTTGATTTAACTTAAACTGTGTTGGTTTTGATTTTTCATTAATTTTCTCGATTAGTTTAGATTTTGTTTCGAGTGATCTTGTTTTTATTTCTGAGTAAAGGCTATCCATTTTGTCTTTATGTGATGCAATATATTCCGAATAAAATGTTTGGGAAATAAGGTCAAAGGGATCTCTGAGATTCGTATGACCAAATATTATTTCGAAGGGTGTATGATTTGTTGTGGAGTGTAAGCTATTATTATAAGCTATGATTGCATATGGTAAAATTTCCTCTAGAGTGTCTTGTGGGTGTTTGTTTTTAAATATTCTTAGGTGTTCTAATAGAGTGGAGTGGAATCTTTCAATAGGTGAATTCGATTCATGATGGGCAGGTGTTGTGAAATGAATATTGATTTTATGCGTTTTTAATAATTCTTTTACTAGTTCGTTCTTAAATTCGGTGCCGTTATCTGATACGATTTGTTCTGGTACACCGTAGGTAGAAAAATACTTTACTAAGGCATCTACTATTGATTTTGGTGTTTTTGTTATTATATAGGCTTGTGCCATTTTACTAAATTTATCTATTAATGTTAACATGGTTTGATTTTGATAAAAGAATGTGTCTATGTGAACTATCTGAAAAGGTTTACTTGGTGTCTCGGTTAGGCATAAGGCTACTTGTGGTGGATTTCGGTTGTATTTGGATTTTTGACATATGTCACAATTATTTATATAATCGATAACATTTTGCTTCATATTTTTCCAATAATAATTTGTTTGTAGTTTTCCGTATGTTTCATTGATGCCACGATGGTTCGTTTTACCTTCGTGTTGATGTTTTGTAAGCATTAACCTTTCGTCTTTATCGGGTACGTTATTAACTCGTTTAGTACATATTACTAATTTTAAATTTTGAAAGTATTCATTGGCAATATAATTAAATTGAGGTATTAAATCTCTATTTTCAAAATATAAATGGGTTGTTATATTTGGGTTTGAATGTTCTTTTAATATATTAATTATTTTTTGTTTATCATTTGGAAAGACTTTAAAGTGTTTTATTTTATTTCCGTCTAAATTTATTTCATGGTATGTATCTACTGGGTGAGTTCCTCTATCAATTATTAACTGTAAGGTTTTATTATTAATAATTTCGTCTAAAATTGGTATTACTTTAGTTTGACCGTCTACATTAGTGTGTACTGTGTCTATTGGGTTTTGGTCTTGTATATCTTGGGCAATTTGGGATTCATTTACTGATGTATTTTGATCGTTACTTAGTGATTGTTCAGCATTGTTTATGGAAGGAATGTTATTACTTATTTGTTCAAGATATTCGATAATGTCGAAATCTATATTACCGGGATTATTTGCGATTGAGTCAGTTTCATGAACATTTAACTGTATTCTAGATAAAGCGTCAGCGTTATTATTTAATGATCCTTTTTTATATACGATTTCATAATTGAATTCCTCGAGTTTGAGGCGCCATCTGACAAGTTTGGAGTTAGGCTCCTTTAGGTTGAATAGCCACACAAGTGGTCTATGATCAGTATAGATTTTGAATTTTCTGCCAAAAAGGTATGGACGGAATGTTTTACAAGCCCAAACGATCGCTAATAGTGCTTTTTCAATTGTGCTATATTTAGTCTCTGTCTCATTTAATGTCCTCGATGCATAGGCAATAGGTTTATCTTGGGGGATTTCGCCCTGTGAGATTATTGATCCCAGTGCGAAATTGCTTGCATCTGTTGTCAATATAAAGGGTTTAGTAAAGTCAGGATACTTAAGTATTGGTGCGTTTGTAAGTAAAGTCTTAAGGTGGTTAAAAGCTTCTATAAATTTAGGAGTGTGTTCAACTTTGTTTGATTTTTTTAGACAATGAGTAAGTGGCTTGGCAATTTTTGCATAATCCTTAATGAACCGTCGGTAATATCCTGTTAAACCGAGAAAAGATTTAATATCTTTCGGAGTTTTGGGAATTGGAAATTCTTTTACTGCACGAATTTTATCGGGATTGGGTTTAACACCATCGCGTGTGATTACATGTCCTAAATATGCGACTTCCTTTTTTAGGAACTCTGATTTATCGATTTGTATTTTAAAATTGGCTTCTCTTAATCGTTGGAATATTTTTCTTAATCGTTCCAGGTGTTCTTGAAGGCTTGATGAAGAAATTATGATGTCATCCAAGTATACTGAGCATATCTCATCATTAAGTCCTCGAAGTATATTGTTCATGACCCTCTGGAAGGTTGATGGACTGTTCTTTAGGCCAAAGGGCATTCTTCTAAACTCGTAATGTCCCTTATCTGTAGAAAAAGCGGTTTTCGGAATATCTTCACTTTTCATCTCGATTTGGTGGAATCCATTGGCAAGGTCTAGTGTCGTGAAATATTGGCTGCGTCCTAATTTGTCCAGAATTTCGGTTATATTAGGCAGGGGAAATTTGTCGTCCACCGTCTTCTCGTTCAATTTCCGATAATCGATAACGATGCGCCATTTTTTCTTGCCTGATGCATCCATTTTTTTTTGGCACAATCCAAATTGGGGAAGAATACGGTGAATAGGATTCCTGTATAATGCCAGTGCTTAGCATTTTGTCAATTTGGGTTTTTACCTCTTGTTTATGTATTTCCGGATATCTATAGCTTTTAGTAAATATAGGTGATTCATCGGTTAATTTTATTTCATGTTTTATCGAATTAGTAAACGTTAAAGGTATTTGTTCGGCGTAAAATATGTCTCTGAATTCGTAACAAAGTTTTCGAATGAGATTGTTTTCTTCCGCATTACAATGTGATAAACGTAAATTTTTTAAGTTTGCTTTTTGCAGGTTATCGATATGGTTATTTAATTCGGCGTCTGTTTCCATTTTATCATAAAAGTTAACTTCCGTTTCGTTTATTTGTTCAACATCAAGTAATTCGTTAAGAGTTACTTGTACTGGATTTTCTGAGGGATTTGTTAAGGTCGTAATTGCTATATGATGATTAACATTAACTAGTGCTGAAGGCGTTTCTAATTTATCGAAGTATTGGTGATCTAAGATACCTAAACCTGATTTTAATTTTACTGGTAATGGAACAATTTGTTGTGTTCTTGCGGGTATAGTAATAGTATATGGCTTTTTTTAATTTTGCGTTTAATTTTTTTGTTTTGATCTTGCGTATTTACATATATAGGTATTTCTTCAGATTGTGTTAATAGAATGTTATTAGACAAATCGATTTTAGCGTTGAGTTGCTGTAATAAATCAAGTCCAATAAGACCGTTATAATCGTTTGAAAAATTGAAAATATAGAATTTGTAAGTTTGATCTAATTTCGTATTAAACATTAAATTTAAGGGTATTTTTATGACTTTATCGTGAATCGATATTGCATGTGCTGTTTTTACTTGAAATAATTCTGTTTGAATATAATCTGAAAAATATTTAATTGCTAATTCTTGTGAGACGAAACTGCGTGTACTACCTGTGTCTAAAAGAAATTTGGCGTTTAACTTGGGGAAGTAAAAATATGGTAGATCTTGTGATATGTTATTTAGTATTACCGTATTTAGGTGTTCTTGTCTTTGTCTAGAGTTTTGTGAAAATTTCCTTCGTTTTGAGACGTCATGTCATGTCCATAAAAATTATCATAGATTGGATATTGAGGTTGATAATAAGTTTGATTGTAAGGCGTATCATCTGAATATGCTGTACAAGATTGACTGTTTTCGTACATATTTTGATACATGTCTGTTGATTGTTGTTGTTCGTGATTATCGGTATAATCGTAAGTATTATTTTCATAAAAATTATACATTTCGGTTTCTTGCGGATTAGCAGTATAATCCTCTGTATTTTCAACTATCTGCGTAAATAAATCTTTACATTTAAAATTTTGGTTATGGGTGATATTAGTATTACCGGATGCTATATCCATAGGGGTAGGTTTTGGTTGAAGTCTTGCAATATTTGAATTTGGTTTGAATACATTTGTATTGGGTTTCGGCCAATTATTTTGAAAATTTGTACTTGGATTAAAAGAAGTTCTTTGATTATTGTTATGAAAATTATTCTGAAAAGGTGGTCTAAATGGTATTTGATTTTGGTATGAATTATTCTGAAAAGGTGGTTTAAATGGTATTTGATTTTGGTATGAATTATTCTGAAAAGGTGGTCTAAATGGTATCTGATTTTGGTATGAAGAATTATTATTGTAGTGCATATTTGGATGTCCGAAATATGCCTGGTTTCTTTGCATGAAATTTGGATTTTGGACAGGTTGTCTGTAATACGTTGGTCGAGGTATAAAATTCGGTTTATTTGTTTGTATATTCGTATTAGGTTTGAAAGTTTTATTTTGAGTTCTTTGTTTAAATTCAATATCGGCTTCCTCGGCTTTTACATAATTTATGGCTTGTTCAATACATTCAGGATCTTTACATTTTACAATAATTTGAATTTTTTTCAGGTAAACTATTTATATAAGTTTTCAATGTTATTTGCTCATAATATTGTACTTTTACTTGTTTTACATTAATTGGTTCATTCGTTTCATTTAATTTTGAAATTAAAAGGCTAAGTAAAGTCTGAAGTCTTAAACCAAATTGATTTAAATTTTCATTTCTGTTAGGTGTGGTCGAAATAAGATCGTTCATCAAACAATCGATATTTCGTCCATCAGAGAATGTATTTTGCAAAGTTTGCTTAATTAAACCCCATGTATTTAGTTCATTTCGTGGACAAACAATATTTGCTGCATGACCACGTAATTTACTTATTATTGTACTAATAATACACTTATTAATTGGATTTAAAGGTTCCCTAACATTTTGAAAACTTGTTATAAGTTCCTCACTAGCTCTAATAAAAGATGGTAAGATGTGTTCATCTCCGTTAAATAATGGTATATTGTCTGCGTATATACGATATAAAGCGTGACCCATTTTTTCGTTTAAAACTGGTGGATTTTGAACAGTTAATTTGTTAAATATGTTAGCTAAATCCTCCAGATTTCAACTATTAAATAATAAATTCTTACACTAAAGTAATAATACAGAAAATTTAAATAAGTAGTACTATTTTTCAAATTAAATTTTCCTTAGTAGTCAGACTCTATTTTATTTAGTGAAAATTTTATAAATGTGGCTGGTACTATTTATTTGCTAAAAATAGTAAAATTTCGTTCTTTCTACTTTAGTAGCAGTGGTTAAACGTAAGTTTATTATTTGTATTAATATTAATTTTATTTGTATACAATAAGACACAAAAAAAAGTATTCTTGACTTACATTATTATTAGGAACAATGTTGTCCTCATTTGACTCGATTAATTAATCCTAAGTGGAAATGTTGTACCAAAGTGTGGGTCCAACTTCCGATTCCTTATCCTAATTTTCCTGTGACGACCTGATTGTCCAGCGGCGATATTCTTTCACCTATCACAAGATTGTGAAATAAATCTTCCTAAATCCTGGCTTCTGCTTCTGTAAAAGCTACTCAATTCACTTTTACGATCTTCTTGTAGGGTACTTAATTCGCCTACGAAAGTTGATGTTTTCACTCACTAATTTGCACGAATTTCACACTCAATTTTAATGATTTGTTCGTCGTATCACTTAACGATTAAAATCGAAGAGAATCTTATTCATAGAACTCTGTAATACGATCCGACCCGACTGCGCCAGTTATGATTTAAAGTCGAGAAGAACAGTTTTTAAAAAGAATTTATTTTCACAATAAAAATGAGTTGTTACACGTCTCGATGCTCGTAACTAACTGACTATAATTTTAATAAAGAACAGAAGCTTACAAATGCTGAATTTGCGGGTTGCTTTATCTCAGCCCACATCCTGTGATAAGGCATAACATAGGATACGTAACTTGCCCATTAAAATTTCTTAAAACTGGATCCCGTCCCATATTAAATATTGAGAGGGTTTCTCTTGATCGATTGCTAGATTGTAGATGTAATAGTTATAACCACCTTTTCAGGTATTTGGCATGACACGTATAATATCGAGAGTGTAATATACTAAATAAAATTAAATTAATTATCAAAATTTTAATAGCTCGTGCTAAAAGCTAGATAATATTCAAAGAAAAACATTCATTTATAACGTATGAGGTATATTACAATATTTAATTTTCTTTTTAGTCTTCCCTGCCATGTACATTAGAAGGTCTGGTTTCCCAAAAATCAAGGAATAGAAGACAGAAAGTACCCTCAAGAAATATGGCGATTTGCGGAATTCTATTCTTCTACAGCTTACAACTACGTTCCTTGACTTGAGAAAATCTGTTACCCTATCTGATAACAAAGCTCTTGTGCATCTTTAATAGTGACAACTAGTTAGCATGCTATATCATAGTTTTTATTAATTTAGGAAGTTCGAGTTAGATAAGTTCGACTATTAATATTTTTGGTGTTTTAATCTTTACCTTGAAATTGTTTAAGAACACATTTTATTAGTTTGGCTTTTTTTTACATACTTTTTTTATACGTATAACTATTTTTTAAATGGTAGCTAAAACATTATTTACTAAATTCAATCATATGAACTTCGCAAATTCCACTAATCAATTTGAGATTACTGTTTGGCTGTAAAAATGATTTGCAATAAAACATATAACTTTGTATGAGTCATTAGGTATTTGCATTATATCATATTTTCAATTTACTGCTCCTAAAGGGCCCATTGTGGCCTATGTGCTTTGTATTTCTCTTTTATTAATATGAGAAACCGGGAATGATACCACTTGTAAACATTCGCTTGAAAATATAAAAAAATATATAAGATTTGCGTTAAAAATTAAAAACATTTTGATACTTTAGTTTTATTCTAGACTAAATACAAGTAACTGTCATGGCACTTAAAATATAACTTTATAGGTACCGAATATCTTGACAGTGAAAATATTTACATTTCTAAAATGTACTTAAAACATTTGGGATTAAACTAATAAAATTATTTGCATAATTGGTAAAAAAAGTATCGTACTTTTTTTTTATTAACCATAGTTTTTATAGTCAAATATCAAATATTATTATTTACCTACAAAACTTTATTTTATAACCAACTTTCTGAATATTCCTCATATACAAGATTAAAACATTTTAAAATACCTAGGTATACCTGCGTTTGCGCAAAAGAACCCTTGCAGTACTTGTCGAGGCAAAGAAAGAGACGCTCTTTGTTTCACTGTTTGCTGTGTTAAAATTAGGTAAATACCATATCCAGCATATATGTCTGTGGTAAATACTCATTCTTCTAATACACATGGGCAAAACCGAATTGTATGCAACCCGCAAGGGTGTAGTATCTCTCAACACGTTGAATAAATGGCAGAAATGGTGAGATTGAAGGATTTATTTTTTTATTTTCTTTATCTTAAATATTTTATTAAAATTTATGTAGATTAATTGATCTTTAATCTTTTAAGAGGTAAAAGAATTATGAAACTCTTTAGTATTTTTTGATTATTTAATAGAACTCTAAAAATCTATTAAAACTTACTTATGCTTTATGAAACAATATTTGAAATCTATTTTAACATATTTTTAGATGAAATAAATGATTATACTAGATTAAAATAAATTATTGGAAACAGAATTAAGAAAGAGGTAATTTGTCAAAATAAAAAAAAACTAAATTGTACACACTTGCTTTTTATTTCTACAAAGTAAACATAATATTTATAACATTTATACAAAAAATATAATACGTACATAAAAAAATGCAATGTTTAGGTACAGAAAATATATTAAAAAATGTTTTTAACATTTATATTTTTTTATTAACAATTTTTAAACAATAGTAATTTAGAAATTGTTTGCCTAATGGTTGCTGATTTTTCATGTAATTCAATATTTAATAGTCTCGAATGATGGTGTATTCTGCATTTCATGAAAAGTTCCATTACTTTTATAATGATTTGGGTTTCATGCAAATCCTCAGAACGAAATTTGCCAGGTAGCTTAGTACAAAATCCTCAATTCTTTTTGAAAAATATTTAATAGCTGTATTTATTAGTCGCTTTTTAATTAAATTTTCTTTTCCAATGAAACATCAGAATTGTTTCTCAGCAAAATTTACGATTTTGTATACAAGGCATGTACTAAACCTCCTAGACTCACAATATTAGTAAATTTTTTAAAATTTTTAGAAATACTATATTTATGATCAATAACTATGCTGTCTTTTTTTAAAAGTAATATTTCAAGCAATGGTTACATGTACATCGATTTACAAGACTATGGACAATATAGTTAGTTGATATGGTATGGTGAATGTTGTCAAAATGCTCTCAACGTCTGTACGCAAAACGTTTTCCAAATAGACATGCACCAAATGCTGCAGGATACTAAATAGAGTTGTTATTATAAAGGGTGGTAGTTTGCCATCTTGGTTCAGTTGCATTATTATTAGTATTTATTAGAAAATGGCATTTTTTACATAGAAATCATGAAGATTTAATTAGGAACAACCTTAACATTAATCCTAATCTAATTCATTAATCCCATCTAAACTTTACTATTTGGTACAAAAAGTGTATTTGGCACACAGATGTTAATCATTTCCATGTGCTTTAGATGCATTAGTATGTGTATACAGAAAGAAAAAATTTCGTGTACTTACATACTAGAAAAGATAAAAAATGTATACGAATCTAAATAAAATATGAATTAGATAAACAATGGTTAAGCTACTATTGCACGAATATGTTTACTTACATATAAAATTTAAATAATGAATGCATGAAAGTTAAAAATTATGCAAATGCATACTATAACTACTATTGCGTAAATATGTTTACTTTATAAATTATAATATAGACATATTAAAGTGTTTTCAATCACTATCAATGTCCTCAAAAATGTCAGTGTTTTCTCCCCCAGTGATAATGAGTGCCATATGTTCGGAGACAATAACTTTCTTTTTCTTATGCAGCTTTTATCATGGTGACTGTGCGTTTAACATAGTTGACTTTTTATTATGCTACTATTAGCTCTTTCTCAAGTATGTTACACATCCCTATCTTTGAGCACTTTTTTTATCATAAAAACGTTTTGCAATTCAATTGGCAATGACATGGAGGCAACCGCAACAGTTCATGCCCAGGCACTCTATCGAATCTACTATAAAGAATTTACTGGGTACTGGCAATTGAGTAATCAAGTTATCATTAGAGGCCAATTCTGGATACTCTATATTATGTTCCTTTAAATAAGTTTGCATGGCCTCTTTCTCTGAAGATTTTATAGAAAATTTGTTGACTTGCCCACTGTGGTAATTGGCATTATCCATCGAATGCAGGCAATATATTATGTTACAACCACTGTCAAAGTTTTGGGAATTAATTTCTCTATGATAATCTCTAGTAGCTCTTCCAGATTTAAAAATTAAGCTTGCTCCCTCAATAAATCCTTTTCCTGTACCAGCATGAAGTACAATACGCCTACAACGAAAAGCTATGTTATGCCTAATGAGTAATGTTCCAAATTAATTATGCAAGCCGCAAATAATTTGCCTAAATGACAAAAACAGTACAGCATACAACAACATTGTTCTTTCCAAGATATCAAACTTAGTTCTCTAGTTAGTTAAACAGAGATATAAAAAAACTATTCATTTAATCTTACTTTTACTAAATTTATACTGTACTTTAATTTTAAAACAGTGCATAGGAAGCTTTCGGTCAAGCTCGTGCAGCCCTCTAGATATAAAATGTAACTGTGATTTACCACAGCACAGCGGCCAGCAGTGCAATTGATTTGAGATCAAGAACAGAGATGCAATCCATGTTCTGCCCTCTACACCGAAGAATGTAAGAGTTTGAACTTGGCTGCTGCCTTATGTAGTATGCAAATATGGAAACACAGTAATAAAAAAATTAAATTTTGATTATTACAAAATATGGAATCAACTTCATTTTCTATAAAAAAAAATGCTAATAAGTTACCTTGATTCATCTCCTTCCCTTTTGGCAGATTTAACATTGTCATCTTGCCATGATTTTCTTATGGAAAAAATCCAAGCGTTGTCAAGGAAAACATATAGTTTTCTTGAAACACTCAGTTTTTCATTTTCCATATATGGCATCAGAAAGCGACATCCGACATGTACTATATTGGGTTTCTCCATTAAATCTCTTCTGGGATCATCATTTATAAAAAAAAACTATTTTTTTTAAGATTCGGAAAATGCTGCTCTGAATTGCTGGACAACTCTATCTTCAAGGAAAACATGGAAATAAGAATTTCTGCAAATATTGAAAACAAAAAAAATAAATCTGTTTTATTTATTTATTTTTTATTGGGTATTACATATGCATCCTTTCAAGCCTAATTTTTTATATTTTATACTGTCATTCGTATCTGAATGCGCTAGTATAAAAGTTTTAGGTAGATAATAAATCAAACACAACACTTTAAATATATTTTATCTTAGAAACTATTAAAACTACTAAACTAGGAACAAGATTGCATTGCAAAAAGATATGGCAATTAAACCAAAAAGAAACATTTTTACACATAACTGTAACTTTTCTTTTTGGTGTCAATATTTTTTTAATTACAATATTATTTTGCTTCTAATATTAAGAATACTATTATTTAATTCAATACAATCTTGCCCTAGATTGAGTACCTAGTTGTTTTAATATTTTCTATGATAAAATGTATTTGAAGTATTGTGCTTGATTTTTTAGGTACCTAAAACTTTTATACTAATGTATTCAGATAATAATGACAGTATTAAATATAAAAAAATGATAGCTATTTAATACTGTTCATCATATTTTGAAGGTTTGAAGGGATGCTGATGTAATACTCAATAATTTTTTTTTTTTAAATGTATAAAAAAATAAATAGCCAAACAAAACTCTGGTGTATGCAAATATAGGTAGCAGTTTGAAATTTCATTTTCAATTAGATTATTTTCAACATTCAGTTTGAGGTGTTATGTTACAGTTTATTTAGAAATTAAGCAGATATAAAAATGTATAAAAAAAGTGACTTCATAAGCTAGGCAGTGTTTAAGAAAAATATAATACTTACTTTTAGCGTAAATGTCTGATTTCCATCCTTACAGTCTCTAGTATATCATCAGTTAAAGATCTAGTTCTTTTTCTTGTCAGGGGTTGATTAGACGTTTCAGTGAGTCCATCTTTGCATAGTTCAATAACTGACCGAAACATGCCTACACACACTGCTGTAATCTAGGTTAAAAACATAATAATTAAATTATAGCTAACTTTACAATATTTTGGATAACTATTTATTTATTGCTACTGTATGCGGAGAAAAAGATGTAGCATCAAAAATAAATCATACCACGAAAAATGTCTAGTATGTACGTAGTAGAAATTTTTTTTTTAATAATTTATTCCTTGCTTTTTATTCTCAAAAAATTATACCAACTATATGTCCTAATTCCAAATTTGCATAGTTATAGTTACTTTATCTCAATTATACTTTCAATGGTGCTGAACTGTGGGAATTTGGTTTTAAAGAAGAGAAAGACATTCGACAGCATCACTTGAGCCACCTCGTTTCCCTTTAAAACTAGATTTTTCGGTTAACCTAAAATATCATTAACAGAAAATTTTCTTTAGAAATGAATGTGCTGCACTTTCTCACAGCTCATAGGGAAAAAACACATTTCTCTTCATTAAGCTTGATTTATACATCATACAGCACTTCTTACTTTACTTAGAAATAGGTTTATTGTGTAGAAACAGAATACAAGAAAAGCAAAACATAAAAGGTATAGTGAAAATCACTTAATACCTCGTCAAAAAAATTCAGTGACTTATTGTCACACTAGTGTTGAAGTTTCGACATAAATCCTAAAAATAGGAGACCATATTTTACAATTAAAAAAATATAATCAACAATTATCTTAAAACTTACCTTCTTTACTACGTTGTCACGTAAAGTTCCTTGGTCACTTTTGTTTAATATAACGTAATTGTAATAAACACAATAATCAATCCCACTAAATGAAACACAAAAGTACATAAAACAACGAGAAAAAAGCAATAATATCAATCAATACACAAAACGGATCGAGGTTAGGTAAAATATTTTCTTTTGTTATATCAGTCTGGTTATATCAAGCATTGCAAACTTATAATTCCCTAAATTACAAACATGATCGCCAACTATAGCATTATTAGTAAACTATTATGAGTTTTGCAATAAACGAGTATTTCGTTCTAACTGGGATCTCAGTTAATCTATGATGTTTTACGGTTACACTGCATAAATAAAAAGGATAATTTCCTTCGACCATAAAACATGGTCGAAGATAATTTCATTTGGTGTAACGTAACTGAAATCTCAGTTAGAAAGAACGCACCTATTTACTTTTTGCAATGAAGTGTAATAAATAAAGATAGCATTAGCACAAACAAGGTATGTCAAAGTGAGCTAACTATATTCGTTTATTGCAAAAATCATAATAATTTATAAATGATGCTATAGTTGGCAATCGTTGTTTTACAAGTCTGCAGTTTGCATTGCAGATGTGTTTGTGAATTCGGAGTCTATCTGTTTTATGTCATTTTGTAATTTTTAAAGTTGCATGAAAAATGTACCACACAAAGTACTTAAACGTATTGCTTTTGTTTGTGCATAGAGAAACTAAAAATAAAATGTTTGTCTGTGTGTTCGTGTAATTTTGAACTGAACATGCATCGAATTGGAAACGCAGGGTACTTTCGACTCCCATCAGCTGTAATCGAATAGCACAAATGTGGTCTAGTTAACAGAACGTGTTATTTTGTGTATTATGAAGTTTGAGAAACTAATATTATTGGTTATTTAATATTTAAAACAGTTCTTATTGTTTTATTTCGTTAATTTTGTGTACTCAAAATTGAGACGAGTGTATTTTACGGAATTGCCTCGTGATATGGAAAAATTGCTTTTATACCTTCAAAAAGAAGACCACTACAAATAGTGATGGATTTCCAAATATTACACATGGAAATATTGTTATTTATTTGGTTTTTGAGTGTAGTGTCTATACAAAGAAAAAATTGAGTGTTAGTGGTTGAGTGAAGGGAGTGCTTTAAGGAATTTTCCGCAAGAGAGCTTATTGTAAAGGTAAGATTAATAAGTTCAATTATCAGTTTTCATCACTCTCAATATCAGGGATTTATTCACTATAATTTATTATAATAGGTAGATTGGGTATATTTCCATTTTTAAATTGTACAATACTCACAAAGATGTAAATATTTTGAATTCCCCATTTCGTATTTGCACGAGAGTTTCCATAAAAACACAGATACTGTGAAAAATAACAAATTTAATGATGTGAAAAATGTAAATCAATCAATAGTGAGAAAAATGTTTTAAGCTGTAGTTGGATTCAATAAAACAATTCAAAAAATCCATAGGTTACTATGTTTTACTTTTCTGGCTGTTACATGATGTTTAATTTTCGAGTAAAATATTTAATTTTAAAAAATGAGTACCTTTTGATCGATAGCACAGTTAGATGCTATTTATCTAATGCTATTGGAAAAAGAAAAGAATTGTCGCCAAGTAATGGACATTGAGATATAATTTGGCAACACTGCCATAACTTTCGCACACGGCTAGCTTCGTCAGCGGTTCTCAAACAATTTGGTGTATTATTTAAAATATTTTTTTTCTGCCACTTCTGAGCAACTTTTACTAAGGTAAATTTTTAGCAATCGACTTCTTTTACCAAGTACTACCTTCCATTAAAAATATATTCCCAAGTTCGTAAACACCCTGTATATGCACAGACAGATGCATATTACCAACAAATGTAACCTCATTCTCCATTATTAATATTATCGCATTCATATATACATAATTATGTGTTGTTTACCAATATAGAACTATCTATACTGTATTTTATATGCAGACTCCTGAGGATGTCTTTAAACAAAGACGACATATCCGACATTTTTGAAATTGGTTTTCTTCTTTAATTGACAACACCCCAACAATTTACCAAATAAAACATTTAAAATAAGGGTCATTCAGTTTCAATAAATTTGAATATGATATAAAGTTAAGCAGTGATGAGAAACCATTTTCGACTACAACTCCTACAAGAGTACCACTTCCTTTATTGGATAATGTTGAATTAGAGCTGAAGCGTATGGTGAAAGGGCATAATAGATGAAGTCGGTGTAAATAACCCAACACCTTGGTGTTCTCCAATGGTTTGCGTGCTAAAAAAAATCATCAAATAAGGATTTGCACTGATTTCACCGAATTGAATAAATATGTCCTTCGGGAGAAAATAATTTTACCAACCGTTGACCTGACATTGGCCAAGGTACGAAACGCTAGATTTTTTCTCAAAAATTAGATTGTACATCAAGCTTTTGGCAACTTTCTTTGTCAGAAGTAGAGACTACATAACATTTTTGACTCCGTTTGGTAGATTTAAATATAAACGCGTACCATTTGGTATATCCTCAGCCCCTGAAATATATCAACAAGCGATGAATAAATTATTCAAAAATATTCCAGGCGTCTTAGTGCATATGCACGACATCACTATTTTTGCACCTACCAAAGAACATGGTTTTATATTGAGGAAAGTTCTAAAGTTATTACAAGAACAGGGACTTACATTAAACAAGAGTAAATGCCAAATTGGAATAACTGAAATCAACCTTCTGGGACATATAATTGGACAAAACGATTTAAACATTGACAATGGTAATATTAAAGCGCCAACAGATTTTTCGAAACCAGAAAATGTGACTCATGTTAGGCATTACTATTACTGTTCCAGTTTTATAATTATACGATGTGCGTCGAAAAACAAGGATACTTGCCGATTCGTCTTTCTATGGATTGGACGCTGCCTGGAATAGTTACAGGATGATGGTCGATGGGCTCCAGTGATTTATTGCTCCAAGAGCTAACAACATTATGCTTAGATAGAAAAAAAAGCATTAGCTTGTGTATGGGTTTGTGAACGACTAGATCAGTTTTAAATAGGAAAAAAATTCATTATACAAACTGACCACTTCTGAGTATTATGAAAAGAAAATCAATTAACGATTTAACCATTCGACTTCAGACATTTCGTCTACATTTGGCTAGATTCGATTATGATATTGAACATGTTTCATGTAAATATGTTTATGTGCACGACACATTATCAAGACCCCCGATGGAAGGAAAAGAAGATAATGATTTTTTAGATGAAGATATTTGTTATCATGTTAATTTTATTAGTCATAAGATCGCGACAAACTTAGAGACAATTAAATAGATGATAAGAAATGATCAAAGCAAAGAGATGAAGCAATTGAAAGAATATGTGAAAAAAAGGCTGGCCAACAAAGAAAGAAGTAAATAAAAAATGTCAAATTCCAACATGATATATGATGACATTTTATACTACCGTGACAGATTTGTTATATCTAAATCAATGGGCAAATGCTAAAAAAATACATGTTGGGCATCAGGGTTTCAACAGCTGCAATGCAAGAGCAAAAGAAACAATTTGATGGCCTCACGTAAAAGACTACATACAAGATTATGTTCAAAAATGCCACACTTGTATTAAAAATAGCAGTCTGGAAACTGATCACATGACCCTCAGAGAATTACCTAACATACCCTTCAAACACGTAGCAACAGATCTTTTTGTTTACAGAAATATAACATATTTAGTTGTGCAGAACCGTTACTCAAAATACTCAATTGTCACACAATTGAAGAAAACCAAAATTGAGGATGTTATCGAAAAAATTAACGACATTTTTGCCGAATTTGGAATTCCAAGGAACCTTTATTCTGATGGAGGTCCACAGTTTGAGAACCACATATTTAAGAAAATTTCCAAAACCTACGAGTTCGAACATGTCACCAGTAGTACGAGGTTTCCGCAGAGTAATGGACAACCTGAACGATCTATAAGATTATCAAAAAATCCCATGAAGAAATGTTACGATTGGTATTTGGGACTGTTGTCATATCGAAACACAGGTGGAAATCTAAGAGAAGTATTACCTATGATACCAGGTAAATTAAAATCTTCTTTACCTAACCATAAAGAAATTCGTTCTGAAGATAGAACGAGAAAATAATAAAATCAATTATAACCAAAGACATAGAGCAAATCATTTCCCAGAATCGAATAAAAATGATTTGGTTTGGATTCTTGATATGAAAAGGTCTGGATACATCACAGCTCCAGCTAAAGAACTAAATTCTTATGTCATTAATATAGAAGAAGGCCTTTTAATGCAAAATAGATAGTTTTTGAATAAGTTGCCAGCGTTGCCAGAGAAGAGAGTATAATGAAAAGTTGTGAAAGTTCAAGTGAAAAGATTACAGTGAGTGAGAAAAGACAAAAAGTAACCGAAACGTGCAAAGACCAAAAATATATGATGACTATGTTTGCTATGGAAAAAATTATAAATAGAAACATGATCATGTTTTATAACTTTTTTATTGTAATAACTCATTCCATTTTTGTACAATTTAGTTTCGTTTAAATTTAGTAACAATGATCTGTATTTCCAACTTATACTAGCTTAAACAAAAACAAAGAGAGATGTATAGTTGGCAACATTGAAGCGGTTGGTAATGTAAAATGTCCAAATATTAGATGTCAGGGGGTCGATTCTCAAATGTCACTTTGGCCGATGTCGCAGGCGACAATACCATTTGTCTAGTGAAATAAATAGTACGCTATTCTGGAACGTCATAGTAGACAATTTTTTAGTAGAGATAAAGACGAGTGGGTCAAACCATTCGACATTCAACGTCGTGATCGATATTTTATTTTTTTGTGGTAGAGAGGGATTCGTGAATGATTAATACTTCTTTACCTAACCTATGTGTTGTGTTATTCGAGTGCCCATGCTACAAAAAATGAAAAAAGTAGGGTAATTTATTTGTTTCCATATCTAAAAATGGATGAAACGTTTCCATTTGCTTGACCTTCTAGTAAATTTTTGTCTGTTGTTTTTTTGAGCATCTTTAAATTAAAAATGTGGAGAAAATTTTCCTGATAATAAAATTTCGTACTCTGTACTTTTTAGTAGGTCCACCAATGTATTTTTTTTGTTGCTGTGAACAATAATGTAATTTTTTATCCATCGTTAATATGATTGATACTGTGTCAAAAGTCAAAAGAACCACAAAACAAAATACTGGAGAAGATAGCAATATTTATAATGCAATGTTGCCGTCCGTTAGTCATCGACAATATGTCTACTGCTAATGTCTACTAAAACTTTCATGTCGAACAGCTCTCGAGAATACGTTCCACAGAAGTTACTCGACATCAATAATCGACAATTTGTCTCATGCGACAACTTCTTTCGTCATTTGAGAATCGACCCCCAGGGCTCCAATTATGTGTAATATAGATTTCTACATATCGCCTTAAAATGACGGTAATGGTATTACGCGAACACGTTTTTCTACTGTCGCTTCCTGTCATATCATCTCGTCGCGACACCAGCGTTGGCCAAGGATTTCACCGTCCACCGAATAGATAGAGATAATTTGCGAATAAAATAAACTTTATTTAGTGAGTACATGTTTGTTAAGGTTATGTTCATTCAGTTTAAAAATTGATAAGTACAATTTTTAGGTACCTATTTAATTTTTTAAGGATTAATGTATGTTTATCTTATAATATGCTTAACTGGCAAATGGTTACTGTTAAAAAATCTGATATTTTATTTGCTTCGTATTACTGCAATTCTATAAAAAAAATAATAAAATAATTATTGGATATTACATAACTGACATGAGGTTCCTTTCAAACCTAATATGATAAATGATAACAATAATAAATATCTATAGTTTCTTAAATTTTAAACTGTCATTCTTATTTGAATGTGCTAGTACAAAAATACTAAGAATACTATTATTTTTAATCCAGTGTAATCTTGCTTCTAGATTGACTAGTTTTAATAGTTTCTACGATAAAATATATCTGGTCACGTGTTTGATTTATTATTTACCTACTACTTTTATACTAGTGCATTCAGGTAAGAATGACATAAAATATAAGAAGCTATAGGTATTTATTATAGTTATCATATTAAGTTTGAAAGGATGCTTGCCATATAATTATTTTATTTATTTTTGTAGAAATTACAGTACGTTGCCACCACAACTATGAGAGTAACCAGTAAACATTGGAATGTTTTCTTAACCATTGCGAAACAAATAAAGCATTAATAACAAACAAATGCTTAGGCATGAAGGGTCGGCAAGAAACGAAGGAACTGTGGGAGATTGTGTCAAGTGAGTTAAATGGTTCAGGGTATGGATCTAAACCAGTGGAGGAGTGAAGGTAATAATCCTCACCTCACAAAACTTTGTGTCATTTAAAAAATATTTTAATAATCTCGAATCATTTTTGTTCAGACAGTAACGGACTGGAAATCAAAAACTAAAACAAAATGGGCCAAGTTAAAAAAGAACAGACTGCAACTGGTGGTAGAGAGTGGGAAAAAATACAGTTGTTTGATGTGGAGCAAAGGCTTTTAAATTTAATGGGCACTACTTGTATGGAAGAAGATAGCCAAGTTATTGAGTTGGGCCTAGGAAAGGTTGGATATAGTTTTTATATAATATACATAAATATCTAGATTTTTAGTTCGGTCTCTGGCCAGGAAGTCATTTCTAATTTGTTGTGCTGTCTAGGAATTTTAAATAAGTAAAAATTTTTTACGACTGAAATTTTGGGGAAACATATGGGTTCTAATTGTTATGTCTACAGTCGTTTGGTTAAAGTCTGTTGTGAAATTTTGTGTTAATAATTATTTTATTTCGTTAAAATGTGACGTAATGTTCTTTATTTATCTAATGTAACTGAATCAGATTCAAGCACTGTGGATATTATTTGTTTTTGAAAGATCTCTTTAATTTTGTTTTGTTATACGTCTATCTAGTTTTAGACGTAAGAACATAATAAGTTATGAAATGTTGAGCCCTTGTTTTTTGAAGTTTTAAAGACAAAATAGGTGTTCAAAAACATATTTCACCGATTTTTCTATATATATTTCAAGTCCTGTTTTTCTGTACATTGCTAGATTTATATATATACATATTTTTTTTTTTAATGAAACGCTACATTTTGTTTGAAAGCTTTTCTTTAGCAATCCACTTATTAAAGGTTAAATGGATATATTTCAAATTTTAGCCTTAGATTTTCAACGAGCTGGTATTTGAATAATCACCAAATATGTAAAAATAAAGTGTTCCATTTGAAAATAATACTGTTGCAGTGGCGGCTGGTGGAATTTGGTTACCCCATATTTCAGTATTGGAGCATGGAGCCCAAGCAATATTTTAAGGCATGACTATCAGTACTGTATGAAGAAGTTTTCCAGAAAAAAAAATTGGAAAAAAATTTGCCAAAAAAAAAAAAGTTATACAAATATGTTGCCACTTTCTAGACCATTAATAAAATATTTCGCAAATATTTTATTAATGGTCTAGAAAGAATCTGGGGTGGCAGCGCATTTTTGTATCTTTTTTTTTGTCAAATTTTTTTCCATTTTTTTTTCTGCAAAATTTCTTCATTCAGTACTGGTAGTCATGCCTTAAAATATTGCTTGGTGTCATCGCTCCAATACTGAGATATGGTATAACCTAAATCCACCAGTCGCCACTTAACATTCTTTCTTGAAACCTGTTGGGATACCTACTTTAACAATTATGAAAGATTTACGTTTGTTATAGAAGTTCTGTTTATTTTATTATCCAAGTTTGAGTAGGCATTTAGTCTTAAAATACTGGTGTGATATTACTTTGTGATAAATAAATAAAATATATTTTTGTTTAATCTTTGTTTCTTTATAAACAAAAAATAATTTAAAATTCATTTTCTTAATTTAAAAGCAAAATAGAAAATTCAACATACAAATTTGCTTAAAACGGTACCTACCTATTTGGTTAGTTAAATAGAAAAAAATGATTGTCATTTTAGATTGGAATTGTCCAATTCTACACATTGAATAATTTGAATTTTCTTAAGCATATTGAATCATTAAAGGCACAAGTTATAATAAATCAAGATTTTATTTTCTATATATTCTACACATATTGAAAGAATCAATGTGATGATTTTAATACATGTTGATGATAATACATAAAAAATATCAAACAAAATATCTCTCAATAAGTTCCGAACTTGCTTGTTACCTCCCAATCGGTTCTAATCGTCATTATGAATGACGTCAGGTTCAATCTAAATGCCCAGCAACACATACATTATGTAAAATCACACAAACATTTATAATATTTCCCACTTTCCTAGGTTTATATCGCAGCTTTCTTTCGCCCATAATGCATCTAAATTGACTCTTTAGTGCTCCTATGCATCGCTCCACACAATTTCTTGCCCTTATTTGTGCTCGAGTGTAGGCAAATTCGGGAGTCCCTGCAATTGCATCAACAATTGGTGTCATTAACCAGCATTGTTGAGGATAGCCCGAATCTCCTACAGTTTTTGTCTCCTAGAAGCAAATATATGAAATTTTAATTTAAGTTAAAACAATTTTGGTTTTACCTAAATTGTAACATCTCTCCAGTTCTTCTCGGATCACAGAATTTCTCCATATGAAGCTATCATGCGTGGCTCCAGCATTTACAGCATTCACATTTAATATTCTAAGCCCATAATCAGAAATCTGAAACACATTTTTATTATTAGACCTATTATCATTAGAATATTGTTAATATATTTACTATTTGTACATTTTTGGAGTGAAATCCCTTTCGATTTAAATAATTATGTTCTTCAAAGGTTGGAGCAATCATTGCAACATGGGTGCAATCGATAGCACCTATAGTGCCCGGAAACTGGCAAGTTTGCATAAACCCTCGCTTTATGGCATTATCTGATCCACTCATCAGCTATATGGATAATAGCCGAACTTATCTCGCTCACTATATTCGAGACGGTTGCCTGACACATAGGAAAGTTAAAATTTTGACCAACAGACCGTTGGTATGATCCAGCGGCAATGAAATTTAAAGCTGATAATAGTTTACTCATTGGCGGAATAGATATAAGGTTCTGTGCACCGTTTAAATGTGGCTCAATTTGTGCAAACACGTACCGTACCATATCTTTGGTCAATCTAAAGGTGTCCATAAACTGATCGTCCCTTAGTGAAAACGTATCTGCAGTATCTCTCATGATTCGTTCAATATTTTGGAGACGAATATTTTCTCTCCGCTCTAGCTCGTCTATATGTAATACTCTTAATATATTAACTGGTAGCATCTTAGTTGGAACTCAGCAATGGAAAATAAAACTACACACAAGTACACGAGAATAATATCACAGTTTAACGGAATCACAAAACATATAGCTTAAGGCAAATTTATTAGCTTTTAGTCGCATCTGAATCATGTGGTAAGAAATTATTTATTCAACCAATCAAAATGTTGCTTTGTTAAACAGTTTAGATGCGACTAGGTCAGAATAATTCACCTTTAGAACAAAAATTCTACTAGTATCAACGTCGAAAGAGAAAAACTCCATAAAAGACGTCAATGTTTTCAGAAACGCATGATACTGCCGATGATAACCGATGATCAAAGCGACATACATAGAAATGTACGCAAAATACCAAACTAAGCGATAGTCACCTCAAATTGTAGCATGCGATAGTAGTGACGAAGCGTGAGTACACATAATGTCAGCCCAGATCTCTGTATTCAATGTTAGTTCAACAAAAGTATTTTGTTATCCCAAGAATCCCAAGTGTTCTCAATACTAATAAATAATTACAATACAGTAGTGATGAAGAGAAAATAATTATATCATCCATATAGACTAAACAAATTTTGCCTTTTAAATCTTTTAATACATTTCGTATTACCCTTTGGGAGGTAGCTGGCGCATTTATTAAGTCCAAATGGCCTTCGAACGTATTCGCAATGTCCATTTTCTACATTAAAAGCCGTTTTAGGGATAGAGTCTTTATGCATTTCTATCTGGTGGAAACCGGATGCAAGATCGAGTGTTGAGAAATATTGCATTTACCTAATTTATTCAAGATATCATCGATATTTGGTATAGGATACCTATCATCAATCGTTTTCTCATTTAATTTTCGGTAGTCGACAACAATGCGCCATTTTTATTTACCGCTCGCGTCTAATTTTTTTCGGGACTATCCATATTGGGCTAGATCAGGGAGATGCTGAAGGTCTAATTATTCCGTCATCTAACATTTTAGTTACTTGTTTTTGTACTTTCGGTTTATGCACAAATGGAAACCGATATGATTTTGTATGTACAGGTACTTCATCAGATGTTTTTATTTTGTGTTTCACCTGGTTTGTAAAGGTTAATTTAGAATTTTTAATATAAAAAATTTCTTTAAATTTATTGTATAATTTTAAATTTCGTATTTCTCTTCGCCATTTAATTGATTTACATGTAAGTATAGAATTACTAATGTTCATTTGTGAATTGTATCGTTCATTATTGGAAATACAATTAGTTTCGAAGTTATAAAATAAATGTCAAATTGTTATTTTAATGGATAACAAATAAGAGGGTTATCTAGTGTTACTGAAATAGTTTTGTCTTTGTAATTAAAAATTTTAAGGGGGCAGTTGTTTCGGGTATATACAACAGATTGTCTATTGTGCATTCAGAAATAATAATTTCGCCGTAATTTATGTTTACTGGGTGATCTTTTATTAATGCTTCGTATGCTGGGATCTCGATTGAAATAGAGGTTTCATATGATTGCAAATAATAAAACGATATTGTGATTTCATCATTTACTAATTGCTGATTCGGAATGTCTATTGATAAATTTAATTTAATTAGGTCATTAAGTCCTAAAATTCCGGCAAAATATGCATGGAAATTAAATAATAAAAATTGTGTTTGATGGTCACTATTAAATTCGGAAAAGCTGGTAACGTAGCTCGATATTTAATTGCATTTTCTTCTAAAAAAGTTTTTAGATTAGAAGGATTATAATATGTTAAATCTGGAAAATAATTTTCTGCGATAGATGGTTTTAAAATTGACGTAAAAGCTCCTGTATCGATTAATAGTTTCATATTGGGATTATATATTTGTACACAGGGTAAAGAATTTACTACAGCCGAATTCATTTCAATTAGGACTGATTGTATGGTACAGGGTCCTGTTGAAAATTTTGGCCATATAAATTTATGTCGTCTGTTGATTAACAGTATAATCAACATTATCGTAATTAATTGAATAATTGTTGAGATTAATATACTTTATCCGTCGAAAACATCACAGGCGCCATCTATGAGTTTCTGTGTTGACTGCATATTACTAGATCTTCTCTTTTCAATATCTAACGTTTAGTTAGTTAGTCAGTTGACTAATGTACTCCGTTGTGTTACCACAGAAGACATCCCAGCTAGCACAGTCACGTTAAAATGACGTCATTTTTTCGTCATTAGTTACGTCATATGATCCAAAATTATGACGTCAAATAAACGTAAATATGACGGCAATATGTCACAGCCCCACGACGTCATTTCAAGACCTTAATAAGACGTCATATTAAAAGGTAAATATGACGACAGTATAGGTGTTATACAATGGGATATATGACGTCATTATTACGTGTAATTAGACATCTTGAATAACCGTTTTACAGCTAGCCATTTTCTTGCTTGCAAAATAAAATTGCTGCAATTTTCATTTGTGCACATTGACATATGAACCAATTAAACAACTTGCTCGCAAGCAAGTTAGTGAAACGATTCATTTATGCAGCACATATGGAAGTTCTGCAATTTATTTTGCATGAAAAAAATTGATCTGTAAAACAACTGAAGAATTAAATTAAAAATTTATATTTTTCTAAGTGGTGATTCCAAATTTTCTTATTTCTTTCTGTACTCTTCTGTCAGTGATTAATGCAATATATTTATGGGTATTTGAAAAGTATAATAAATAATTACCACTTACTGATGTTTTATTGATTTTTATTATTGCACTGCCATATTTTAACAAAATGTATTATGTAAAATAAAAATACGTTAAGCAAATGTTTCCTTAAAATATAACTGAAAATACGATTCTGGATGCCAGATGAGGATTCAGAATACATTAAAACACAGAATTAAATTTATATCAAATTTAAAAAAAAAAATGCCACTGCCGTATTTGAACAAAATGTCTTATATGTAAAATAAAAATATGTTAAGCTAATGTTTCCTTAAAATATAACGGAAGATGCAATTCTGGATGGCAGATGATGATTCAGAATACATTCAAACGCAGAATGAAAAAATGCCACAACCATATTTGAACAAAATGTCATACCTATGTAAAATAAAAACACGTTAAGCAAATGTTTCCTTAAAATATAACAAAATACAATTCTGGATATCAGATATACATTCAAACAAACATATTAATGTATATGAAATTTAAAATAAAATGTGTTTATTGAAAACAAAATAAAATACGATTGGTCCATAACATAACTAAGCATTTTTTGTCTAAATTTCATTCGAATATATCATCACATAATGAATGATGATATGTGCACATACATATTTAATATGTGCCAAGCACATATTAAATATGTATATTCATCAAGCTAACCTAAAATATTAAAAAAAAAAACAGTCCGAACAATTCCTTTATGTAATAACTAAAATGACATAAAGGCAAAGCATACCACATTTTTAAAATTTAACAATTTCTGCAAAAATTGCTCTAAAAGCAAGTAAAACAAAATGTAGCTTACCACAACTATAAAAAACTCGTGCAATTTTGAACACCTGCCAGGCTTCCTCAATATTTCGGGGAGTCTTTAACGCTTAATTATATTCACTTTGTTTTTTGTAGGGTGGCCAAAAAACTATACATTTTCGTGGGGTGATCCACTGGTCTCTAACAACAGCTAAGCCGCCCCCTTGACAATCGTCAAATTGCACTATAACATAAGCCATTATATATACCGTAACTGCACTGTAAAAAATATTATTATTTACATTAATATTCTAACCTCAAGGAAATTAATCATACAAACCTGTTAAAATAGACAAATATCATCCTAACACGAAAATTGCTAGGTAGCCATGATAGATATCGATATACTTGTTGATTCGTTGGTTAAGAATCAGACGCAGAAGCAAAACCCGATGTTGCCAGATAGTCAAATTTCCATCATTACGACGGTACACGACACACGTGTCTATGAACTTCTGCACAACTGTTTTCTTAGCGTCATTTTAAAACTACAATAAAAGTAACTGACACCTGTTTTTTCTTTTTTTAAATAAAAGTGGACATACTTAATAAAAATTTACTTTTTTTTTTAATTATTAATGTACTTACCCCAAAATCATCATACATTGACTTTATTCCAAAAAACGGTTATCACTTATCACTGTCAATTTCGTAAGTTAATGAGAGACAGACATACTTGTGACTATATGATTATTATATCATGCTTTATGAGGTATGACATACAGTCTTTTTAGACTCGCTCAATGTTGGGGTAACGAAATCATCATTAGTTTATTCGAAATTCTATAAGGGGCATCTTCAGATTTAATTAAGTGTAAAGAGAGAGGGTTATATGTTTGTGAAATGGAATATCCAAATAGTAGTATATTTTCGTAATTACAGCACGTTTGGCAACACTGCACATACCGTACCCCGTTCCTGTAGTTGACGTTTGCTATTGGTTCGGTTGATGTCATTCTTGTTCATGCGTGATCATGATCAATTCAAATGCAAGCACCCTCAATGCCGGTAGTAGGTACTGAATACCGAATTAAAGAAATTGAGCATTCAAAACAATAACATTTTATTTCTTTGATCTCGTTTCACTCCGAAAATAAAAAAGAAAACAAATAGAAATAAGTACGTATATGCTCGCTGTGGTAATTTCCAAACATTTAATTACGGTGAAATATTAACTCGCCGAGCAATTTTGGCGAAATTTTTAAACAGGGGATAATGGCACATAGTAATAAGAATAAGAAAATATTATTTTATTAAATTTTTCCGTTTGTTTATGAAACTCAAATGCATATTTTACTTTTTCCATAATGACGCATACATCACGTAAAATTGACGTCATTTCCATAACTGAAATTTGACGTTATAATACTGACGTCATATATACCGTCATTTATCGGTCAGATGACGGCGTAGACCAATTACCACCTAAAAAGGACGTCATTTTGACGTGACTGTGCTGGCTGGGATATACCTATGTGTTACGTTGTTTTCAGTATTTTAGAGTTAAATAAAGAGTGGTCTTGTAAAACTGCATTTTTATTGTCCTGTAGTCCAATAGGTTATGGGCCCAGGGCACGCGACCACTGCGTGAAAATGTTATAATAAAACACTGTTTTCTCTTCGAAGGTTGTTAACGAACTAACTTTATTAACTACATGTCAACACTAGATGGCAACGATGGTGCCAACTTTAAAATATTTGGTACAAAAGTTACTAGGTGCATCAAATTTCAACACCCCCACTTAACAAATATTTAAGATACACTATATTCTACTATACCTAAATCTTTAACACACTTATTATGTTTAACATTACCTAAACTTTTTGTTAACACATCAGCTGACATTTCTGCTGTAGGTTAGTATTTCAATACTATTTGATTGGTTGCGACAACTTCTCGAATATAGTGATATTTTATATCTATATGCTTACTACGCTTATGGAGCATATGGTTTGTTGACAATTTCTGTGCTCCCATATTATCATTATATATTGTTACACGATTGTCGCTTCCAGTCAAATCATACAGTAAGTTTTTTTAAATATATAGCCTCTTTTGCAGATTCACATATTCCCATGTACTCTGCCTCTGTGCTAGAAAGAGCTACAATCAAATCCTTGTAATTCAAGTTCATCTTTTGAATATTTAAATAATCTACAGTATTTTTTAAATATCTAAGAATGTGTTGTTGAATTTATTAGCAGTAGAAGTATTTTTTGGATAAATAAAACAGCAACACACTTGGAACAACAAGTGTGTTGCGTTTTTTTTTATTTCACACTAAGTTTAGTTACATTGCATTGTTGCAGTTTGCAACCTTTTATGCAAGTGGCGCCATCTATCTTATGATAGAGATAGTACCCAGTATTAAGTTCATTCCAATACAGGTTACATTTTAACACCCCCGCTTAATTTAAACATGTCTACATTTGAAATTATACAAAAATGTGAATAGAGTACATGAAATATGAATAATGAATATTTATAAAACAACTGAAATACAAACTTCACATAAAAATAATAAGTAATTCTACTATTAACGGCCATTCTCACCGATTACTCTTTAAGCAACCCTTAATTAAGGTTGCTTAAATATTTAAATATGCTTTAACCTTGCTTGCATTGCACCGTTAGATATTTAAGTCCGCTTTACTAAGTATAGATTTTACTTGTAAAACACCTACTTTTAGTTCATTTGTACTTGTTGTCAACTTCGTTACGTTATTTGTCATTCCTTCCCATATATCTATTAGATATATGTTCCCTCTTAACCTCATATTTTGTATTTGGGGACTATTTAACCACATACATATCACTGGGAAACTCCAAATTGGCTTCAATTAAAGTTAAAATATACAAAACAGTATCTTTGCGCAATCTAAATCGCCTAAAGAAAGTTAGATCATCTAACTCATCAAAATAATCTCTTCTGATGTAAATTCTTCTGGGAAACCCGAAATCGATAATTTCCAATATGTCAATGTCGTCCTCAAAGATATCTTCTTCATCAGATTCCATTTTATAATATAATTTAAAATTTTAAATATTGAAAATTGAAATCATATAAATGACCAATGATGACACATAATTTGTAAAAATGCGCATACTCAGAACAAATCTTAAATTTAAACCAGCTTTAAGCCACCATTTTTCAGAGCTTAAATTTAAGGAAGGTTTAGGGCAATTTAAGTACGTTTAAGCAACGGTGCAACGGAAAATTTAGATTTAAGCACGCCTTACCGTTAAACCTTCCTTAAGAAGCACGGTGAGAATGGCCGTAAGTAAAATGTAAAATGGTTACAATTTTGTTAAAATGATTTTACATTTAACTTATTTCTAAAATTTTCAAACTTTGCTCTAGGTAATTATTTAGTAAAAATATCAGCGATGTTTTCATTTGACGGTACATATTTTAGCTGAACTAAACCTTTCGCAACAATATCTTTAATAAAATGAGCTTTTATATCAATATGCTTAGGCCTTTTACTATTGTCAAAACTTTCAATAGAGTGTAAAGCACTTTGATTATCAATCATTAGTGTGGCTTGTACATTATTTATAGATAGGTCACTGCAAATACCTTTTAGATAAATAAGTTCAGAACCTGTCAACGCACTAGCGAAATATTCTGACTCGTAACTTGACTGCGCAACCACATTTTGTTTTTTTGAAGTCCATGATACTAAGTTATTATTAAAATAAACTGCACAACCACTTACACTTTTTCGATCAAGATGATCGCTGCCTCAATCAGCGTCGGAGTATGCAAGAAGTTGATTATGTTGAAATGTTCTTTCAAATATCAGTGCTATGTTTTGGGTGTATTTTAGGTATCGTAGTATACGTTTCGCAGCTTGCCATAGTTGTTCAGTCGGTTTGTCCAGAAATCTACTTAGAAATATGACAGAAAATGATATGTCGGGTCTACTTATGGTAGCTACGTATAATAGCGAGCCAATGAGTTCTCTGTAGGGTATATTTTCTTTTATTTCTTGACTTTCTACTTGAAAATTTGTTTCCATAGGTGTAAAAGCTGATTTACATTCTTTCATTTTAAATTTTATTAACATCTTGTCAATTAAGGTTGTCTGAGTTATGCACATCTTATTATTATGAGTTTTTATTTCCATACCTAAGAAGTTTTTAAGTTCTAGGTTTTTAGCTGCAAATTCATTTTCTAGTTCTTTAACAATTTTATGACTATTTGGTCCTGAAGTGATAATATCATCGACCCATAATAACAGCCAAACACTTTGTCCTGTGTATAAACAGAAATCATTTCCTGAACGTTTTAATCCGTTTTTCTCAGCAAATTTATGAAAGCATTCGTTCCACATTCTTGGTGCTTCTCGTAGACCGTATAAGGCTTTTCTTAATTTTAATACATTATAATTTTTGTCAATGGTAACACCTTCGGGAATTTTTATGTATATGTCACTGTTTAGCCTCCCATGTAAAAATGCCGTAGGTATATCAAATTGTATTATTTTCCAATTGTTTAGCAAGGCATGTGAAATAAACATTCTGATTGTTTGATATCTCGCTACTGGTGCATAAACATTAAAATGTATTTCTTCTTGGTAACCTTTAGCTACTAGTCTAGTTTTTTTCAGACCATTTTGTTTCATTTTAAATATCCAACGTGTATCAATAGCTATTTTTCCTTCTGGTAGTTTAGCAGGTTCCCAAGTACCATGTTTTTCATGAGCCCTTAATTCTTTATTTATAGCTAGTTTCCATTCGTGTCTTGATTTCACTGCTTCGTTGTAGTCTTTGGGTTCGTGATCTTCTGTGATAAAGAAATATGCAGAGTACAATTCATAGTCGCTAAACTTATCTGGAGTCTTTATTTTTCTTTTATTTGGTTTTTCCTTATTTCTGACATGTTTTTCTAGATTTTCTTCATCTTCAGAACTTGTCTCTTCCTCTTTATCTTTTATATAATCTTCCAAATAACTTTCTTCTTTATTTTCTTCCATTTCTTCATTTGGTTTTTCTTCTAATATTCCATAATGTACGATGTCTGTTTCATCGAATCTTACATCTCTAGATACAATTATTTCATCTGTTGCAGGGTTCCACAGTCTATACCCATTTGTACTGTATCCTACCATGCGGACTTGTAGTGCTCTTGTCTCTAACTTATCACCAGTGTTTGGTAATTTAAATAACCAGGCTTTACTGCCGAATATTCTTAGTTTACTTAGATCTGTTTTTCCATAGTAAACATTTACCGGTACGTTTCCTGATAAAGCACTTGTGGGTGACCTATTTAGCTGGTAAGTTGCACATCTCAGTGCTTCGCCCCACAGGTGTCTTGGTAAATTTGTTTCTGCAAACATAGTTCTAACTTTGTCTACGAGTGTTCTATTTGCTCTTTCACTTACCCTATTTTGCTGACTTGTATATGGTAATGTACTTATACTCTATTTTTATCCCCTTTTGTTGGCAAAAGTTTTTTAGTTCAGATGAACTAAACTCACCTCCGTTATCACATCTAATTCGTGTACATCTGTGTCCATTTGCTTTTAGTTGTCTAATATATGTCATGAGATTAAATTGGGCTTCACCTTTTTGTTTAAGCAGATGCACTATAGTAAAATGTGAAAAATCATCAATTATTACCTGGTAATACTTTTCATTATTTTTAGTTGGTGTACGAATTGGACCTCCTACGTCAGTATGGATAAATTCACCTATTTGTTTTGACCTAGGTAATGGTACAATATCAAAGGGTTGCCGTGTTGCTTTCCCTTGCCTACATGGACTACAAACTGTTGTTGGGGTTGGTAATTTTAATTTTTTCATGTACTGTTCCGAGATGTGTCCTAATCTTTTATGCCATATGTTACTAGAAGCAGTCAAACCGCATTCTCTTTCTTTTAACTTGAAGCTCGCGACATATAAATTTCCTCTACACTCACAATCTGTACAGGTACTTCCTTTACTTGTTATTACTGCTTTTCCTTTCTCAAACAATACTTTATTTCCTTTATCATTAATTTTCTTTACAGACAATAAGTTATGTGTCAATTTTGGTGCGACAAGCGCCGTTAGATAGATGACAGTTTTTCCATGTTGTAATGACAGTTTTCCTTTTTTGCATGCAATTAGTGAATTTCCATTTGCTACTCTAATTCGTATTTTCTCTTCCAGATCCACAACTTCTGTCATAAATTTTAATACATCATCAGTTACAAGATGATCGGTAGCTCCACTGTCTAGAATAAAGTAAATTTTCGATTCATTTGTATTTATGTTGGCCATACCTGCAGTTATAACTTCTGTAATAAATGATATATCTTCTTCTTCTCTACTTTCACTATTTTCGTGTCATATTTGCTTGTCTTCTCCATCCTCTATCATAACTTCTAGCTCTATCTCTTCTTGTATAACCTCTGCTTGTGTCGCTATCTGATGTTTCCATTCCTTTGCTATTATTAGGTCAATTTCTATAGAAATGACCATATTCCCCACATTCGAAACATTTTCTTGAAGCCAGATACTTTCCTGTATTAAATGCACAATTTTTACTTAAATCATCCTCGGGTTGTGAATCTTTAAACTTTAATTCTGCATCTAGAAGACGACTTTTCACGAACTCCAATGTAATGTCAGTCGTAACAGTCTCGATGGCAGTTATCACGGTGTCATACTTTTCGGGCATTGTTAGTAACAAATAACACACTTTGTCAGACTCGTCGTGTGTAGCCCCCGCTGCTCCGAGTTCCCGTAAAAGTGTCTCAACTTGCATGAAGTGATCTTGTAAGTGTTCCGATGTGCACTTGAGCTTTAGAAGCTTTTTCATTATATAAAGTTTTGAAAAGGTACTTTTTCTTTCGAACACATTTTTTAGAGATCTTAACATGCCTCCAGCTGACTTTGCATCTTTAATATACTCCAGATGCTTATCTGAAATACACTGAACTATTATGCATTTCGCTTTGGTGTCATTTTTCTTGAGAGCTTCTTTCTGTTCATTTGTCATTGCATCCACTGATTCTTCTGCCACATCTATTACATTATTTACTCCCTCTTTTCAAGTAAAGTTTCAACTCTAAAACGCCAGTTAGAGTAGTTTGTATTTGTTAATTGTGAAAAAAAGAAGAATCGACGCCATTTTTTCTTCTAAACTTCGACACGAGTTTCCAGACAAATTTCAAACAAATGTTACTGCGATCTCGATTTCTCAACTTATGCACACTACCGAAGTTCTGCGTTATGGCCTGGGCCCATAACCTGTTGAATTTATTAGCAGTAGAAGTATTTTTTGGATACATAAAACAGCAACACACTTGGAACAACAAGAAAACGTTTTTTGTTTATTTCACACTAAGTTTAGTTACATTGCATTTTTTGCAGTTTGCAACCTTTTATGCAAGTGGCGCCATCTATCTTATGATAGAGATAGTACCCAGTATTAAGTTCATTCCAATACAGGTTATATTTTAACATGTGTTTTGCACACTTCCAGTGACCTTTATCATAATTGTTATTAAATTGACTCATATAACCAGTGACGGATTAAAGTATTTGCCGCTTTACGCAAACCTAAAATTTCCGCCTCTAATAATAATAGGAAAGTAGCTAATTTCACATTAAATAAAAAAGTGTAAGTTGTGATTTTCTGTTAAAACTACCTTTTTTAAATTTGCTTTAGTTTCCAGAGGAGTACGAGCAGGTTTAGCATCTCTCATGTTAAATTTATCTAATAATTTAAATATATAATTTTTCTGATTTAACAATATTTTTGTTTTCATCAAAACTGACACTCATACCTAAACATTCTTTAATCCTGCCCATATCCTTTATTTCGAACTTAGATTCTAATTCACTCTTTAGAAAAACAGTTTCATTTGTATTATTTGAAAACACAAAGAAATCATCTACAAATAATGCTACTATAGTATATAAATCTTTTAACCTATTTGTATAAATACATGGTTCATTTGGCGACTGTACATATCCCAAATCACATAATACAGTATGTACTTTCTCATTCCAAGCCCGTGAAGACTGCTTTAATCCATAGATGGCCTTTTTTAATTTCAAGACTTTATTTTCAGCTACATTTAAGCCCTGAGGTGCTTGCATGTACAAACATTCTTTTAAATCTCCATTTAAGAAAGCGGTCTTTACGTCTAGATGATTTATGACTAGTGCGACGCCCTTAGTTGTTAAACAGAGCGTCACCCGAGCACGGCAGCTTTTATAGTCGGGAGCGAGGTGGGTAAGGGCATTTAATTAGTATTTTTATTTCTAGTAGTCAGGACACAATAGGTAAACTACCCTGGGCGCCAGCCAATTTTTTAAATTGACAAAAAGAAGGAGGCAAAATAAAGAAATCAAAAGTTAATTGATGATCAAACATTTACTTGGTAAAAAAAATCAAGTTAAATATAAATAATGTAAACTTTAAAATGTATGTAAATATAAATGATTGTTAGTAAAAAAAAAAAAGAAAGGTTAGTAAATCTATATACAAAAAAACTACAATATATCCTCAAAGGGATAACAAGATAGAGTATATGTGACGTTAACAAACAGTACCAATATAAACAAATGAAGTAACACTTATTAAACACAGAGAAGGTAAATTGGTTCCTTGACCACCAGTCTTTATGGCTAATAAACTTTGAGTATGCTGAACATTTGCGTAAGCGCCCTATTCATTTGACAGCCAAAATATTACAATTCCTAACCTAGCTTAGATTAAACAAAGCATGGGCAAAATGCATAGTATCAACACATCTATTAATTTCCTTAATAACAAATTAGCATTGAAGATTAAAATTCACTGTATAATTTATAATAAATATTACCTACGTTTACTACTTTGTAATATAAGGTGGTAAGTAGCTATTACCTGTCTTCATAAAAGATAAGCATCGATATGTTTTTTTTTTTATTTTAGCTACCTGAGTGAATAATCAAGAAACAGCTGTTTCTCGAGTCACATAATATATCGCAGGCAAGAAGACCAAGTGATGTTTATTTATTTCATTAAAACTAAATTTCTTACAAGAAATACAATACCAGCTTAATTAACAATGCAGGTGTAAAATCAATAACAATTCATTGAAATAGGAAGTAAATATTAGATATGCACAGGAGCTGTTAAATTGCTATTTTTACCAAATGAAATCAATCGAACCAAGCTTGATAAGTGCTTCTGCATATTACATACTCCTTGTTGGAATGGAAGTGGTAAAAATAAAGCGTACTTACAGATTTCGCTGAACTACTAACTTGCTAGCTGAATACACTACCAAAATCAAAGTGAACTCTCTGGCTGACAAATTATATGGCCTTAGACTGGAATAAAACATATAAGTTGACTATTATATTCTTCACCGTGCCAGCTGCACGCTATCAAATAATGGTGGACTTGGGTTGACTAGTTACGTAGCTCTAGGAACTCAGAGCAGTAAATGTAATACGTACAAAGGTACGAGCATACAAGAGTACGAGGTTACGAGCATTCAAGAGTACGAGGTGACGAGCATTCAAGAGTACGGGGTGACGAGCCTAAAAACAGTTTTTAGCTTAAAATTATGTACTGAGAATTTATTATGAAACTTGAATACCAAAATTAATTACATAAATACCTTAGATCTTCTTTAGGCTCTTATTAAAAATATAAAAGTAGCCAAATTCAATTTCTGTTCAGCATGGCTGCTGCTTCGTACCAAAAAAGAAGGAATTTCGTTTTTTTTATTTTCTTTTAAACAAAAAATTGCAGCATACCACTACTTGGATAAAAGTTACTAACAGATTTGAATTTAAATTTTAATCCTTAAATAAATACAATTTAATCTTTTCTTTTTATTGTTGTAAAGTCCCATACAAGTTCCACCTATTATTTAAAGGAATTATTCTAGTCCCAAAGCTGGATAAGAATAACTAATAAGTAAGTAAAAACGCCAAAACCAAAAGTAAAACCAAAAGTATTACTGGCTGCATACCTTCAGGTCTGATAAATTGAAGAGTGATACTGAGTGGCACAAAAGACACTTGCTACAGGGTAGCCCAAATAAGTAGACCGTTACACTAGCTTTAATTTAACAGGTAATGCGAACAATAACCTTAAACTAGAAAATCTAATGACAGGTGCAAACGTTTCATCATAGTCTACACCAGGTTGCTGAACAAAACCTTTTGCCACTAATCGAGCACGATACCGAACTTCACCATCACAATTGACTTTCTTTTTAAATACCCACTTACACGGAATTATTGTCGATGAATCATCGGGTAGATCCACTAGATCCCATGCATCGTTCTCGTTAAAACTGGCCAACTCTTCGTCAACAGCCTGCTTCCACATTTTAGCATCTGATTTTGACAAAGCTTCTTCAATGGTAATCGGATCGTCTTCAGGTCCCTCAGGAATTTTGTGAGAAACCATGTACGTCACAAAATCGTCATAACACGTTTTTTTTCTTTCTCTATAGGATTTCCTTACATTTTCTTGAACTGGAACAGCATCGTCTAGAACATTTACGTCAGGTATGTAATCGGAGTCTTCTCCCAGGTCACTGTCTGATATTTCGGGTTCGGAATCAGATTCAACAATATCCAATCAATATCATTTCTTTGGACTTTTTATCCCATTTCTGCTTTGAAATTTTTTCTATGTGTACCATAGCACGGCTGCCAAATATTCTTAGATGTTCTAGGTTAGGTTTCCTTTCGTACCACATTTCAAATGGGGTTTTTCCAATTCCTGAAGCTATAGATCTATTTCTCAAATACATAGCACAATTTACAGCTTCTGCCCAAAATTCGGTTCCTAGATTTGCATCGTACAACATACATCTGCCTTTTTTCAACCAAAGTTCTGTTGAGTCTCTCGGACATTCCATTCTGTTCTGGTGTGTAGCTGTTAGTAGTCTGATGTATAATGCCAACTGACTTTAAATAACTTTCGAATTGTTTTGAACAGAACTCACCTCCATTGTCTGAACGTAAATACTTGATCGAAGTATTTTTGTGATTTTCTACCATCATTTTAAAATTTTTAAAATGTTCGAATACCTCGTCTTTACTTTTTTAGGAAATAAACGAAACCCATTCGACTGTAATCATCCACAAAGGTCAAAAAATACTTGGATCCACCAAGTGATTTCTTCTGCATGGGCCCACATAAATCAGTATGTATAACTTCTAATAAAGATGAGGCCCTCTTGCCAACATTCTTGAACGGTAGTCTAAATTGTTTACCTTCACAACATGTGATACAATTTTTTAAGTCGAACTGTGTCTGTCCTTGGCACTGCATTCCTTCAACTGCCCCATTCACCATTTTATTTAAGTATACTGTGTTAATGTGCCCCAACCTCCTATGCCATGTATGTCCTGTCATTAAAGCCACTACAGGTGCTGCTAGTACAGAAACTTCCTCTGGTATGTTTAACTTGTAAATACCATCTTGTAGATCAGCTGTCGCAATCAACTCATTCTTGCCGCCGTAGATTTCACATCTGTTGTCCTCAAATTTCACTACGTTACCACTTTTGATTATTTGGCTTATGGATAACAAGTTCGTGGTTAATCCTGGAATACACATAACGTTCTTTACACTGATGTCCACACACTGACTATCTACAAGTGTTTTAAGCTCTACATCTCCTACACATTTAACAGCAAGTTTTTCATTGTTGGTTACTTTTATTTCTGGTAAAATAGGTCTATCTTTGTTTTTTACCCATTCCTCGTTCGCAGTAAAATGACAACTAGCCCCCGAGTCTACATACCAATCTTTACTGCTAAAATTTCCACTCGAAAATACATTAAATAAATGTTTGTTTTGCTGTTGCTCACTTATGTTTCTTCTATCACTCGATTGTCTCAATTTTGGACACTGGTTTCGAAAATGTCCTTTTTTCTTTGCAATACCAACATGTTAAACTTTTATTTGGATCTGGAGACCTGAGAGTATAAAAACAACAATGTATCTTTATACTCTCAGCTGGAGACTTTTGATTGTTTGTTTTGGTTCTGTCAAAAACACCTCTGTCAAATTTCTTGTGTGCTGTTCTCTGGTTCCACTCCCTTGAACTATTTCGATTGACTGCAAGCGCCATCCCTTTGCCACAATTTCATCTTGATGGAATCTGCAGTTATCTTCTGCCCACTATTTTCAATCGCCATAACCATCGGTTGGTATTTGTCCGTTAAACCGGCTAGCATAATAGACGCCAAAAGTTCATCACCTATGTCCAAGCCCGTGCCACTAAGCTTTTGTCCAATTTCCACAATCTGATTTACATAATTCGTCATAGAATCACACTCCTCTAGCCGAGTAGACATTAGTTTACGCAGCCAACTAATTTTACGCGTTTGCCCGGAATCGTCAAAAAGACTTTTTAACTTCTACCATAAATCCACGGTCGTACTTGCCGTTTTAATATGTACGTACAAAGATGAGTCTATCGTTAAAATAATTTTTGCCTTGGCTTTTGCATCTTGATCGGTGACCACTTCTCTGATGCACTTGGATAAGCCTTCAAGTACGAGAAAATTCTCTACAGCAAAAGACCATTCAGCGAAATTTTCGCGGCCCTTTAGTCTCGGCACATTAACTGCATAATTCGATGCCATATTTACTTTTTCAACAACTCACTAACGATCACGAACAGTGTATCCATAAAGAAACCAGATAAGAGGGCTTCTTTCCGTATAATTATTTGGAACGCGCGATATTCTTGCCATCTGTTGTTCGTCTGGCAAGAGTAAGAAAAAAATCGTACACTAAAAAAAGAAATCTGCAGGACAGCAATAGTTCTGGCACAAATAGTTTTCCTACTTCTCAATAGATGACGCTGTACGAACCTGGTTGCATAGAAAGGGCGCGTATTTTAAATCTGATAATAAATATTGATGGATTTATGTAGCAAAAATTACTATTCACTTTAACATTTATACTAGGAATGTCGACATTCAAATGGTTTTTAAGTAATCTACATACCAAAAGTCACCGAATGTACCGACATTTTTAGTGTAAATGTTAAATTTAATAGTAATTTCTGACTACATATATCCAACACCTGTAATGTATACCTTGAACAGGTTGCCCTATTTTTAAAATATTGATATACTTATACCTACCCACCTTTAGCATGAGGATACAAAAGGATATTCACATTATTATATCAGCTCAAGCCAGTATTAATTTTTCAAATACTTAATCACATTTTGTATGTATATTATAGTCTAACAAAACAGTAATAAATATTGTGTATTAAAATGCAAAAAAATAAAAATACTTACCTACTTACGTTTTACTTTTAATGTCTCTTAACTTATTGTCTTTCAGATTTATTGGATTCAATAAACCTTGTAACACATAAGTATAAGATCCTTTTTTTACATGGGCCGACCTGACTTACGAACCACTAGATGATTTAGTCTAGTCACATTTGTTTACTCCACTATATGAATAATTCACTCAGTTGTTCAAGCCAGGTTGGCTTTTTTAAACGCACATTTAGTAGCATGTGTAATAATGAAAATAACTAAAAAATAATAATATATTTAAATCTCATACGAGATAGTTACATGTGTTTCGAACTATTTGGTTCTCATCAGTACGATGTACTACTGAAAATACGCTATTCTTTTACTTTCATGAAATGATCTGATTTTTCGGTTCAATTGGAATATTTATATGTAGAGACATGTATTTTATAAAAATATAGTATAAAAAAGTATAAAACACAAACGTTCATAAAACAAAAAAAAATAAAAATAATTATAACAATAATAAATTAAAGAAAATGTGAAATTTACTAGGAAATTTATACATGTGACCAGCAGTACAATTTGCAATACTGATAAATTAAATTTAAAATTCTTTAAAAAAAAAATACTCTTATTGTAACATAAATAAATAACAGAAAAAACAAATAAGAAATTTCCATTTCTCTAAATAAATAAATTTAAACTCTCAACAAAGAAAATAAAAACCAACAGAAATAACAGATAAATAATAATTTAAAAAAATATATTTCCTTGCGGCCCAACACATACATGTAAAAATAAATAAGGTGGAAAAAATATGCAAAATATAAATATACAATGTACCTACAAGTGCTTAATAATTTTCATTTTCTTCTGAATTGCATTTTTGCGAGATTGGTTATGAAAATTACGTGTAATATTATCAATATTTATTGATTATTAAAAATAAAGAAGTATTCAATAACTCAGTTTTAATCTGCTGGGAATGGTTTGAACAGGAAAACCAAGAAAAATATATTTTACTTAATACTGGTAACATTTTACTAGTTAAATACTCAATATATCCAAAAGTCTTTAAAATTTCAATTACACATTATCATGAATATTAATAACATAAATAACCAAATCCCTCGTAACATATTTAAGGCGTTGTATGTTATCAAATTCTTTAAACATTGTTAAAATATGTTGTGGCTCCAAATTGTCTGTTATTAATGAAGATTTACATTGAATACAATCTGTCAATTTAATTTTTTTTAACTAAAAACCCACAAACATATGCAACAGCTTGAGTGTCAAACTGATTATCATTAATTCATTTTCAAGTATCTATTTGAATCAGGAAAAAATGCAATTCGAAAAATTGAAAATCTTACCAAGATGTTTTACATTGATATATTAGAGACCACTCAAAAAACTAAGAGGAGGGTTTACCGGCTCTTCAATACCATGCCATAACCACACATCGCATACTACGTATTTAAAGAAACAAGAAACACGTGGAAACTACATAAAAACAAAAAACCGTATACAAGGTTGCCAGATGAGATACATGAAAAATCTTATCTTATAAATTTACTATATAAATTCATGTAAAATCGTGATTTTTTTAAATCCTAGGTGGTAGACAGCCGCAATAAAATTGATAAGTATTATAGGCATACTATAGACCATAAATGAACCTATCTGGTTCCTTTATGCCATAGATTAAATCTGGTTTCTTCATAAGGCATACAACGAGTGTACGTGCAATCGTGTAATATCACGCTAAATAGTGAGTTCTGGCAACAGGGAATGGATAAAAATGTTTACTATTTATTACTATTTGACTGCGCCATCTCTGATATTTTAAATATATCAAATGGAAAAACTAAGGAGATATCTTTACCAAATCTTCGCTTCACAAGAGCAATTGTGCCAGACGAACACTCGATGGCGCTGCTGCATATGTTTCCCTTAGTCCGTATTTAATAAAAACGTCTTATTTGGTTAGTCTATGAGTGTATCTCTATTTTACTTCGGTACCCACGTGTCCACATCTGGGCCCATAACCTGTTATAATAAAACACTGTTTTCTCTTCGAAGGTTGTTAACGAACTAACTTCAGAGACAACCAGGAGACAGTCAAGTA
>JANEYF010002419.1:705000-902442 GCA_029963845.1 Rhamnusium bicolor | reverse complement strand
CTAGAAATCTTGCTTATCCCATTTTTTTATTGTGGGATGGGGATCTTTAATTTTCCCATAACGCAGATACCCACAGTTTTACATCCATTTCGAAAGGTGGTGACTCGAGCAGGTCCGCTCATTCATACTTTTTCGATTTGGTTCGGCCGGATTATGAAGTGGAAGGCCACTCTCCATTAGATCACCACCGAGTTGAAAACACAGTGCTTAAAATGATGCTTCTAAAATTAATAATAAAATTTGTTTATATTTATATTTATTTTTAATTTTAGCTTATTTAGAATTAGTCTCGGCAGATTTTCCTGGGCATGTGAAAATAAAGGGAATGTTGACAAATATGTACGTTGGAATGGACAAAAAAGGAAGGTTATATGCCGAGGTAACTATATCTGATTTATTTTTATTATATTATTAAATGTCACTAATAATTATAAAAAATGTGGAGGATAACCACCTTAATAATGTATTGCAAAATCGCATTGAGATAGCAGCGCCATGTGCGATTAAATTATGAAGCTGACATTTCATTTTAGCATTTTAATTGTGAAATTGTATTGGCCATTTACAGTTTTAAAACATTTGTAATTGAAACATATTTGTAATAAAATTATTGTTACTAAACCATACGTTTTAGAGTTTATATCTAATAAATGAAATGCTATAATGTGACAAAATTATGCCATATATTAATGATATAACATACATTAAAAATGAGATAATGTTTCATATGAACAAGTTTCTTCCAAGTTTCCTATAGGGCGTATGCCACTACAGATGTTTTAAAACATTCAGACATAACACCCTTTTCCAGACTCAAATTAATCAAATTTAAAAAAGGATACCCTATTATGTGAAAAAGATTTTTTATGATATCACGTCCGATTTCATAAGTGCTATATTATTTTCTTTGTTTAGTCACTATTTTATTTAGACCTTGTAGGGTTATAGCATTAAATGATGTCATGCTAGAATTTACACCCGGTATAGATTCCTTAATTATATCAATATCGACATCATCTGTCCCTATGCTTATGATAATACTCTCAATACTACCTACATAATACTGATTCAATACATCCGCCAAGTTATTATTATATATTACTCCATTACAGTTCAAACAATGCAGAGCGTGTTCCCTGCTTTTTTTCCCAACTAACTGCTTTAAGCTTTTCCACATTAATTTTGGATTTGACTTATTACTATCTATATTTATATCATAAAATATTGTTTTCGCTTCCTTGATAACTTTTACAGTATTGTTTCTTGTCTGGTTGTAGTAATTCCAATCCCCATCCTCGCGTGTAAAAACAAATCTTTTGTAATCCTATTTGCAATAGCTTTCCGACACTTATCATCTAACCATCTATTTTCAGCTACCTTTACTTTTATAATTTTTTTTTGGTGCTACTATATTTACTATATCTAATATGTTATTTACAAATGTCTGATTAACAATATTTACATCTGTGCAAGAATACTCCCATTCCTTTTCAATGAACAAATTTGTCATTTCATCAAAATTTTTACATTGTCAAATTTTATGACCTTTCATTTTTTAATGAATTAATACCCCACCTGTGTGACGGCTGCTCGAGTCGCAACGAACGATGTTATACCCTTTTAACTCTAATTCACTGTCAATAAAATTTTCAGTAATACATGTTTCAGTGAGACACAGAATCAAGGGTTTATATTTAAATACATACTCTGATATTTGGTCTTTATTTTTATAATAACTTTCAGCGTTCATGCAAGACATAAATAGCGCACTATCATCCTATGGTTGCTATTCGTTATAGGCTATCTTTTTCTTTATTGAATTAACAATTATTAAGTAACACTCACATTTTCTATCAAAAGCAGCATGCTGGATATTCAAGTTAAGATTTAGTTCTTCATTTGCTCTAATACAATTCACACATTTTTTATTTTCACTTCTGGAAGCACTACTGTGGTGTTCTTCTGCACATAGTGTACACGAAACATTTTCTTTACAGTTTTGAACCTCGTGATTGTAACCTCCACATTTAAAACACCTTTTTACCCAGAAATATTCATATATATTGCAGTTATTCCATCCGGCGTGTAATACTTGCTCTTCCTTATTCATTAGATGTCTAAATGTTTCAGTATCGTCTCTACAATTCAATTAAATATTCCTCTTCGCACTTTTGTTTTATAAATACTTTCAAACCGAAAAGTGTCAGCTTCTTGAGGTATCTTATTTTGCCTAAGAATCTGCTCAACCAACTCCTTATCATCTACTTTATTTGCTAATTCTTCCTCCGCAATACCAGTAATGATAACCCTTGGCTTTAATTTTTTTAGAACATTAATTTCATAATTATTTCCCAATTTCGTTTTAATGTCCTCCTTTACAGTATTCACGGCTTCAGCATTTGAACACTTTAAAATTACTCCTCCATTGCGTGTACTTTTGTGGATATTTAAACCCACTTGCAAGTCCACTGGATTTATATTACTTCTTAAATCGTTTTTAATTTAATTTGTTTCTTTTTCTACTTTGATTTAAAATCATTCAAAATTTCTTTAATTCCCACACATTCACATGCCGTTGTTGTTTCCAACTTCGATCTTGTACTTGTGCCGTCATTATTATATTATTGCACTCGGCAATGTTTAATGCCAAATTTCGTTATTGACTGACAGATGTTGACACCTTTTGAATCACTACACAATAACAATAAAACACTTTGTCCTTTGTCGGTGGAACTGATCATGGAATAATTTTGGGTTTTCCAGCACTATAACTGTTTTACGAGTTTATTATATTCGTCTACATACTTTATTTTAAAATTTTAAGGACCTTAAGCTCTGCAATCTGCTTGTTCACTCTTCGAAGGGTGTCAATTTGTTCAATACCGTGGATACAGGTCAAGCAAATTCTTACAAAAGTCAGGCGTACCACAAGGTTCGATATTGGAACCTCTTTTATTTGTCTTCTTTATCAACGATATCATCTTCATTGGATACATTATCTACTATATGCAGACGACTTAAAACTATTTTGTGAAATTAAATCTGAGATAGATTGTGAACATCTCCAAGCAGCATTAGATACTATAAATTTCTGGTGTGCGATTAATATAATACCATTAATGCAACAAAATGAAATATACTGACATTCACGAGGAAGGTAACCTCGATCAAATATATCTATAAACTGGGTGATTTAATACTACAAAGGCCAGATTACATAAAAGATCTTAAGTTGTTTTTGATCATAAATTATCTTTCATAAGGCATATCGAAATGACTACTTCGTCTGCCTATAAAAGCTTTGGACTTGTCATACGCAATTCAAATGGGTTTGGTAGCTTGCATACACTTAGAGTGCCTTATGTTTCATTTGTTAGATTGCGGTGGGAATATGTATCAGTAGTGTGGAGTCCCATTTACAACGTACATATTTGGTCTTTAGAAAAAAATACAACGACGATTTGTAAAATCAGCAGTATACCTACTTGATGGTGAATATCCGGAAAGAGGCATTCAAAACAATATTTTACTTGCACGTCTCAATCTATCCAAGCTTGCAAAATGTAGAGCTCCACAATTTATATATATTTTTTTTTGTATAAGGTGATTGATAATTTAGTGGACTCTATATGGGTATTAAACCAAATTAATTTTAAAGTTCCAAGAATATCATCACGTCACAACCACATTTTTAAATTTCCAATGGCTAATATTATGATAGCATCCTCTTTATATCAAACGATCTCAAACTATTGCAACGTGAAGGACAATATTGATATTTTTTTCTTCATTACCAAAATTAAAAAAGTTGTACTTAATGAGTGAATGGCAATATTTTAATTTGTATAGTTTCGTATAATTTATATTTATTTTTTTTTTGCTATTGTGTATTGTTATTATTATTGTTGATTAGTTTTATTTTACTTAGCAAAGTATGTATTGTTAGTTAGTGTTAATTTATTATGTATTATATTAATGTTTTTTACGTCATTTCCTTTGTAATATTTATATCTTTTTTACTCTAAGTGTTAATCGATTTTCTGTATTTTGCTTTTTGTTACTTAAATTTATTTAAGTGTTTCTGTAATTGTATTCTGCCTGTAGGATACGTATAAGAAAATAAATAAAATAAAATAAATAAATGTGGCAAAATAACAACTATGAACTAAAATCGTTCAGGAGTGGGTAAAACTTCGCCCCAACTTTTTGTGTGTCACTTTTTCAATAATTTACGAGCAGAACTTGAAGTTTTTTATCCAAAAAAGGTCTCTTGGGTTTTTCTCTAAAATTATCCGTTTTTGAGTTAAACTGATTTGAACTTTATTAGTCACAATTATTACCAGCATTCTTACTGTGCAGAAATAGAGTGCAATGATTGTAATGTTTTTAACAAATGAAAGATAATCTAGCATGCCATGCCAAAATGACAATGGTGCCGGTTTATATACAACAATATTATTATTCTATATTCATGGATGGATTTTTTTTTAATATTCATAAATGTTATATTTATATGTGGCCAACCACTGCTAGCTTATATATATTTTTCTTTTTTTTAGCCAGATCCAATGGATGAATCAACCGTGTTTATTGAATCATTCCAAGGTTCTTATAACGCTTATTTATCTAGAAAATATGCACAATTGGGTTGGTATATTGGCATAAAGAAATCCGGAAAATTTAAAAGGGGACCCAAAACTGCTTATGGACAAAAAGCTGTGAGGTTCTTACCAAGAAGATCAAAATTTGAATAAAAGAGCCATCATCCGGCACCAACAGTATTATTTAAGTTATTATTAAATCACCGTCAAACAGTATTTTTTATATTCATATTCACACATAATTTTTTAATCATTCTATACAATTTTCCTAATAATCTACATGTGTACATTACAGATAATTTACATTTTTATTATATTTATATTACTAAAAATACATATTTATTGTATTAGTAATAGTAATAGTAAATAAATTTTGCTAAGCTGAAATATTTTATCTTATTGTTAGATTAGAGATTGTTTAAAAATGTATCTATAGTTTCATTGATTTAAATTTAAATTCATATACATAAGTACTTAGGTAGGTACCTACCTACATATACAATGAACAGTTCTAAATTGGTTTAGTTGGGTCAAGTAACAAGCCAAGTGTTAAGTCTTCGTTTACTTTAATGTGTCTGGAATAAGATATAACAAATAATGTAAGTACTTAACAAGATAATAAATAATATGGTTAATGAATGTATCAAATTTCGTTGCTTCTTTCTAATATCTGTGTGTTTAGTATCTAAAGCATAATTTTTTTTTCTTATTGAAATGTTACCTTTGGTGTAATTTTTTTTCTGTTTTATGATTAGGGCTCGGACGGTACGTATCAGTTCCAGTGATGGCTTTCATGCAGGTATAATACAGAGCCTTCATACATGATTAAAAACAACGTGATCAATATTTGGTACCTTTTAACTCGTGATTTTGTGCCTTTCATATTACGGTAGTATCTGATCAAGATTTTTGCACATGCATGTGCGAATCGTTTTCAACTATCTTTTGCCAACTCGACGGGACTGGGCTTTTTTGATTATTTATGAAGATGCGTTATTGCATAACGTCGAATCGTATGTAACAACAGCGCGAAATTGCATAGTGCTGATCGGTCTTTTTAAAATGACAATGTAAACCCTTACAGTCTACAGTAAATTTGTGGATTCGCGATATCCTGGAATTGCAATTTAATGATACATGATTATATTGCAGTAACTGTGACAAAGCACTTTCTTGGGCATGTAACACTAATATTAAGAAACACATTTCCGCAAAAAAACCACAAAATATCATCCGTGTGAGTGGCTCTACTGATAGTACAGGCAACGCAATTTTAACTTAGATTTAGTGGAAGTGATGGTTGGATGTAATATACCGTGATCGAAACTAGATAATTCACTTTTTTAGACAAAATTTTTGCAAATGTATATTTGTACAATTTTTTTGTAAAGTGGTTCAGGTGCCATCGGATTCGATACTAAGAAAAATATACTGATCAGCGAAGTGTGGCAATATTAGACAGAAAATTTCTTCTGAGCTGAAAGAGAAATACATCTGGCTTAGCGTGGACGAAACCACAAATGCTTGCGGTTGGAAGGTAACGAATGTTTTAGTGAGTGGGTGCATTGGAAGAAAATTGTTCAATGCACGAACACTTGATCGCCTCTAAAGTACTAGAAACTACAAATTCTATCACCATAATGGATGCAGGGCACTCAAGTCTACAACAATTATGGGCCGACAAATACGCAGAAGATGGAGTTAATTATATGAAAGCTGCTGAAAGCATATTGAAGGAAACATGCTAGATTATGCTTCATATAACATATAGGTAACATGTTTATGTATGCTAGGCTTCATAGGATTGCTGAGGCTATTAGGGGTGCTACCCTAATGATGAACGAAATTCTTCTAAATATATCATTACCTCCACAGAACATTTTATCACAATGGGGAACTTGGTTAGAGTCGGTATCGTACTATTATTGTAATTTTGAAAATGTGAAATCTGTACTACAGCAGTTAAAATTCCAGATAACGCAGTTGTTATTTCACAGACTCAACAGGCATTTATGGATCCAACTGTCCAAGAAAATTTGAAATTTATACATGGAAATTTTTCATGAATTTCTCTAGCTATATGCGAACTCATACATAGTTCAGAAACATAAAAATTTTGTATAGTTGATGAAATGAATATTGTATTCGATTTTCGACAATATATTTTTCAATTATCGGGAAATATTGCTGGGATAGTAAAACAAAAAGTCGAAACTGTTTTAAAAAACAATCCCGGATTTGTTACGTTGACAGGTGTAATATAACGGAAAAGAAATAGACTTTTATACACCAAGCATAAATGTGGTGACCTTGCGAAATTTCAGATATTTTAAGTATGCCCCAGTTACATCTGTCGAAGTTGAGCGGTTTTTCTTACAACATAAATGAATTTTCCACGAAAGGCGCTAAAGTTTAACTCCGGAACATTTAGAACAGATATTAGTAATATACTTTCATTGTTGTAGGTAACTGGTAGTGAAAAATATTGCGCGTGTGCTAGTTTAGTCTAACATTCCCCAATACCCCAATGGTTATAACAAATTGATTTTATCAACTTTGGATATTACGGAATTCACTAAAAAAATTACAACTTAAGATACAGGGGCGGCTTTAAGGAGAAATCGCAAGTAAGCGAGCTCTAAAATTTGCGCCCCATACCCTAAATAATGGGAATTTTTCATGCGGGTGAGGTGGGTGTTCAATATTATCGAGAATTATAATTAAAAATAATTTATTGTCAGATAAAAGTTAAAAACTATTACAAATTACAACAACTATGAGAGAAATATTAAAACAAAACTAGTATTAAGCACAAGTTTCTCCATCACTATTTCTCTCCTTACAAGTTAATGAAATTTGTTCATTTCCAAAAATCTTACATGGAATACAATATACCGCATCCTGGATTTATCAGTACACTAACCACACCCGCTTGATATGTTCGCCGTTGGGTAAAACTCGTTTGTAGTATGTGTTGGAAAAACTTCGGTTTAAATGATGTATTGGCTGCTAAATGTCTACAGAAGTGTAGAAGTTTTGATTTCGTTTACTACTAGCAAATAGTCTATTAAATGCTGTATTGTAGGAGTAGGCCAGTTATAGGGATCATTTAAATCAGTAAGCGGCTAATTAGCGTCAACAATATTAGTGTTTCCTTCGGTGTCTTTTTCACTGACAGATTCCAATTTACTTTAATTTGATTTTTCGATTTATTACCCTCATTAAGTGTGACAATGGCAGTTTGCGAATCTGAATTACGATTTGAGGTGGTACTCGTACTACATTCGTCATTCGATTTCAAAAATTCAAACATAGATCGGCTAAGTTATTTTTGTTGAGCTTGCCAATTTGAAAGACTTTTTTTAAATTCATTGCGCGATAGCTTCTTAGCTTCACTCATAGCTAAAAGAATAAAAAAATCCTGATAAGTCATAATTAAGAATGTGAAATGTGGGTAGGTAACTATTTGAGTACGAAAATTGAAGGTATTTTTTATTTTGACAATAAGTATTTATTCTTGGTGTCCCTTATACGTACAACTTACCCGAATAGCTGGTGTGATGTTTGAATTTTCAGGTCATAAATTAAATAGATCAAACATTTTATTAAACAAGTTGCCCTATGGCAACATTTCTAATAAACTTTTTTAAAAACAACGACAAAAACTAAACTCTGTGCTAGTGAATTTGCAGGCACTTTACATCAACATCCCTGCTATAGGCGGTCTTACCGAGCTTTCTCGCTTGCGCAGTACTGCTAATGGGTACAGTACTGTACTAGAAATACCTTGGCACCACTTATTCGCTAACAGGAATAAACAGAAAATAAACTAAATGTTCTAAAAAATCAGTTTAAAAATACTACCACTAAAAATAAAATGGGCATATAATATTGTTATTGTTTTGCCTTTAGGATTAGTGAAATTCCAGCTTTTTAAAAATTATGAAGGATCGACTTCTTTGGGCCTCCATTTTTGCGATACCGAACTTATCGTATCAGACAAATTTTTGATAAATTTGACATTATTGAGAAATTCTAACGAATTTAATTGAAAATTATGCGTTTGTTGATTCCCAATATGTGCTTAAATTTGAACACTCTAAGAACACAAAGTGAAAAGGAAATATCCGTTGAGAATTTAATTTATATGGTCAGGAGAAATAACTTATCCTAAATACACATAATTTTACCACCATCACTGAGAGACCCTTTGTGAGAAATTCATATAACAATAAAAAATATCCATCCTCAAAAAAACAGATACCTAGACTAATAAATTCAGAATAGTTAAAAAAAATGAGATCTGAAAAAGGTGTTACTGACCAATATTTTTCATATTTAACGAAATTGAGAAGGAATTCCAGTGATTTTTTTTACTTTAGTTGCAAAAGCCAAACGGCCGTCTGGAAAAAAAATTAGTTGAATGCTTTACTCATGGACTTAACGGCTACAACATATCAAAAATGCAAACAGTTACAACAAAGGAACGAAGGTTAGTATGATACGAGTTTGGTATTGAGAAAATTCATGTACAATTTAAAAAAACGTACCTCCTTTAATAAAATAATCCGGACCGATAATTCCAAAACTGTTTCGATAAAATAAAGTAGATTAACTGAACATATTTTTTACAATGGAAATAGAAAAAATATAACGGAATGGAAAAGTTTTTAGACCGGCTTATTAATAGTTGGAAAAATTTTGTTGGGTAAGGGTGCGTCCTTATTCTGAAAAAACTGCTTCATCAATTTGCCGACGTTTCGATAGATTTTATTACCATCCTCAGGGCACATATTAATTACGAATATCTTCTAAAAAACCCGTAATGTTATATCTATCCTACGCCAAAGATATCCCAATTTCTTCTTACGTAATAGAAAAGTTTTCAGACCGGCTTATTAATAGTTCGAAAAAATTTTGTTGGGTAAGGGTCGTTATTTTGAGAAAAAGTACTTCTTAGCTTGCCGACGTTTCGGTAAATTTTATTACCATTCTCAGGGCACATACTGATTACGAATATCTTCTAAAAACCCATATTCTGCGTAAAAGATATCCAAATTTCTTCTTATGGAATGAAGTAGTTTTTCTTAAAATAATGACCCCTACCCAACAAAACTTTTTTCAATTATTAATAAGCCGGTCTAAAAACTTTTCTATTACATAAGACGAAATTGGGATATCTTTAACGCAAGATAGATATAACATTATGTATTTCTTTAGAAGATATTCGTAAACAATATGTGTCCTGAGGATGGTAATAAAATTTACCGAAACGTCGGCAAGCTGATGAAGTAGTTTTTCTCAAAATAAGGACCCTTATCTCACAAAACATTTCCAATTATTATAACGGAAGTTTTATCCTGATATCATACTTTCCTTCAACGCCCTGTGTATTTTTTTTTTTATAAACCATTATTTAAAATGGAAATAAGAAATTTATAGCAGTAGTTGTACTTCTCGAAGTTTTATCCGAATGTCATACTTTCTTTCAACACCCTATGTATAATATTTTTCGTAATCAATACAAAGCTGAATTGACTGACCTGTAAGCCAATGAAATTTGCTATACACAGATATAAAATACATTAAAATCGATCAAGATTTGTAGGAGTTACCAATGTTTGAAATTGCCTTAATTTTAATGGTCCACTTCCTTTTTTGAGTAGTTTATTTTCGAAAAAAAAAAGTAGATTTCTACTTTTAAATATAATATTTTATGTACTAGTTACTCATCACTTTATTACCCTATTCTCGTGTTATTCTTAATATTGTATTCCTTAATTAAAATTAATAAACAGTGTGCGGGAAGTTGAATTTTTAATATTTTCAGTAAACCTAAAATAAATATTACTTCCGTCTTACTATTATAATTTACAATCTTCTTAATAAAATCGAACGACAGAGAAACTATTTATTACCTTCCAATTTATTATATTATCTGAATTTAATCCAACTGATAAAATAATATAAATATAATAATACATATTGCGATGATTGCAATAGGAGATAGTGTAAAATGTACTTACATACGCATATGTTGTGTGTAAATAAATGAAGATAAAATGTACATTTAATAAACATAATATGAATAAATTTAGGATGTGCATATAAAATAACGTTCAAAAATTATTTTAGATATTTTTAATATCATCGATTACCTACGTAATTTGTGTATTCAGATGTAATCCAGAAAATGTTCATATGTAGAAGTTTTCCATATCTATAATCTTTGGACTAGCAAAGTGAGTACTTGACGTAACAAATTTTAGTTAAATTTGCAATAATCGAGGATTCTTTATCTAAATTGCATATTTTTGCTTAGTTCTTGGCACCAAGCAAATTGTTACTTCCGTTTTCTTTGCAGAACACAAGCCAAAAACAAGAAAAAATAAAAGTAACATAATCTAGACTGTTTGTAATTTACCAAAATAATATTTATACAGTTCTAGTAAACAAATACGTATGTCTATTAATTCTAAGGTTGTAGAACTCGAGTTTATACAAGTATGTTGTCCCTATCTCACATAATAAATTTGTGTCTAGAAAATTCTGTATTTCCTGAATGTAAACTCTCAAATATATCTCCAATACCAAAAGTTGATAATCCACACATTTTTACGGACCTTAGACTTATTAATGTACTTCCAGTGCTCTCTAAAATCTTAGAAGGTATAATTCACTTACTCTAACTCCCCGGGGGGTCCCCCCCACCCCGCCCCCTACCGTTTTAGTGCTTTTAGACTAATCTAAACATCTGATATAATTAGCCGCAAGATTCTTTATTCAATTTTGGAATATGTTGGTATTAACAATAAGAGCATTATTTTTAAAAATTATTCGACTATAAGAATATAGAAGGTTATTATTAATAATGAAGTATCACTTATTTTGGAAGCTAAAATTGAAATGTCCCAAGGATAATGGGCATCTTGTTGTACGTTGTATATACCTCTCTTCTTAACTTCAGCACCATATTCACCACATCACTAAAAAACACAATATTATGCCGATGACACAAATTTTTCTTGCGTTTTCGTTCTCTCATTTACTCGAAAATTGCAACAAAATTAATGAGGACTTGTATGAGATTTCAAAACAGCACTCGCTATTCTTTACCTCCTCTAAATCAGTTTTAATAATGATGTTTGAAAGCATAAAGGAAAGGGAGCGTATTAGAGATTTAATAAATACAGAAATACATACTTTACCATTAGAAAATTGTTAGCAGGATAAAATTTAGGTGTTTTGTTAGACGTTAATTTTTTATATAAAAATCATATTTATAATTGTGAACTATGCAGATCAAGACATCTATTAAATACAAAATCAAAAATTTTATTGTGTAACACCACTGTCCTCTCGCAGTTTAACTATTGTGATGTCTTTTATGGATCTTGTATAGAGTATGTTGATAATGGATGAATCTAAAAACTACAAAACAGGATAGTATCTCATAAATTATCAGAAGCAAACTGGTTAAATATGGAAACTCGATGAAAATAACATTCAGCAACTTTTTACCAAAACTTAATTCATAATAAAATTTCAAAGTATCTATACATATAATAAAATAACATGGCCAATACAGGGTGTCCGGAAAAAGGAGGCCAATCCAATAACCATGGATTCCTTGAAAAAATAACTTTCACAATGCCACTTTTTATTTTAGACTTCTATGTTCGATATACAGGGTACAAATTTAGAAGTTTAAAAACATATTTTTTAAAATAATTCGAGTATTTCGTAAGATATTTATTTAAAATTTGGTACAGTGTTCAACTTAAACAGTCACATCGTTTGAAGAAAAAAAACAACAAAAATTAATCTTCAAATATTCAAAATAGAAGGGTTCCAGTAGCCACTGATCCCCCAGTTTTTTTAGTACCTGCGCCAATGACTACCAATCTATCTTTTTTTGATTTAACCATTCATTTTGGATTATTTTATGTCTCTTAACAAATTTCGAGAAAATGCTTTGTTTTAGAAATAAGTTGAAAAATATTGGTGCCTAAGCGGCTTACGATAATCACATAATTTTCAAATATCTCTAAATCAAGTCAGCCGCTTTCGTAAACAAATGGCAATACCCTGGATACGATAGAATTGTTTGTTTACTGTCAAAGCAAATCCTTGTTTTTTACAAGTTTGAAGTTTTTTTATAAGCTAGAAATATTATTGTAAGTAAAAAAAACCAACATGGCTCGTAGACAAGGAATTGTACCCTTTTCTGAAATGACTGATATGATCTTTATGGGTAAGTTTAAAATATTTCTGTAAACTGTAAACATATATTTCATTTCTAATTAGGAAAATGTGACTCCAATGCTAGTTTAGCTGCTAGGTGTTACGCCGAAAAATTTCCCAATCGATTTCATCCCAAAAGAAAATATTTTTCAAATATGGTTAACCGTCTAAGAGAGACTGGAAATTTAAGGGAAAGACGGAGGGGTAATTGCAGCCGACTCCGTGGGATTCAGCCTGAACAGGAAGAGGAAATTTAAGCTGTACCGACTCCATCTCCAAAACGTACAGGCTCTTTTGCCTCAAGACTTCGAAGCAAGACTTGGATTATGTAGATGGTTATGTGAAATGAATAACCAAGATCTAAGTTTTATCAGAAATATTTTGTTTACTGATGAAGCTACATTTACGAGAAACAGGACGACAAATATTCATAATACACATGGGCTGAAGAAAATCCTAAAGCCATAGTAGAGACGCATCATCAAGTAAACTTTAAAGTCAAAGTGTGGGCAGGTGTCGTAGATAATTTTCTTTTGGGTCCTGTATTTTTACCAGGAAACTTTCGTTTTTGTAATTTCTTTAAAACACGCAGCCCGATTTACTAAATGAATTGCCTTTACATGTAACACAAAATATTTGGTTTTAAGTAGACGGTGCTCCTCCTCATTTTGCTAGAAATGTTAGAAACTATTTGAATCAAATCTTTCCTGATCGCTGGATTGGTCGGGATCGAGATGCTTCTATTCAGGGGCCACACCGTTCCCCAGCCTTGCTCCCTTGGACTATTCAGTCTGGGGAATTATGAAAGATTTTGTGTATATAGTTCCGATTTTGAGCGAGATTCATTTAAGAGAAATAATCCTTCAAGCTGGAGGGTAGTTCAGGTTGAAGCCAGATATTTTTCAAAGCCTAAATTTTTTTAAAGGCTCGTATGGAGGTCATATCGAACAATTTCTTTAGACTGGCTATTTTTTGTTAATTTCTACTGTTCTTTTGTTACTAACGAATTATGAATAGTTTAAGAAATAAGGTGTATTAAATTTGTTATAATGCTTCTAATTTATGAATAATTGTAGATTGTTGAATCCATTGCGTCTACCAATTTTTTGTCTGGGCGCCATTGACTTTAGAAATAGTTATTTTTGGCTTGTCCTTTATTATTGATATTTTTATACCTATTGCAAAATTTGAATAAAATCTTTTGTTTTAGTATTTGAAAATTATGAGATTACCGTAAGCTGTGTAGGCACCAATATTTTTCATCTTATCTCTAAAACGAAGTATTTTCTCGAAATTTGTTAAGAGACTTAAAATAATCCAAAATGGATGGTTAACTTAAAAGAGATAGTTTGGGAGTCATTGGCGCAGGTACTAGAGAGCTGAAGGGGTCAATGGATACTGCCTCTATTTTGAATATTTGACAATTAATTTTAGTTTTTTTTTCTTCAAAAGATGTGACTCTTTAAGTTTAAGTACTGTACCAAATTTTAAATAAGTATTTTACGAAATATTCGAGTCTATGTAAAAAATTATTTTGCATTGTGAAAATCCTGTTATTTTTGTTCAAGGAATCCGTGTTTACCAGATTGGCATCCTTTTTCTGGACATCCTGTATAAACATCTAAAAACTCTAGACCTCTCTATCTACCGAATAATTTTTAAGAAAGATTTTTTTGCAATATTTCTCAGTTATACAATGCCGTAACCTGTTAATTTCAAATAGCGTCTTCTAGTTGTTTTAAAAGGCATTATCGTAAGTATCTGTCTACCTTTTAGCCGGTTCTCTCTCTATACATATGCGCCCGTTGTACCTTTCGTACTGACTCATTTTCTCTTGCCTACATCCCCCCTATAATGTTATTATTAATGACGGTTGAATCTGCGAAACTCAGGTGTAGCGACCGCGGGAACCTCGCCTGTGCAAATTCTGACACATGCGGTTATTCTAAGGGTTTACGTAAATATATTACAGTAGTTCACTGTCTCGAAACTTGAGACTAATATGAAGAACGAAGTACGTAATAAATAATTATGGCTAACTCGCTCGCTTGGTAGCGCAGTGGGCTAGAGCGTTAAGTGACAAACGTGGCTGGTTTACTGCCTGTCGATTCCGGGGTTTAAATGCTGGTTTCGATTCTGACAAAGTCGAAGGAATTTATTGTGTATCCGCGTTTTCAACTGTGTAATCACTGTCTATGCAGCTTCGGCTTTGATTTATGGGTTGTCTAATTTATGTGGTGTTTTTTTAACTGTAGATGAAACCTCTGATGCAAGAATTAACAAGGTGGGTAATGTGGTAATTTGAATTTTAAGTTCAAATGGGTCATTGACAAGAAATTTCAAGACATATTAAGTAAAAATATGGATATTAAAAAACTGCGTGACTCTAAAGAGCTCTTAAGTGATGGAAGTTCTACTCTCTCTCAATAATATTTTACATACGCGAATATTACATCTTTGGATGTAAAACGTTCATTTTCAAAATGTACGTCGACGTGTGTAGCAAAGCGTTTTATTAAAATCTAATCCTTATAAAATAACATCTAGTACATGTATATTAGTTTGTTGTTTATATGTGCAAGGTCAAGTGGAAGAATACTTTGTAAGGCGCTTTGCCTTTTCGAAATAGTTATGAACTGTATCTTATCTTATGCATATCAAATTGATAAAGTATATTTGATATGCATAATTTTATTTCTTCTTATTTTTATGTGGAGGACAGACTAAAGAGAACGGTATGAGTTATTATTGTTAAAGATAGATTCTTAGTGTTAATAATAATAAATAATAAATTGATAAAGTATATTTATTATTTATTATTTATTATTATTAACACAAAGAATCCATCTTTAACAATAATAACTGATACCGTTTTCTTTAGTCTGTCCTCCACGTAAAAATTAAGGCTGGGAATTTTTCAGATTTTAGTATTCGAATATTCGTTCGAAAAAATATTCGAATATTCGAATTATTCAGATATTCGAATAATTCGAATACTCGAACAATCCGAATTATTCGAATACTCGAATAATCCGAATTATTCGAATAGGTATCCGAATAATCCGGATCCTCGAATATTCATTATTAATAGGTATAGCACTGAATACTAGTGCATAGTGAATACTCTATTTGAGTAATTGGTTGGATAGACCACAATAATAGTCGTGACGTAATGCACTAAGCAGGCAATTTGATTTGCTTTCCATACCCATAATAGGGTATGTCCCTGTATATGTGCTTTAAGGGTCAGAATTATTTAGTTAGTATTTTATTTTAGGATTGAGGCGCTATTGTTCACATTTACCTATTGAAGCTTAAATAAAACGAAAACAGAGCTAGTTTATTATACTTCTGTGTCACTATTTTTCCTTTTCGAAAAAAATAAAAAGTGCTCTAAAATTAGAATGTTTTAAAAAAGACGCAGATTGTGAAGGTAAAACAAATACATGAAAAGTCAATAGTAATATTTACAGGTTTTCTAAAATTTAAAATATAATTTTAACCCCTGCCTTAGTACAGTATGAATAAGGTCGAGGCGAGAAAGAGATGGAATAGTTTGACTGGGATTAAAACGTGCCACTAATGAGGTCTATTTATATATTTGGATTTTAGAATAGGTACCTACGTATACCTACTATCTACCTACTTTGGTTAGATGTATACTGCATACTTATTCGTACATAATTTAATAATATATTTTAATATTTAAATTTACTCAAATATAATCAAATATTCGAATACTCGAATATATTCGGGATTCGAGAATTCGAATATTTCGAATATTCGAATAATTTCCCATTAGAATAATTCGCATTCGAATACTTGAATATTCGAATACTCGAATTATTCGTATTCGATTCCCAGCTTTAGTAAAAATAAGAAGAAGTAAAATTGCACAATTTTTGGGACGAGATGTTCACATGTTGAATTGTCCTGCTTTATTCATTCATCCCCAAAACTATGTTCGTTTCTTGAATTTTATTGTTTCCTTTTTTACCTTCAGAATTGTAAGAAGAGCGTAAGAACCTTTTCAATGATTTCCACCAGTTCTTATGCATAGTTGATTGCAAACATAAAATATTAACAACGAATTGAACCATTTATTTCCAAAATTCGATAAAATGTAACGATAAAATTATCAGTACTATTTATTATACACTAAATAGTGTATAATACTACTGTATTATACACTATTTTGTACTTTGTGTTTGTTGTACTCAACAAACTGTACCATTAGAAACACGGTAAAAATTAAGGTAAACTACGAATGGTCGTCTGGCTGAATACGAAGTCCGAACGAAAGTTCACGATTGCGTATTAGAGTCAGGGCGCTTGCCAGAGCACTAAGAGGAGCTGACAACGAGGCAACAGACTAGCAGATTTAATGGTATAGGTAATTTCGACCTCATCGACATTCGCGCTGCGATGGTCCCATCGTGCTGCAGCAGACGGGCGACTATAAACTGCGCATATCATTAGTTGTATTCCTAGTGGGTCTGGCTCAATCTGTACATAAACTGGTGCTTAGTAAGAAAATGATTGGTTCAACTGATTTTAATGCAGCAAAATAAGATTAGATGAAAAAGTGGGACAGAACTCATAATTAAAATAATACATAATATAATAATGATGCAGATTGAAGGGATGTTTCTTTGTACTCTTTTTTCGGTTTATCCTTGGCCTCTGCAATACGAAACTATAGCCACAGTCCAAGCATTCTTGTTTTGTTGCCAAATATTTCAATAATATAGATTATTTGATACTTAGGTCCAGTCGAACGAAACTGGTTTAACCAACGATCGGCTGATCTTGATTTAGATTTCAAGGATACCATTGTTGTAACAGTGTAACCACCAAGTTTAGCTAAAATTTGGCCAAACCAACTCAATTCAATTCAATAATTTATTAAACATTATAAAATATTATAAAGTTCCTCGCGGCACACACACCAGTTACCAGTCAATCATCTACGATGCCAACTTGTCGTGGCAATTGAGAGGCCGGAGGGGTGAGGCAGATTCGAATTAAAAACAATTAATTGATGAATATATCTCCTATTTGTAGACAAATATGTATACAGAATGGGCCAGACTTTAATCGGGAAACTTAAGGAATCAATAGAACATGCCAAAATAATATGGATTTGTCATGTAAACTTATAGCTAAAAATGCTTAGTTTTCGAGATAGAGGGAGGGGCGTTGAAGTTTTAATCTATTATTCCAGTTGTTTAATTGCAGAAAACATGTAAATAATTAAGGATTATCTCTTTCAGGAAAAAGTTGTAAAATGGGTGATGCAAACAGACCCTTTGGATATCGGATGCAATTATTTTCTCAGACAGGATATAATTTAACAATTAGAGCTAATGGTGAAATATTAGGGACGCAAGACGATTCAGATCAAGACAGTAGGTATATTAAATGAATTGTAGATTTATGTTCATATTTAATAAGTAATAGAGGGAGTTGAGAAAAACTAGTTATGCCCAGAACTAAAGTCAAAAAAAAATTGTATTTTCTTCAGTAATTCTAGTTTTAATTGATGCTTTAATCAAAATTCACGTTGGTGAACATTTTGCAACGTGTTTTAACTGACGTGATTAGCAGACAGAGTAATTCAGCGGCGTCCCAGAGAACGTATTATGTATTAAGTACACGTGAAACATACAAAGGGATATTGCATGCGTTGCATCAAGCAGGTAGGCAGTCTCGCTTTACAATCGGTACGTCACGCGACGAACAGTGGCGCAGCAAAGGTTGATGCCATCGGTGCAAAATATACACCGATCCTTATAATTTCTTATATTTATAGCTATAAAAAATATATCTAATTTTAATATTGCGCCTGAAACAAAAAAAAAATAATAATAACCTTCTTATAAACAATAATATAACCAAACAAATAAAACTTGAAACCATCAATCATAATTTGTTACGTTCAGTCTTGTTATAGTAACAGCCATAGGTATGTGAAAGCATATTATCGGTAAATAAAGAAATTAAAACATTCTTTGGATTGCCTTTGCATTAGCGAAATTGTTAAATATATTAGCTAAATCCATTTCAGATGTTCGTGACGATTCAATAGAAAGTAAAGCCAGATGAGATAACCTATTTTGATCCATTGCGGCCCCACACGCTTAAATTTTGTCAACTTCTTCGACGTTTTCACTTACGTAGTAGTAATGACGTTGAAGTACCTGGGATTTGAGGCCTCTGCGAGTGCTCAAATCACCGAACTGCCCTACCAGAGCTACGGCACTGGCGTCTAGTTACAATATTAATAACAGTTACAATACTAGTGACTGATGCAGTACGGTATATGCTTAAAGTTGGACAGTTGCTAAAAGCTGTCTCTCCACATTTAATACTTATAGTTATAACATTATGGTCCACGCCTTACATTTGATAGTAGAGGAAATCAGAAAAAATTACACAGGGGTAGACGCGCTAATTGCAAATACAAAATAAATTTTTGTGAAAGCCACTAAACGTGTGGCATGACCCGACATCCCACTACCACCACAACCTATTTTAACACGTTGCGGTACATGGTATTTTATTTAAGATCATAATAATGTGGGTCCACGTTAACTTCAGGCCGAAGCTCTGACCAATTATCGTGTATGTGTTACCAATGAGAAGCATTGCGTTTACGTATACAGTATCTTGTTAAGTTTGATCGAAGTTCCACCAAAGCAATAAAAATTGAATTTAAATGAATTGTGACATACTTTGGATCTTACTTTACATGAATTATATATTTTTTATATATTAGGTACCAGTGTGGCTTCGTAGTCGTGTGGTAAAGATGCTTGCTTCTCACCTTCTAGTCCCTGGTTCGATCCCCAGTCGAGGAGCTAGGATTTAGTTCAGTAAAGATATGATTTTTCAAAAAAAAAATTTTGAACAAGCTGATATTTTCAGGGTTGTTCGGGGAAAGTCTCCCGAATATCCACCCAAAAGATCACACTCGAACTCCCGCAATGAAGGGAGTAATAGGGGTGGTTTCTTATTTAAAAATGTCCCTAATAAAAGTTGTAAATAAATTACATTGTTTAAAACTTTGCTTTGACATTTTTTTTAACTTTGGTATTTTATCCTGTACTAACTGTACAGGTTAACTGTACATTATAATACGAGTGGAGGGGTGGTTTCTTTTATTTACAAAAAAAATGATCCTTATAAAAGTTGTTGATAATAAAATAAGCTACAACTTTGCTTTATAACATTTTTTATACTTCGGTATTTTAGCCTGTACAGTTAATTATATCAGGGGTGGTTTCTTATTTATTCTTTTACAAAAAAAATGACCTTATTGAAAGTTGTAGATAATGAAATAAAGGGGGTCATGCTCTTTACATGCACGGCTTAGAGACAGACACTCAGTTCATATTTGGAACTGTTTTTGACGCATAAAGTTTTGTGTGCGGATGAGGCGTGTCTACCTCGGGAGATTCCGCCAGTATTCGATTTTTACCAACGGTGTTTTTTTGCGGTGAACTCGCATCTTTCGTAAAGGAGTATATACATAAAAGAAAGATTTCAATGGTTGTGAAATTAATCCTAGCATACTCGAACACTGAGTGTGTGTTCATTGTCTCTGAATGTGTAGCCCTCTCCCACACCTTGAGATGTGGGCGTGAGTTGTATTACCTGTGATGTTTAATTTTAATTTTTTGTAACTTAATTGTTTCTTATATTTTAGCTCGCATAGAGATATCTTCAGGTGGCGATGTTAGTCTTGTGAGGCTTATTGGATTAAACAGTAATCTTTATGTATGTTATGCAAGTAACGGAGAGTTATATGGGGAGGTAAAAGTCATTTAATTTATGAAAATTTGTTTAAGCTACTGAGAGATCAACCAAAAACACGATCAAGGACACCTATGAATTTTTAAACGCATGTCTTTTATTAGGCTATTGATATTGTGATTTCATTGTTATGTCATAGTTATAGTATATTATACATATGCTCATTACTATAGTTTCGGAAATTCCCGTTTGGCCTTAGTTGTCACGCACTTCCTGCTTCCATGTTATGAATCATGGTAGCCCTTTGACCATCCTGCCCCGCCGTCACCAGAGTCCAATGATTGTTTATTAGTGTGGCCTTCAGCGCGCTAAGCTTGGCCCGCCGTTAGTAAGTAATTACTAAACCAACTGCCGACACCAGAGTATGGTGATTATTTATTGCCGTGGGCCTACAGCACGATGAGCTGGACCTACCACTGGTAAATAATTACCGAACTAACCATCGCATCGAACACTAGATGTTTCCTCTTCAGCGCGTTGAGCTGAAGCTTACCGTTGCTCCGTTAATCATCGAAATTACACTCCTTCCCGTAAATTAACTTCGCCAATGTATATATGTAAAACGGATTTTTCACTTGGTGTACACTTGGTTTAATTGTTATACCAAAATTTGATTTTATATTTATTTGGCTTTTTTTGATAGGTAAGTGCTGCTTTAATAAAATAAACTCCATTATTTATACTTTGGTCTTTCTTATGCACTACTAACAGAAATCCTGGATTAATTCTCCAAACCAGCTACCCGGAAGCAGACACCCTTACATATTTTGGCGCCCGAACCGATTTTCTTACATATTTTGGGCGCCTGAACAGATTCCGTTACAAAGTTACTAATTTTTTTGATAATTTCTCGAGTTCAAAATTCCTTCCTTAGAACAAAAAACATTTTTACTAGAATCTTACTTTAGAAATGGTTCCAAAAATGAAAATGGTGATTCCCACCGTGACTGTTACGAGGAATTCAGGGAGTGTTATCCCGATTTTGCCGTGAACTTTAAAATCATTGAGGATGTTACTTCTAGGATGGTGGCGCATTTTCTGGAAGACCAAGTAAACGAACAGAGGAATTGTTCGCCAATGTTAGAAAACGGATATTTTAAATCTTTGAGGAGGTCTAACCCACAGGCGAATTTGTCTTATGGCACCTGCCAACGAATTTTAAAGAAGGAACTACATGTATTCCTTTACAAAATTCATTTACAACATCAAATATTGCCAAGGGTGAATAAGTTTTTGTGAATGATTCCTGAACCATTTAAACAATAATGATATTCTGGACACTTTACACCGATGAGGCATGGTTTCATTTGAATGGTTATGTGAACTGACAGAATATGAAAATTTTGGATGGCAGAAAACCCTCACGAGTACATTGAAACAATCCTGCATCCACTCAAAGTGGATCTCTGGGTGGCAATTTTGCGGAGACAATTTTACTTCAAATAAAGATCAAAACGTGAATGCACATTTTTATATTCGACACATGTTGAGGCCGTTCATTTAGCAATTACACGATGATGAGCTCACTCAAGGATATTTCCAACAGGACAAAACTATAGCACACATCATACGTACCACAATAATTCTATGACGATGAAATTGTTATCAAAATTTATAGTCATAATAATAATAATAATAATATATATTGATTTAGATAAATCTAATTTTACAATCAGTTTACAATAAGCTTACTATACTACAATAATTAGGGACCTGTTATCCTTATTATATTTCAATAATTTGTTTTTAAATCAATATATATTATGCATTTCCTTTAAATTTGGACGACAATTAAATTTGATCAACCCCTATCGAATAAACAATTTTTTGTTGCTGCCTTTTTGCTAAAATTAATATGAAAATTATTTCTTGTTCTTGTGTTATAATTATGAACGTCCTCAATATATTTAATTTGCTGTACAAGATAATTAGATACTTGCTTAATAAATAAGTTATAAATAAAAACCATTGAAATAGAATACAGTATTTTATTAACCGAGAGCTACTTTAAACAATGAAGCGTGTATATTTATACAATTTAATATTACCCTTATAGCTCGATTTTGTAACTTTTGAAAAGTGCTTATATTTACATTATTGCAATAAACAATTAATCTTTAATATGTAAAATGAGGTAGAATAATAGTATTATAAACAGTTATTTTTGTAGAATATGGTAAATGAAAGGATATCCTTCGAAAAAAAATTTCTTTCTTGGCAATTTTTTTTGTTATATATTCTATTGATAATAAAATTTCAGGATTATCTATAATTAAACCTAGGTATTTAGTATTTTTAACATATTTAACAAAGTTACCATTTAAAGTAATTTTTAATTGTGTTTGTAATAGTTTGTATTTATGAATGATGTAAAACATTACTACCTAAAACCAAGCATTTTGATTTATTATGATTCAATGACAGCTTATTGACTTGTAACCATTTTGTTATTTAATTTAGTTCCTCATTTAATGTTCCTAATGTTAGTGTTATCAAAATAAATTAAAGTATCGGAAAAATGTATAGAACATTTCTTTACCACATTGGTAATGTCATTAATATAATAATGGGCCAAAATAGCTGCCTTGCGGAATCCTTATTATGTTTCTTACTGGTTTAAAAAGCGATTCATTTATTTCGACAACTTAACTCCTATTTGATAAATGACTTTCTATCCACGTTAATACGCAGCCTTTAAATTCCATTATTTTAAGTTTTTTTAAGAAAATGTCTCGATCAATGGTATCAAATGCACGACTTAAATACAGAAATACAGCACATATTATGTTAATTTTCTTATCTAATATACTTATCCAGTCATTAATAATTAGTTGTAAAGCTGTTTCACAACCATAATTTTCTCTAAAACCTGATTGATTAATACTTAAAATATTATGTTGGTCGATATATTCCATTAGTTGTTCCACATTCCATAATTTTTTTCACGAAAAGTTATCATGTTAATTGGCCGCAGTTAGTCAGCTTTTATGGTATGCTCTACTTTTGGAATATCCCGTTTTCTCGATGTCGTTGTTCCCAATTTCTTCCTCTTTTGACTTGAAAAACCAGGTTTATCGACAAAATCTTGAAGAATTTCGAAATGCAATTTCTGAAGAAATCATGATAATTACGTCAGCGGTGTTGTACAATGTCTTTGAAAATTTGAGGAAACGAGTGCATCTTTGCCTGCAGAATGGGGAGCAACATTTCTGGCAGTTGTTATGACTTATTCAGTGTTTACATTATTCGATAGACAAAAATACCTATTCGTTTCATGTTCATTACACATTTCTTTCCGTATCTCCTTCCTAACCTAACTTTACTTTAACTTTTAATCTGAAAAAATAGTATCACAGTATCATATTAGTAATAGTCTAATCAATGACATAATTCGAAAATTCATAGGTGCCCTTGGTTGTGTTTTTGTTGATTTCTCCTTATATCAAATTCAGATTTTGTGGCGATTTATATTAATTTCAAGTATTTAACACATTAAGTACATTATATCTTAAAATTTTTATTATACTAAATTTTTTCAGCACATTTAATTGATCATAAACTTGTTATTTTTTAGAAGCGAATGTGTACATCAATTACATATTTAAGAAAATTTTATTAATAATGTAATTATTGTTATACATTTTCAGAGCGATCCTTCAAATGGTGGAACAGTTTTTATCGAAGAATTTCAAGGATCGTATTCGGCATATAAGTCGGCTCTTTATCCTGAATGGTATATAGGTATTAAGAAAAACGGATTACCGAAGAAAGGTTTTCGAACTAAATATGGACAAAAGGCTGTAAAATTTTTACCAAGAAGGCATTAGTTGTATCTATTATTTGTTTATTAATTATGTATTATATTATGCAGTATTATTTTATTTATAATTATTTATATAACTATTCAGCATGTGTAACTGTGTAATATAGAGTAGATGTTTATTATATTGTGTAAGAAATAATGAGCTTTAATGCAGAAATATCATTCTTTCGTAGCTAGTTTTTATTTTACCATAAGTAGACATAGTGGCCTAACTAAATAATAATAATAATAATAAATGCCTTTATTTCTGATTACATCAGTAAATTTACAATTATACCGGGTGTAACAGGATCATGGTACAACCCCCTTTTCTCCTCTAGTTTTGAGGATAATTGATATATATATATATATATATATATATATATATATATATATATATATATATATATATATATATATATATATATATATATATATATATATATATATATATATATATATATATATATATATATATATATATATATATATCTATATATATATATATATATATATATATATATATATATATATATATATATATATATATATATATATATATATATATATATATATAATATTAACTTCAAACGAAGTTCAAACTTAGTTGTAAACCGAAAAACATCGTCGGTTAGTATAAAACAGTAAAAAGTGATGTGCTCGCTATACGCACAAATTATTAATTTAGTAACATTATTGTATGTTAAACTATAAAGTGCCACATCAGATTATTTTTTCGTTTAAGTCATTGCATTGAAAAAGGTGGAAAACAGCCACCGAAACGTTTGTAAAATGTGTTTATGAATAAATAAACAATTTAGATTTTCATTCATATCATTAAAGAACCAAAATCCCAAGAACACAATTGCTATAAATATATATATATATATATATATATATATATATATATATATATATATATATATATATATATATATATATATATATATATATATATATATATATAATTGCATTTTTGAATTCTTCATAATTTTCTCAATCCAACGATACCAATTAAGTGACATTTCAAACGTCAGTATTTCTTATAATATAATTTTTAATTTTCCATTTAAGTGTGCCATGACGGTTTCGATTTATTCGAAATGACTCGTGTAATTCTAGAAAAATCCAAATCCCGTCAAAAATACTAAATTACGTGATTTGTGAGCAAATAAAGTTCATCAAAATGGTTTTTGGGGCCAAACTCAATTTTTTCAAATGAAACCATGTTGGTACCGTAGTATCATTTATTAGTACTATTAATAAGGAATTTATTTATATGTCGTATTGAAATCTGCGATAAATACACACAAAAATACAGCTAAAAGAAAATAAGAAAATGCAAGAACCTAATCTGCGTGTAAATACACGCAGATTAGGTTCTTGCATTGAAACCAGGATTAACCACCTAGATTCCTCGATATACAGTTTCTTTACTAAAGGTTTATTTGAAGAGTGAAGTCTATGCCAGTAGGCATCTAACAGTAGCCTATAGCAATTAATACATGTCAAGTTTAACAAAATTCTGCAAACAAACGTAATTTTTCGACTGCTTTTTTGCCAGAGATCTTGTGGGTCTCCGTTTTTTGCCTTGTACTTAATATCATGTGAGTGGTTTAACCTCCTACACCTCCACTAATATTAATGAGGCATGAAAAAATGGTCTGCCATTGAAATTCTAGCTATTCCAGAACATGTGTTTTGTGGTATTATTACCAATTTCGCTAGATACCATTTTAGACGAATGTATTGAAGAACAGAGTGACAATGTGGCACACCATTTCTTACAAAAATATTTCCTCACACACGTTTATGTTTACACATATTGTTTTTGACTTGATATCAATAATTTTGTACTTTACAGCAGTGACGGATTGCTTTTATTTTCTCAGAGCGACAATTTACCGAAGGTCTTTTATGTTTTCCCCACCTAAGGCCACAGTTTTTTTGTTATCATAAATTTGCTTAGAAAAGGAATCATGAATGTTTTTAAAAAAATAATAAATGAACGAATGAAAGAAGATTTTATGACGGTTGGAAAGTGATACTCTAATCCTCATAAAAAATAAGAAAAAGCTTAATAAACACTAAAATACAACTATACAGGCTGTAACAAATTCGCTTCTCACTACAAGGATCTCGGAAACGGTAAGAGATACACTATCGGTTAAATTGGGCTAAAGTTTTAGAATTCGGTGATTAGAAATATGCCGTTGAGAAGGTTAAAATATATCTTGCTGTTCTTGAAATTTTTGAAAAAAAAGAAAAATTTTAAATTTTCGTTTTTAATTAAATTCAAATTCAAATTCAAAACAATTTTATTAACAATGAAAGAAAACAATGTATATGGCTCTCGCCGGACACCTGGTCCGTTACCGACCTAGCATCCCCGCGTAAGGTGGCGATGGGGAAATTATTAGTCGGGCGGAGCGGGGCCGGTCCCGACTTAAAACTAAAACATTAACAACAAATACAACACCTAAAAAAACATTTTTAAATTGTATAATAACGCCGAAAACGAGAAATCAAAGACGCATGCAAAAGCATGCGCTGTTGATATAAAACTTTAAAACAATGCAAAAAAGAATATATAAAATTGTGTGTATCATAATTTTGAATTTTGTCACAGTAAAAATCTCGCCTCTAAACAATACTGAATTGGGAAGCGGAAATGTCCAACTCCGTCTATTTGTGGGTATTTAATGATATTTCGTGTATATCATAATGTGCCGTAATTTACTGATGGTTAGCTTATAATTTGGAATCAATTTTGTGGGGAATTTTGAAAATAAAAACAAACAAAAATAAAATAAGAGAAAAGTGAGAACAAAATTTGGAATTTTGATGCCCCTTTTATAATGTGGGTGTGTCCTCCCATTTTGTGGGAGGACCGTGGTCTAAAGATGTTATCTGAAAATTGGTAACGTTTGGTACAATAATTTGTGTTTTATTCTAAATGGCGCGTTATACTCGTTTTAATTTAGATACCTATCGAAAAACTAAAAAACACTCTTTCATTGGTGTTTTTTATGCTTTACAATTTCGCGTAAAAAGTTTATTTGTAAAAGTCTGGGTTGCGATCACCAACTTACCTACTAGTCTAGTTCACAAGTTAAAAACGGTGTTAATTAGTGATAAAGGTCGTAAAAATATGGGCGATAGCTCATTGGATTCGGAATGACGTCTAGAAAAATGTATAAAAATTGTTTACCAGCACATAAAAAATTGCAAGTTATTAACAAATTAAGATAAAAAAGAAAGGCATTTAGTTTCTCGCAAATAATTCAGAAACTATTAATAATTAAGAAATTTAAAGAGGAAGAAATTTCCGATAAAAAAAGTCCTAACTCCCGGAACTGTACCTCCATTATGAATAATTTTAATTTAATGGTGAAAATAGTACTCCGCGCGACGAACGCGACGCTGCCGCAGACCTTAGAATCCGACCGTGCGTAGCAACAAAAAAAATTTTTTTTAGCTATAAAATATTAATTAAAAAATTTCAGAAAATTATCGGATCATTTAGACATCCCAAGGAACAATATCCACTTAAAAAAATTTTTTTTCATCCATTTTTCATAAAATGCGCTTATTGTTAATTAACAAATTTTTTTGGAGTTCACGTTTATAATAATAATAAGAACAGACCTTTATTTAGCACTTTGCTATACATATTTTACAATTTTACAGTGGTACGAGAAAAAATATGTATACATATACATATATACACACATATGTACACATGCACACATACACACATATATGCACCATAAATATCACCTATTTAAATAGAATAAATAAATATAGTTTAAAAAAACTAAAAAACACTCTTTTAAAGCACATCAAACTAAAAAGTGAAAAATAATTATTAATATAAACTGAACTGGGTTGCTCGATATACGAAAAATATGACACAAAGCGCCCCACGCTTTTTTCACAATAATACTAGTATTTTTTCGTTCATTATTGTTTTCAGTTTATATTAATAATTATTTTTCACTTTTTAGTTTGATGTGCTTTAAAAGCGTGTTGTTTAGTTTTTTTAAACTATATTTATTTTTCACTTTTTAGTTTGATGTGCTATGAAAGCGTGTTTTGTAGTTTTTTTTAAACTATATTTATATTGCTTATTGATGCTGATATTATAACATATTACGATCCAACAGATATTTCTGAAAAAAAAAATATTTTTTTATTTCAGCTATGGGATTTGAACTCACGCCCGAGGAGGCCGTCGTTTCGCGTCGACTAAGACTTGCCCGCTCGGCCAACGACCGAACTGAAAATCACGGAATATACTTACGATATTAAGCCTCTTGCTCTCACGCAGAGGATACGTGAGGAAAGGACTGGCGATCCTGATCAGGATAATGATATAAACTTATCAAATTATTGTATTGTTACCGGTTCTTCGTAAGTGTACAAAGTTTCAATTAAATCTGTCCGTTTAAAGTGGGTCAAAATTGAGTCCAAAGAGTCGGTTACAAACAAACAAACAAACAAGCAAACAAGCAAGCAAGCAAGCAAGCAAACATACAGGTGAAGCTAATAAAAGCGTGTTAATTAACACTTTCTCTCTTAACTATACACCTATCATAACTTATCTGTAAAAAATTAATTCTTCTTTTAACTATATTAATACATGTAATTGAAATCCTATATATAAATATCTGTAACTATTCTTTTTGAAAGAAGCTATGTTACTAGCCTGCTTAGCTTCCCTACTAAGGCTATTATATGTATTTAAACCCCTGAAAAAATTGACATCTGTGCAGCAGTTGTGTTTACTCGTTGCAATATAAAATTCATTCTACCTCTAGTGTTATAGCTGTGAAAATCTTCAAAAGTTTGCACATTTTCTTGCAGATAGGGTACCAGTTGCAATATGTTATGTTTATAATCAGATAATTGTTAAACTAAAAACGGGAAAATTATAACCGATGCTGGATACATTGTGACAAGTATACTTTATGAAATAATCACATCACGATATTATAATTGTTATAGTTCATTAGTTATTAATCTTTTACGTTAAAAAAACTAATAAACGATAAAAAAGGTGAAAAATTTTTTTTATCAATATTTGTTATTTTCACTGTTTTTTTGTATATCAAAACACTATTATACTTTATAATTTTTAAATTTTTAGTGGTATTTGTTTTAAAAAAATGTTGAATACGAATTTGAAGAATATTAATAAAAATACGTTTATAGTTTAAACTATAAGAGATATGGATATGATCAAGAGCTTATTCGGTAGATATTTAATTACTGAACAAAATTGTCTTGTAGGTCTATTACTGTATCTGCAATATTTAATAAGCTATAAGTCATAAAAGATTCGAAAATGACAAAGAAACCTTAATTTTTTATAAACAAATGCATATAATAGCTGATTAACAATAGTTACAAATTAGGTGGTTAACTCATTTTAAAGATTAATTAATCCTCTATAAAAGATATAGAGGTTAATAACTTAACAAAAGAAGGAGGCGCTTTAATTTGTGTTGAGTAGCAAAATTGAAAATTCAATAAAAATTCAAAAATTTTTTTTTGTATTGGTTAAATATATTTTTGTTTTTAGTATTTTTTTCTATACAAAAAAATATTAATACATTCGACCATTGTTTATTAAATTAACAAATAAATTTGAAGCGAAAAAAAATTTTTTTTTTACTTTGTTGAAAACTGCAAATGATAAATTTAGAAAAAAATCTGTTGTTAATCTATTATTTAAATAATGAAAAAAGTTAAAAAATGATTATTAACAATAATTTTTTTTAAATCATATCATTCCACTAATTTGGCAAAAAAAAATGTTTCTAAAATATGCAACTAATCCATTTGTTTATAACATTTTTTTAAACAAATACCACTAAAAATTTAAAAATCATAAAATCTAATAGTGTTTTGATATACAAAAACAGTGATAATAACAAATATTGATAAAAAAAATTTTTTTACCTCTTTTATCGTTTATTAGTTTTTTTTTAACGTAAAATATTAATAACTAATGAACTATAACAATTAAAAATATCGTGATGTGATTATTTCATAAAGTATACTTGTCACAATGTATCCAGCATCGATTATAATTTTCACGTCTTTAGTTTAACAATTATCTGATTATAAACATAACCGTGAAGTCCAAAAAAATTTGTTAATTAACAATAAGCGCATTTTATTAAAAATGGATAAAAAAACTTTTTTTAAGTGGACATTGTTCCTTGGGATGTCTAGATGATCCGACAATTTTTTGAAATTTTTTAGTTAATATTTTGTAGCTAAAATTGTTGGTCGGATTCTGAGGTCTGCGGCAGCGTCGCGCTCGCCGCGCGGAGCACTATTTTCACCATTAAATTAAAATTATTAATAATGGAGGTACTGTTCCGGGAGTTAAGACTTTTTTATCGGAAATTTCGTCCTCTTTAAGAATCTTTTTTTTTTTAATTTCTTAATTATTAATAGTTTCTGAATTATTTGCGAAAAACTAAATGCCTTTTTTATCTTAATTTGTTAATAACTTTTGCAATTTTTTTATGTGCTGGTAAACAATTTTTCTACATGTTTCTAGACGTCATTTCGAATCAAATGAGCTATCGCCCATATTTTTTACGACCTTTATCACTAATTAACACCGTTTTTAACTTGTGAACTAGACTATACCACCCGAACCAGTTCGCCACTGCTGTACAGTGTGTTTAAAAATACGCCAAACAGTTTCGGTGTATTTTAATCATTCTCTATTTTTGAAATGCTTAGTGCTTTTTGATGCACCTTATATTAAAAGAGCAATGTTAAAATGGATTGGATAATATGAATAAAAACACCTTTAGATAAATATTAAACTTTATTTTCGAAATAGTTTGAACAATAAAAACTACTACAAACTACCGTAACTATGGCATATCATAAATATTACTTATTATTTATTAGACAGGTAAGAAGAATATTATTTAAATATTGCATTTAACTTTATTTTTGTGATTGTCTTTCAACAATTTCACATAAGTTTTACGCCCATGAAAATTAACGAAAATGTATTTTGATTGGTTTTTTATTTTAAACACTTTTATCCAGGATTTAGAAGCTGGACAGCTATAACAGAAATACAGAAAAAATATTTTAATCGAAATTGACATATTTTAGGACGGCTATAGATATGTTTCTGCCATATATATTGCATACAAATTATTGGAAGTCCTTAAGGACGGCGCACAATCACTAAATATTTTTTTGAGCCAAGGAAAATTCAAGAATATGCTTGTCTTTAATATTTAGTGTCTCTATTTCTGATCGATTCAAATGAGTTTTTTATTATTAATAATGACTACTTATTTTGTCTATTACAGATATAAGTTTTTGTTTGAGTTTAACTGTATTAAGCAATATTTACATTCTTGAATTTTCGTTAGGTTTGTATTCATACAGGGCGAAAATTAAATTAAAGATGCTTAAACTTCAATTTACAGACTCATTCTTAAAACACACCAGTAATATTTTGATTATGATTAAAGTCATTGCAATAAAAAATTAATTGACATTAATGTACGAAAGGAGCTAAAAATTGTGCCTGGTGTTAAAATGGCAAATTGCCATTACGTTTCCAAGATGGCGGTGCTAACTCATGAAAGGATGTGTATAATAACCATAGCATCTGCATTTCTCCATCGACAAATATGTATTACATATTATCATTTAAAAACGTGTTTGCAAAATAATTTTGTTTTCACTGCCTTAGTTATTTTGTATTTTATAATCGCCCTGTAGAAACATTTTCATTTTTGACGAAATACAGGATTACCAAGTTTTAATACAGGAAATGGTGTCAGCATATAACTATTAATTACTTAAAGCTACCCAACAAAATTTTAACACAATAAATCAACTACTTTTTATATCACCATATCAACACATAGTTATCCATGATCACTAGAGATCGGGAGGTAGCGATAAATTCCAGAGACGACTTTTACTTACATGTATATGTATATAGAATATTATGTTGTAAACACCTAATGAAACATTACCCAAACAATATTAAATGAAAAAATATTCTTATATACTGTGCAATAAATTTATTATTTTTATAAAAATGGGAACCAAACATTAAAGGTTTTTATCAGGTAATTGAACGGCCTGCTGCTATAAAAAACAATTACTTACTGACCGTCATCTTGAGAGGAAAAGGCTTGGTCTTTGTATCACCGAAACTCCAATAGCAGGCGCCCGCTTGCGAGGTCGCTTGTCTATCACGTTTACGCCCACTGCTATGAATACCTCTAAATAAATAGTGATTAATGATTATAAAACACCTATCTGCATCACATCTGCAACAGTACGAAATTAAATTTAATAAAGGTTAACTTTCTTAAAATGTATTGTTCAACTCCTTCAGAGGAGAAAGTGTACTTGTAGATTATTGGTTTCCTGAAGTTGCAATTTATCGGTACAGAATTATATTGCATAAGCTGTAAAAAAGTTCTTTTGTGCAACGTCATAGTAAACATTAAGAAACACATATCCTCAGATAGTCATAAAAAGTGTGTGAGTGTTACTGATAGTGACAGGCAAACATATTTTAACATATATTTTAAGGAAAATGATGGTTGGGTGTAATATATCGTGGACAAAACTACATAATCCACTATTCAGACAATTTTTGCTAACATGTATTAGTAAACAATGTTCATTCAGGTGCTATCGAAAACTACACTTATGAAAAAATATTTATCACGAAAATGTGACAGTATTAAACAAAAAAATTTTTACTAAACTGGAAAGTGGCAAATGTTTTAGTGAGTACATTGGAGGAACATTGTACAATGCGCGGACATTTGATTTTATTTAAAGAACTAGAAACTACAAATTCTAGAGCAGATGCAATTCACTGCACTGCAGTGTACATTTTTCAATTATCGAGAAACATTGCTGAGGCAGTAAAACAAAAATTCGAAACTGTTTTGGAAAACAATCCCGTATTTCTTACGATGGTTTTTAAATGGCAAAGAAGTAGACTTTTCTACCCAAGACATAAATGTGGTCTCTGAAAAAGTTCAGATATTTTAAATATGCGCCAATTACATCTATCGACGTTCAACGACGTCCTTCTCACAATATAAAAAGGGATTTTTAATTAAAGGCGCCGAACATCAACTACGAAACATTTACAACAAATATTATTAATACAGGGTGTCCCAACCAAAAGTAGGCACCCTGAATAACTTTGAAGATAAAATTTTTTCTGAAAAATTGGTGAAACACGTCGACCTTGTTTCCAAGGAAGACATATTTTAATGTAATACTTGTATACCTATAATCATCCCTCTACCCTACACAGCCACCCCCTCAAGAAATTCAAATGGCAAGGGGGTCGAGTGATACATATTTTGAAAGGTATTTCAATTCCCTACATAACTGTGTATTTTTTTTTAACTTTTATCGATTCGTTCTTAAGAAAAATAATTTTATTTTTGATGATTACATACAATCAAAATCGTTTAAAAAATCTAAAATACACGGCACTGGGTATTGGAATTTATAAAAAACTATATTTTTTACTGCTCCCAAATCAACACGAGTTATTTCGACAAAAACACTTTCCTTGTCCATTTAGTTTTAGAATAATAAAAGACTCATAAGTATTTGATAGTCCTTGACCATTAATTTGTTCACAACCATTTTTAAATCGAGATACGTTTTACCAGAGTCAGTTCTCAAAATGTTTTATACCCTTCAGGAGAGAATAGAAATAGTCAGCATTTATTTTAAAAACGATAATTGTGCTAGAGCTACGGGGCACATATTCAATAGAAATCATCCAGATAGAAGGGTTGGTTCTCAGTATGTTTTACAATTGTTGACAAAATTTATGGAAACAGGTTCTGTAGGAAACAAAAAGCATGAACCTCAGCGACCGATTAAGAATGAAGCAGTCGAAGTGGCAGTTCTGGGTCATTTGCAGATGGATAATACTCAATCGATCAGGAAAGTAGCTGAGGCTTCCGGTATATCACGAAGCAGTGTTCATCGAATTGTAAAGGCCCACAAATTTCATCCATATAAATTTAAATTGGTACACGAATTAAACGAAGATGATCCCGACCGTCGGCTTGAATTCTGTGAGATTTTTAGTGAACAATTAAACGGTAATGCCAATCTACTGTACAATACGTATTTTTCTGATGAATCGACATTTTAGTTAAATGGGGAGATAAACAGGCACAATTGTAGGTATTGGAGTGAAACCAATCCACATTTGTTCATGGAAACTCATACCCAAAAGCCTCAGAAGTTAAATGTTTGGGCTGGCATCTTAGGGGATAACATTGTCGGGCCGTTTTTTATTCCTGACAATTTAAATGTCGAAAGGTACCTCGATCTGTTAGAAAATAACATCGACCCAATAATTACCCAAATCCTCGAAGACGATAATCTTTTAGAAGGCAAACCGTTTTTTCAACAGGATGGGGCACCCTCGCATTTTGCTATAGCAGTCCGTCAATTTTTAGATAATCGGTTCCCTGAGCGATGGATTGGAAGAAGAGGTCCTGTGGAATAGCCCGCTAGGTCACCCGATGTAACTCCCTTGGATTTCTTTCTGTGGGGACATTTGAAATCGAAGGTATTTGCAACAAATCCCGCATATCTGGAAGAGTTACGTGAAAGAATTGTTCGAGAATGCCGTTTATTCTCTCCAGATGTGTTCAGAAATGTTCGTACAGAATTTCAAGACAGATTATACTACTGTATGGAAGTTGGTGGGGGTCATTTTGAACAATACATACGATAATTTAAACTGCTTCTTTTATTTTTATTTCCTGAACCTAAAATAATGAAACAATAATTTCTCAGGAACGATTCGATAAAAGTTAAAAAAAAGAACACAGTTATGTAGAGAATTGAAAGACCTTTCAAAAGATGTATCACTCGACCCCCTTGCCATTTGAATTTTTTGAGGGGGTGGGCTTGTAGGGTAGAGGGATGATGATAGGTATACAAGTATTACATTAAAATATGTCCCCTTTGGAAACAGGGTCGACGTGTATCACCAATTTTTCAAAAAAAATTTTATCTCCAAAGTTATTCAGGGTGCCTATTTTTGGTTGGGACACCCTGTATACTTTTACACTTGTGATCGCTTGTTAAAGATACATATGTGTTAGTGTTACATTCATCAATACTTGCAGTCCTCTTCATATTAACTTTGGATGTAACCGAACTCGCCAAAATAACCACAAGGTAAGATAATTGTGTCATATATGCATGAGAATTTTACGCGGTAACACATCACCTGGAATTGATGTCATTTATTGCCGCCTCCCGATCTATAGTGATCACACGTTATGATATAATTAAATACTGCTGTAAGCTAAACAGATGTCACAAATCACCAAAAATTCTAATTACAAGGAGCTTATTTTTATAAAGAGCCACAGATAAAAAATTATTCAGATAGGTTTCCATTTTTTAATAAAATTCACATAAAAAATACAATGCTAAAGTTGTGAGCAGTATCAACACATCCACACTAAAAGCTTTGAAGGTTCATCAGTGAATTAAAATTTCAGTAGCTAGTTGTTTTGTGTATAAGAAATTTTTATTAAATCAGTATTGACCATATTGTAAAAAAAATATGTACAGATTCCACTATAAACACAAATCATGATCGATATGTATTTACGGTGATTTTCTTAGTCAGATAATCTCAAAAAGAACGTCCATGTCCCTGAATAAGGTCTAAAAATCTTAAACTCAGCAACTACATAGAGTTAAAGGCCTAATAGAATGTACAACATTAAGATACAAAATATACAGACGGTTATGAACTTTTAGCTTTCAATTTTACTAACTCATTCCCTGAATAATCGATTATTTTTAAACACTTTGGGGTGTTAAGAAATAACCATTGAGATACATTTTCCTTGGAATTAAATGAACTCCGCCATATTCTTAACAATCAAATCATTAAATCTCAATGAAGTGTTTAATAGTAAGGTGACTACTAGTTATTTTCTTTGTTGAAACGGTCATAAAACGATGTGACTTTCCTATTGGATTAATTTGAGAACTCATGTTTTGGGGCACAATGTCTCATGGAATTAGGCCTCATTTTGTGTTTTTTCTCGAGGTCCAATTAAACTGATTATTTCCCTCATCATAAACCTAACCAATAAGAAACATGAAATTTGTACCATGTGACTTGTTTAAATTAGTGATTATTTTGCAAAAATAATCGGTTATTTTTCACCTAGCTGTTCATTTATTTACGACATGTAAAGTAAGCTTTGGCCTGTCGTTGCTATGCGATACTCACCGACTTAACAATTCTAATAGTTTGAATTGTCAGTGTCATTTATACTTGCCTACACCGGCAAATGGAAGTAAATAAAGAAAATACTCGTTTCGGAAATGTTTCACTTTCCGAAGTTGACGAAGAAATTCTAAGAAGCATTCCTATTAACACAACAAAAACGCACACATTGATATGGGGCCAATTTACTGATTTTTGTAATGAAACAGGATACCAATTTGAAGCCATTACAACCATAGATTATATTGCGTTGGTACTTAAAGACTGGGCTTTCAATATAAGACGGAGAGATGGTAAAGATTATAAGGAAAATATGATGAAAACCATGTGGAACATAACTGCAAAAATGCTTCAGGGAATATATTTTTTAAAATACAACGTCATTTTAGATCCATTTAAGGATATTCAATTTAAGTGCGTTAGGGATGCTCGTAATGCTAAAAGAAGATATTTACAGAAAAATATCACGAAAAGAAAAACCTCCTCAGTTGCGTAAGATTCAGAAGATCATAAAAAATGATAATGCTTTGGAATGAAAACACTCCTAAAGGACTGCAAAAAAAACTTTATCATATTATCGCAGTTCAGCTCGCTTGGAAAGGCGGAGAAGCCGTAAATTGCTTAACAAATCACTTTAAAGAAGAAATTGATAACATAGGACAGACAACAGGTATAAAACGGCTCACTTTTTATTAGCGACTATTTAACTAAGTCATTTTTGCCATTTTAGGACGATTAGAATATAACCCTGTGATTAGTAAGACCACACATCGAGGTGACAAGAAATGTGCCGATATTAAATGGTTAACACCTAATGAAATGAATGCCGGTCTATGTCCTGTAAGGCTATATAAACAACTATTATCCAAGAGGGGTTCCAATGTTACAACAAATCGTTTATTTCTGTCATGCAATAGGTACTGGAATAAATACGAAAATTCCTATTGGTACAAAAATGCACTGATTGGAAGAAATGAACTGTCCAAATGGACAAATGGATCAGCCGCAAAAATCGATTTAGATACAACAACTGTAAAAATAACTAGTCATTCCAATCGAGCCACAGCTGTCAGTAACTTAATAAAGAATGGAACACAGGAGCAAGAGCTTATCAAAATAACCGGCCATGGAAGTGCAAATTCCATTAAACCGTATTTGCAAATAGATGCCCTACATCATTTAAACGTGATAAATAAATTAAGATGTAATCCAAATGAAATACAAAATGAACCAAGCCCTTCTAAGGCAACATCAGAACATACTACTATTCAAAATATTAATGAAGAAAAACAAGCTCAAATTGTATATGAAAATAGTATTTTATATAACAAGTGGCGTTTTTTTTTACAAGTGTGGCATTTATAGTATAAACCGAAGGTGAGTGCTATAAACCACACGAGTAAAAAAAACATATTTTAGTTATATACAAAATTATTTGAATCGCCATTCGAAATTAGAAAACAGTATAATTTTGTAAAACGGCAAATTGACAAAGTTACCTTGTCGTAATGATTAAATTCTATTGCCGTTTCCATAGAAACCAATAATGAAACAACTGAATATTGAACAATTTAAACGTCGCATTTGAGACAGTCCATTTTACAATAACAATTATTTGGAGCAAAATGAGTGATAGTGAGGAAAATTTTATTCCTGGTACTTCTCTGGAAATCAGGGAGCAAGCAATTGCTGTAACTTTAGATTTATTACCAGCGAAATCTAGAAAATTGTACGAAAAAGAATATGATTTATTTATGCACTGGTGTAAGCAGAAAACTCTGAGTAACATATCTGAGTCTGTTCTTTTGACTTATCTCTCTGAAAAAGCAAAAACTTTAAAATGTTCAAGTCTCTGGTTCAAGTTTTCGATGCTTAAAGCAGTTTTGAATGTAAAGAATAATGTAGATGTAGATCCAATTATCAAAAAGTAAAAGCTTTTTTGAAAATAAAATCCACTGGGTATAGGGCTAAGAAATCTAAAGTTTTTGACAGAGGCGATGTCGAACGTTTTTTACTAGAAGCACCAGATGAAAAGTTTTTAATGTTGAAAGTTGTATTAATAATGGGCTTGGCTGGCGCTTGTCGTCGAGAGGAACTCTACAATATGACCATTGATGACATTGCGAGAAAAGACTGCATGCTGGTTGTTAAAGTACCTGATTCGAAGACCCACGTTGAAAGGACTTTTACGATAATTGGTGAAACAGTTAATGGAAAAAATTCACTAAATATTTATGATAAATATGCAGCTATTCGCCCTACTCATGTTAATCACAAAGGGGTTTTTCTTCAATATCGAGGAGAAAAATGTACAGTCCAATGAGTTGGTATTAATACATTTTCAGAAATACCAGAAATACCTTAACATCTAATCCTGAGCAATATACGGGTCACAGATTTAGGAGATCTTCGGCATCACTATTAGCTGGTTCTGAAGCTGATATTTTTACCTTAAAACGTCATGGAGGATGGAAATCCTCAACAGTTGCTAAGGAAACAAAAAGGAAATTTCAAAACAGATATTTTCAAACAATACTACAGAAATGACTATGTCCGCCGATGTAGTTGTTGGTGAAAATCAGACCAACATTAATATAAATGAATCAAATATTTTTCGCACATTTGAACCTATAATTCCAGGAATAAATATAAATAAAGTTAGTAACAGTACCATTCATATAAATTTTTCATTTTATTGTCTATAACGTTTTCTATTCTGGAAATAATCTTTACCTATATCCCTCGTGCATCAATTTTAATCACTTAAACTATATACGTCACCATTTTTTAAATTTTACTCTTGAGCAAATGCTTACGTGTATAATAATTTTAGATAAAATCCCTCGACCTACGGTCTGGGGATTTTATCAAATTATTATACTATTATATCAAATTATTATATTATAGTCATTTGCTAAGCAACAATTTTTAAATTGGGTGACGTACACAGTTTAACCGATTAAATTTGATGCACTCGGGATATAACCGTTGATAATTTTTGTTATTGTTCTGGCAAAATGTGAACTAAATTACCTGAAGGTACGGTAAGGTGTTCACTCTCTCTTAAATGCATTAGACACAATAAAATCGCCTGGCGTATTATTTCCTCTCCACGACTATATCAGTTTTCAGGAGGTTGTGACATAATACCCTTTAGATCTGTACATGGTGATAGACAACGTAGGATTTAGGTGAATCCCAACGGTGATTTAAAACATATTTAAAAGTATTTATTTGTGTTTTTTATAAGAATAAGCGCTCTCTAATCTACAATCACTAGCTAGGCATTGACAAAACTAGTAAAAACAATCATTATTGCTACAGTTTCGAATTTATTAAAATCAGTTGTGTTGACATTGCTTAACTCATATAACTGTTCGATTTTTATGCTTTGTACTAAAATAATCATCATACAATCACAATCGGTTATATTAACGTCGTTTGAATATGGATAATGTGTGATTACTTGGTCCAAAATTTGGCCTCACATACCAGTCAAAGCCAGAACACAGCAGAATCTATTTTAGAGCAATGTTCGAAAATTTTTAAATATTTTAGAATCGGTTTTTACATATACGAATAAAATAAACCAAAATACAATTCAGTTGCTGAATTTCATAAAAATGGTTTCCTTAAAGAAAGTTAAACAAATTGTGAGAACTCTGACAATATTAATGAATGAATATTTAACACCTCTGAATACCCAAAAAACAGTGAAAGCATGTTTCAATGTTTAATTTTAAAAACAATTTCAAATTCTTATCTTTTTTCAAACAGGCTCCTCATTAATCTGGTAGAGTTGATTTAGAGATAACAAGGATCCATTTTTGTAAAGCTTCATGTTTTCTTTAATCACATTTAATGATGTAAATTGACACCTCTAATCTTTACCTATAGATGTTGAGCTCTTTGTGGTGATCTGACAGAATGTTAGATCCAGAATTTTTGTCTGGCATTGCGTATACATAGCACTGAGATTTAGATTTAAATAACAGCAAAAATCCAAGTTTAAGGCTGTAATATATTCGACATACTCGTATACGCACAGATTTATTTTGGTCTGACAATAGTTTATCCTCCATCTCTATGTCTACAACGTTAGCGTCGATTGCTGAAAAATGATTGGTAGGCAGAAAAGGCGTTGCAGATCCAACACTTTGCTGTCAACATGATTACCGCAATTTCTACCAGGCCGTGAAACAAGTATACGGCCCTACTAGAAAAACTCTCTGCCTTATTCAGGACAAAAATGGTCAGCTGTTAAATGTGGAAGAACAGATTAGATCTAGATAGAAAGAGCACTACCAAACTATTCTGAACATGAAATTCGAAATTGATTTGGACACAATCCGTAGCATACCACAAAACGAGCTCTTCCGTGAAATTGATGCGGCCCTATCCGAAGATGAAATCAAAAAGGCGATATCACAGCAGCCGGATGTGCTGGTATCTCCTCTGAAATCTTTAAATCCTTCAACCGAGCTAGTTTCCGAGCTAACGTCGCTTTTTGATCGAATTTGGGAGGAAGGGACAGTTCCACAAGACTTGCGATATGCTACTATTGTCAATGTATTTAAGGACAAAGTGCATCTGACTGTGGGAATTGCCGAGGAATTTCTCTACTCGCCGTGGGGGGAAAAATTCTAGCCAAAGCAATGAGTAATAGACTGCTACCTGTGATTGAAAGGATGCTACCGGAAACACAAAGTGGGTTTAGACCCACACAGCACAGTCGACCTAATCCTCTCGCTCCGTCAAATGCAAGAAAAAGCAAAAGAACTAGTCACAAATTGTTCGTTGCCTTCATGGACCTAACTGAGGCCTTTGACCGTAAATAGAAGTGCTCTTTCGCTCATAATGGAACAATTTGATATCCCTCCCAAATTTGTGTCTATGTGCATGTAAATAATTGGGCTAAGGTTCTCTACAAGAGAGCTTACGGAATCTTTCCAAATACACACTGGCGTACGATAAGGGTGTGTTTCTGCTCAATTGTTATTCAACATCTTTACAGCTGCTCTGACGATTATTATGAACAAGAAAGAGGAGGTGGATTACGGTATAGATTTGACGGAGGTCTTCAGTATAAGAAAGCCCAGCGCTTACACCAAAACACGATCACGTTATGTCAGCGATCTACAATATGCAGATGATTGAGCCCTTCTTGCCAGTTCAGCTGAGAAACTGCAGAACATCATCGACACCTTTTCGTGGGCTTATAACGCTGTAGGTCTAAAAATCAATATAAACAAAACTAAAGTGTTGTTCGTTCCACACGGAGTATACCACAGAGGCATAACTATTGCTGAAGAGCCCCTAGAGAATATAGAGCAGTTCAACTATTTTGGCAGCATTGTAAACGACAGGGGCATCTTGGACTCCGAAATTCAGAAGCACATCGAGAGCTTTCTGGCCATTAAGGAAGCAAGTATTTAACAATCATGATCTCGACATATGAATAAAGACAGACGTTTATCGTGCAGTTATTGTCCCCACTCCTCCATATGGTTGCGAAAGTTGGGTTCCATATTCAAGGCATATCAAAGTTCTGGGTGCAACAGAAACACCTCCGACAGATGTTCAGAATTAAATGGTGTGATCGTGTATCCAATGCTGAAGTACTACACAGAGCTGGATGTAGCAGCATTGAAAGCCTGGTTTGAGACTATTATATAATTTTCTATATTTTTCTCACTTTGCGAGTCCATACCGCCCACTCGTCCCACGCGGACGGCTGTCAGACTTTCATTTTATTTATTGATAATTGTACTAGAATACTGAGAAACAAAAAAAATTCTTGACGAAGTCACAGATTAATCGGTCACTGGCTCCCCATCTATAAGTAGGTATGAGATAAGGGTAGTATATAGAGCTTAATCGCTCTTAAAGTTCAAATAACAAAAATTCATTAAATTGGGAAAATTTATCTAGTTGCGTAAGATTGACGGAAAGTTATCGACGGCACACACGTTTTTATTTTGATATTATACAAATACTTGAAAAATCGAACTAATGTGGTACACCGGCAACTAGATAAATTTTCCCAATTTAATGAATTTTTGTTATTTGAACTTTAAGACTGTTTTTCTCGATTTTTTTTCAAATAATAACATATAGAAAATTTTATACGGTCGGAACCGGAATAAAAACTACTATCAAAATCAATAATAAAAAATATAGGTTATCATTAAAAAAAAGTCGATGACGTCATAACTTAAAAAATAAATGACATATGAAACTGAAAATAGACTGAAAATATTTACTGAAGTTAAAATCGCTATACCCCTTCGAGATTTTTTCCAAAAAAATTAATATCAGCGGAATTACTGAATTTATGCGTTACTTAATTTCCACACTGTATTTTGCTTGTGGTGATGTGGGACTAAGCTTATTATTTAAACAGGATAGCTCAATGGTAGGTACTAAAACGATATATAACTGTAATATTCTTTAAGCTAACCTATTTCAATAATAAGCTTGCTCCGTCACCGAAAACAGATATGAATATTAGTGCCCTTCGTTCATTTCAAAGCGACAAAGCTGTGAATCATTGACATTAGCATTACATCACTATAATATCTAACATGCTATTTTTAATTAATGCTATTAATATCAGTCAATGTAAGGTTTTCGTGTGAAAATTTCATAAGATTAAAAATTAATTTCTGTTAATTTTTAATTAACTTATACTTAAATACAATGCTAATTTTTGAATATACCCTGTATTTTGGTTTAAATTATCCGTCTAACCTTTAGCCTCATTTAAATGCTACTGGTTAAATTGCTCAAAACCACATACTAAATCTATATCTACTACCGATTATTATCATTGACTGTGCTACAATCACTGTCTTCGTTGTCTTCTTCTATAATGTCTTCTAATCGCCTGTCTTGTATGACCACCACTACATCTTTTCTAAAAAAGGGTTTATTCTAAATACACTAGTAAGCACTAACGGTAAAATATGATTTTAAGTTGAAGGATATTTAACTCTAAATAATATCGCTACTTAATTGCTTACTACTTGAAGGCAATGACTAACAGTCATATCATTGTGATATATAATCAATTTAACTTACTATTTTTTTTTGAAATTTAGAGAATTACATATTGGTTATACACTTGTACATCATTCTGTATACCATATAGAAGTGTTAAAATTCAATTCTCACTCTTATGAGACGTGGCTCTTGTGTTTGACAAATTGCTCTCACGTCTTTTATTTTATTAAACCTAAATTGAAGAGCAAACCACGGCCGACTGCAAGCAGGCTATGAACAAACCCGCGGTGCGCTGTTGCCAAATGTTAGTTGTCTACTTTGACGCTGATATTTTTGTTGGTTTTACGAGTTCTATATAATTTTATTTGGTACTCATTTAAATATTCTGTTTCCAGTACATGTGAAAAATTGTCACTCTCAGTTTTTTTTGGGAATGTCCCAGTCAAGATCGAAATCATTGAAGCAGTTTTCAGTATGTTTTTGGATTTCAAAAAATGAAAATGTAGTTTCTTTCTAAATATATGTTTAAGTCTGATCCTGATTGTGTCAAACTACGTCCTGAAAATTGCGGTTGGTCCATGGATGGTTATTTAAAACCAACAGTGTTAGTTGCGGACCTAACGCCCTTACAAGTTGACGATATATTGCACTTGGCAAACAGTGATAATGATGACAACCTCTCAGAATTTGAGTATAATCTTACAACTTCTGATGAATCTGATGCTGAATAACTTTTTGTATTTATACAATAACATCAGAGTTTTATAACAAAATACTTCTTTACTACAATGATGCGTTATTAATTATTTATCATTTTCTCAAATAAGTATTTATTTTTTTGTTTGTTTACTTTGTTACAAAATGGATAAAATTTGAAAGAAGTATATTTTACTTATATATTATTATTTTGTTAACATTTTTATATTAATTTTTTTTTTATATTATTATCGCATGGAAAAAGAGCATACGCACTCTCTTTCACTCAGCAGCTGCCTCACGTGCAGCTGCTATGCTTCGTCCTCCTCTATCGCACAAAATAATATACTCAACGATTCTCTGTTGCGCACCACTCGCTTGCTCAAATATTCGAATTTTAAAGTGCAACAACAGTGAGTCTTGACCGATTTTGTTTAGGCAACCTAATACCACCGTGTTCGCAGTAAAATTGTCTTTATTTTAATATATATTTCAATGAGAAAACAGATGAGTGTAAATTTATATACCAAGTCACCTGTTTATACCTGACAACCAGGTAATAGGGAGCAGTAAAAGATAGACAACCTAACTTTTCCTTGTTCCTTATGCTTTGTACTCTCGATATGTACTGATTTCTTTGAGAAAATAAATATGTGTAGAAATTTAAAAAAAATTCATTATATTATTTTTAATTAAGGGCAGCCTTGACCTGATATAATTAGACAACCCATCCGCGATTTGTTTGTTTACATATTATGTTTGATAAAGAACCTTTCATTAGGAAAACAGATGGGTGAAGGTCGATCTTAGTCAGGATCATAGACTAATATCATAAAACCTAAAATGATTGCAGCTAATGAATTGTCATTAGAAGCTACACCAGTTATATTTTAGAGTAGACAACCATGTGGTGTTGCACGATCTCCTATTTCATGACCTACTTGGAGTCGGCTGTGAGAAAACCACATAAATATTAAGTTAACGCCGTTTTCGACTTTACTTGTGCAAGTTTTCAGAAATTTAAATCCCTTTAAAGCACTACAGGAAGAGTGGGATAACATTTCTCAAGAGACTATACAACACGCAATTGAGAGCATGCAACGTAGACTTGAGAGTGTAATCAGGGCTAGGGGAGGTAATAATCGTTATTAAATAAAAAATGTACTCAAATTCTCGTCGGACACCTTTTTATCCTAAAAATTGAAGCCATCCCTCTAAAATAACTATGTTTTAAAGCGAAAAGGTTTACAAAATACACCAATTTTTCTTGCTGTTCCACTTTTTGTGCCGGTCAGTTTATAAATTCAATGAATTCAGGCGGAAAATGATGGATCTCAATATGTCAAAATTGATAAAAAAAATGATAGTTGCTGAGAGTGCGAAGTAGGTACATGCGACGTCAACAAGGAGGATATCAGAATCATAAGTCTGGATGTGATAGTAGAGTACTAACGAGTGATAGCTCCACCTATTAGTGTTAATCACAATGTAATAAATTTAAAAATTGCTCCGACAAATAACCAGAAACCGGTCTGCGAATGGCATACGCGACGGCCTCAAGAAAGTTTTCCGTTTATTTGGTATAATATTTTACTAATTAAACCTTAATCACATCTCTTTCGTATACACATTTTACAAATCATCAAAAAGTATGTGTGGCTACCTTATTTAATGTTCAGGTAAATAAAGTAAGAGAATTACGACTTTGGTATCTTGTATTTAGATATTACTTTTAGTATTTATTACTATTTGTAAATTAATCTCATCTCTCTGTTGGAATACTTTGGCATTTTAATTTTTATTATACTTTTATCAGTATTTTTTTTAGGTTGTTTTATTTCTTGATAAATTGAAACGATGGAATTAATAAATATACTAAACTAAAAAATGTTTTAATATAAAAGTAATATTTCGTTTAAAACTTACAGAATCTCTTCTTTCTGATTATTCATTTTTCATCTCAAACGTAACTGGATCAAAATGACGTTGAACGTTTATTAAATGACTATCGATTTAAATATACATAAGCTTTTTCCCTTATAAAAAAGATGGTCTAAAAATACGACGTTACAAATTGAATATTTTGTGAGTGACAATTTGTATACTTTATACCACAGTCTCGAAATGCGATTTCGATTAATTTATATCTGATTCTGATGCTGTACTGTATTTGTAATAAGGAAGATAAAAGCCTCCGAAAATTTCCGTTTTAAGTAAATAACAATTTATTAACTAAGAAGATCAAATTAGATTATTTGTGAAAACGAAAAACAAATTTATGAAACTAACAAGTGCTTCATTTTCAGTGGCGGCTCGTTGCGTCAGATGAGACTGAAATTGTTTAAATACAAAGTTTTAAATGATTTTAAAAATTATAATAAGAAATCAAGCTTATATTTCAAATTTATTTTATATTTATTTTTTATTTTAATGTACCTTTAAACACTAGAATAACACTTACTTTTCAACATAGGATCATTCCAGAACAAATCAAGCTGAAAAGATTGATTTCTCCGATATTGATTATTTTCGATATGCATGTTAAGGCTATGTCACGGGCATATAAAGACTCTATCCGTTAGAGACAGTAATTTAACCAACCAGAGGTCTACTGGAATCTTCAACAAATTATTTAGGAGAGCAGTAACTTCAAGTACTTCAAGATTATATGGTTTTGCCGTTTCTAAACAGTAAGTTATAGATTTCAGTAGACCTCTAGTTGGCTAAATCACTGTCAATTGCTAACGGATCGAGTATAGATATGATTGTGATGTGATGTGATCACTAAGTAGCATAAGGGCAGAAAATATGAAAATCGTATCAGTTGTAAATAAATAAAAATCATTTTCACATCAAATTTATGGTCGGCGATATTAAAAATATTGCAACATTGTATACGATACAAGATGTTTTCCGACTGATAGAATAATTCTACCAAGATATTTATGAGCCCTTCCCATATTAGTTGGCCCAGTCAGTCATGAAAACTTGAATTTTGTAAATCAAACGTAAATCATGATACAGAATCTAACTACAACATTATTTATTATTTACATACGACAATCTCAATAAGTTCGTATACAAAAAAAGTTAGGTTTGTTGTAGACAAAACAAAATGTGTCATTTATTGATGTATACGGAATTATACTATACAACGCATATTTAGTATAAATGGCTAACTGTGCAATAATTGAATTTGAGAGTAATAATTTAATTTGATGTTTTTAAGCGCTTGAGGAGCATCACATATTCAGTTTTAACTTAATTTGTAGTAAAAAGAAACATTAAAAAGACCCGAGGAAAGGCCGTTTGTAAGGAAGTACGGGAAATAGTAGTTTCTTTATCAAGCAAATCAGCATCTGAAATAGGTAATGTTGTGAATTTATCTCGATATACTCATCGAAATATCATGAGTTTATATAAAACAATCAATTCTGTTATACAAAAACAAAGAACTGGGAGAACACCTACAATTACCGACATTATTAAAAGGGCTTTAAGAAGGATACTGATTCAAAGGCGTCGCTCCAATTATGGAGAATTCAGTATTTTATGGAATACTGCCACAGGAAAGAATTTCTCTAGAACAATCTGTCATAGGTAACTACGGAATTGGGTTTTAAAGTTTACAAGGTAAGTTTAAAGTTACAAATATAACACGAGCAGCTATATTATCAAATCATTGAAGCAAGTTAATTTGTAGGCAAAAGAAAGACCCCTCACTAACATACAAAAGGAAAATAAGTTGCTTTGGTCAAAGCAACACAGAAACTGGTCCCAGAAACGATGGGATTCAGTTCACTGGAGAGACGAATCCAGATTCGAAGTCTGCGTGGGTGATAGTCGCAGTAGAGTAGTAAGAAGAAAAAATGTGGCTTACCATACCGACTGTCTAAAAAGAAAGATAAAATTTCCTGCATCAGTTATGGTTTGGGGATCCATGTCTGCAAAAGGAGTAGGTAGACTGCACTGTGTAGAGGGTATTGTAAATGCTAATAAATATATTGATATTCTGGAAACCTACTTAAAGTATACAGTAGGAAGATCTAGAAGTACTGGACGTGAATTTATTTTCCAAAAAGATGGCGTTGCGTGCCATACAGCGAAAAGGGTTAAGAACTGGCTTTTAGAAAATGATATTTCGCTTTCAGAATGGATATCCAGGAGCCCAGATTTATCCCCAATTGAAACTTTATGGCACATAATGATGAAAAAAATTACGCGTGTTACCCGCAAGAATGGTACCAGAATTACGAATACGACTGCAAGAGATATGGGATAGTTTTACCCCAAATGAGCGTCAAGAGTTAGTTGACACCATGTGTAGATGTGTACAAGCCGTAATAAAAAGAAAAGGTGATGTTACTCCATGGTCATGTTAATTAAAAAAAAACCTGTAACAATTTGTATAGTTAAAATGTCGAATTAATTATTATTATTATTACTTTTTTATCTAGTAATTAAATTTTGTTTTGCATAATTTTCATTTCACATGTTACTGATTCATTATATTTTTTACTTCTTAGAAAATATTTCGAAATTAAGATAAATAAATTCATTGGCCAACTAATATGGGGCAGGGCCCGTATGTTGAGAAACAGAAGAGGAGATTGGTGAATTTGGTTATTTTTTTTATTATTCATTTTGCTGGCTAGGCAGCTGCAATGTTATTATTACACTTGAGGACATAAGACACGTTTGTTTCGCGACAGGAATGCATCTGGCTGCAAACATGCGCGTTATGTTGTAAAATCTTCCAGACATGGGCATTTGATCCTGCAACCTGCCATGATGGCATCGAAGGTACGAAGGTTTTTTTGTCTAGGAAGAAACATACTTCTTTTTTATGCATGTGCAGCTCCATACGTATGGAGCTGCACATGCTCCATACGTATGGAACTAATATGTTCCTTCTTTGATAAAAAATGATAATTTATTAAGTGAAGTAATTCTGAATATGTTGTTATTATATCTCAACAATCAACTCATGTAGCTGCGCATGTCCGCAGTCAGGTGCATTCCAGTCGAGACGACGGTCTAATTAGTATTATATCCAGTAAAATATGGACAGTTATTATACGAATATTTCTCTAAATCCGTCCATAACTTGAACCGACCAGAACACAAAAATTTCATTCACTCCTGGTTCGACAGAAGAAATAGATCAAGTTCAAATTCTTCTATTTAGTTTACAGAACTATGTGGTATATGTATCTACAACTGAGACCACTAAGATATCCTTGGAAAGCTATTCGCTTCAAGTTTATTTGTTGAGGCAATTGTAAATAAACAGTCTGACCCCCCCCCCGGTATTAACACCATTTTAAAGGAACCTTTAACTTATTAGGGAGTTTTGGTGACCAGAAAGCAAAGCAAATATAAATATCAAATAGCAATCCTATAATTTAAATGAAAAATTAGGTTTAATGGCATTCATATATCTCGATTTATTTTGCTACTAAAACTCCCTTTAAACTAAAGGTTCCTTTAAAATGTTAATACCGGGGATGTTAGTAATACTAATTTTAAAACAAGATAAATAATTGAGCCATTTACAAAGTACTTGGTGTTTTAAAAAAATCGCATCTGCTATATTACTTATAGTAGAACTTCCAAATTTAAAATCTTAGTTGATGACATGTTATGTAAGAGCATAAGTATTCAAAATTTAAATTAAATGTAGTAGATGGACATTAAAAAAATTGGAAAAAATCTGCAACTGTGATGTTTAATATTGCATATATTAAAAATATATTCGTCATAATCGCCTAGGCCATATAACAACAGTTTAAAAATACACTGTAAAAGTTATACTTTACATAATTATAACTGTATAAATACCGTGTGTCCCAAATTCTATGCTCACCATTGCTATCTCAGAAACCATAAGAGCTACAAGGTCTGTTAAGTAGGATAAATTTTAGTAAATTTTATGCCGATTCTATATCACGCATAATTGAAACCATTTTTGGAATATTCCAAAAAATGTTGTGATTTTCTTTTTGGCTATAGCCATGTAATTCTTGGTCAGGCAGGTTTTAGACTTTTACATTATTAGGACGCTTTTTGGAGACTAATATTTTGGTGTAGAAGCGAATGTTCGATATTCTTTTGTTTTCGAGATATTCGAGGTAACTTTTGTTTTTCATATGGCAGCCATACTGGATATTTCGTTTTCCAGATTGCGTTTAAAAGGAAGGAGCCTTCAAATGATGTATCACATGTCGAGGAAAAATTGTTTTTCAAGGGACTAATTTAAAAAAAAATTTCCATTGCTTAACAAAATAAAATAGTAGGCCATGGAAAATCAAAAGGTTATTTTGATTTCATGGATATACCTAATACCAACCATTATAAAAATATAACATTAATATCAAAGTTACCAGTTTGACATGTTTAAAGAATTTAATTTTCTGTTAAAATACTGAACATAAGGGGTTATATCAAACGAGCGGGGAGGCCACAATACTGGTCCTCTATTAGAAATTATGCGGTTACCAAAATTTTCCTGCAATATCCATCTAACAATATTAATATTATGTGCAGGACAGCCATCTTGTTGGAACCACAATTCGTTTATTTCTTGTTCTGTAAAAAGCTGTCTTATCTCGGGTAAAACTTGATTTTCTAAAAGTTGTTGTGTTGTTTTGAAAAATTAATGGACCAATTAAATGGTGATCTAAAAAATAATAACTAAGGAAAGAATTATTGGCAAATCAGAGCAGTAGAATAGGAAACGAAAAGATAATGCTGCACCCAACATTGAATCCAAACCTAGTTTGAAATCTTCTTTGCATAGTTACATACGGATTTTCTGTGGCCTAGTGATAATAATTGTGCTTGTTAAAGTCTCCACAATTATTGTTAACAGCTTCGCGAATATTATTTGGGCGATCAACATTATAAATATCATACCGGTCTCTTTTATTATCAAAACTTCCGTAATTTAACAAATAGCTTTCAGTTCTTCCAAAAACTGTCCTATGTGGTTGCATTATCTCCGAAAAAGTTTCTAGATAAGAAGCTGATGCGTTTTTCGAGAATTTCTATTTACTTTTAAATAACATTCGACCATATAAAATTTTTCTTCATATGAGAATTTGTGCGCCATTTTGCAATAATCACACACTTGAACAGTAATAATAAGTATTCTGTCAACTGTCTACTAACAGTAATGCTTATTATTTGTTTTAAACCACAGCCTACTAAATTTTAGTGAAAGTTATGTGTGAATCTGGTCGTTTTTAGAAAGGAATTTTTAAAATTTTACTAATTACTAACTACTTTGCATGCAAGAATTCCCTTGATGAAGAGGATTTCTTTAATCAAATTTTGAACACTTTATTGACAATTTTATGACAAATAAAACCTTAACGATCGTCTAAAAATTTATATTTTTAGAAAATTGTACGGGGTTATTCATTATAAATTACCCACCCCTTATCATCGTTATTATTGCCTATAGAAAAAAGTTTTAAATCAAAGTTGTGTGGTTATGACCGAATTTTGTTAAAATGCTATCCACAGTACACTAGCGTGCATATTTCAGGGGATACAAAAAAAATAATATATATATTTTTTAAATGGGTTACATTGTATATTATTAAACTTTTGGACTGATCCTTGGTTCCTAATTTGAAAAATATACCATATGTTACCCCTACCATATACCTTTTTTGAGTTATTAAATATCGTAGTTAATTAAACTAGTTACTGTAAATATGGTAAAGTTAACATTATTAAAATGAGCTATGAAAATGACAATTATTTAATATGATTTGAAGGAAACAACTACTCAGCGGGCAAATACCCCGACCTGCATTGGATTATACCTTCAAATCATGATAGATCGATAGCCAATATCATTTGTCAATTCCTAACCAGACATAGACCGGTTTCGAACTTATTTGTTCTCCTCAGTATGCCATAGGTTATGGAACAGACAAATGATAGTGGCCAATCTGCTAGTCATATACTAACTAAGGTAAATTGAATAGTGGTGAGAGGTATGAAACTTCTCGTATGGTCTAAATGCTACTATCCGATCGACATCATAGATGTCTCTGTTTCGGATAGCGACTTGTGTAGCAAGTACCGAGAGCGGCGACCTCTAGCCCAGGTGGACTAAACTACTGTTATTTAATATGATTTGAAGGAAACAACTACTCAGCGGGCAAATACCCCGACCTGCATTGGATTATACCTTCAACGCTACACAAGTCGCTATCCGAAACAGAGACATCTATGATGTCGATCGGATAGTAGCATTTAGACCATACGAGAAGTTTCATACCTCTCACCACTATTCAAAATGACAATTATTATGTTTGATAAGTGACATTTCTTTAATGAAATAATCAAAATGGTTTCCAGTGAAGAAGAAAAAGTCCAAATATTTACTTGTTATAACAACACCATACAACTTTTATTTAAAACCTTTTTTTTTATAGGCAATTATACTGATGATAAGGGATGGGTAATTTATAATGAATAACTCTGTACAAATAAAGCAATTTACAATAGATTTTAGGTACATAGATAATAATTAGTAGCTGTCTGAATAATCTCTGGCGTTACAAAGACTTTTTTAATTTTCCATGGCCTACTATTTTGTTTTGTTAAGCAGTGAATAACTTTTCTTAAATTAGTCCCTTAAAAAACAAGCTTCCCTCGGCAGGTGATACATCGTTTGAAACTCTTTTTAAGCGCAATCTGAAAAACGAAAAAATCCAATATGGATGCCATAAGAAAATCAAAAGTTACCTCGAATATCTCGAAAACAAAAGACTATCGAGTATTCTTTCCTAAATCAAAATATTAGTCTCCAAAAAGTGTCCAATAGTCTAAAACCTGTCTGACCCAGGATTACTTGGCTACAGCCAAAAAGAGAAATCACAGAATTTTTGTTTTTTTGGAAAGTCCCAAAAACGGTTTCAGTTAGCCGAGATTTGTTAACGGATTTGGAATCAGCATAAAATTTGCTAAAACTTATCCCATTTAATCGACCTTGTAGCTCTTACCGTTTCCAAGATCCCAATGGTGAGCATCGATTTGGGACACACGGTATATCTTTTACTACATATTGTTCAGTGTGTATATGTAACACATAGACTAGTTGCGACTAATACTTGGAAGTTGATTTAGATTTGTTAAAGGACTCTTAATATCATAATGAGAAAATGTTTCAGTAAAGTAACTTCCGACTGAATAACCACAAAAATATTTGTATACCGTCTCGCGAAATATGGAGAAACCATTTTAGTGTATAGGCACAGGAATTTTGATGAACATTTCCTGCTGTCACTCGGATTTAATGCAAAGCCTTCCGGAGTGTAACTCTGGGAACACGTGCTTGAAATTATTCGAAACTCAATTCAGTTCTATTCTAAGGATCTAATATCCTCGGTATATACCTAGCTCAAATCACGCGAAGCCAATATCGAATGAGATAACCACAATATATTGACGTAATGCACGTACATAATTTGTAATTTACCTGCATGGTAAGACGTAAAATTACTCCGAAGGCAGGAAACGCTATTATCCTGCCAGAGAATCTGATAATTTATTATAAGCAACGATTTTGTTTAAAATAATATAAAGAAGTAATTTACGATTCGTCCTCTTTCTGTACTGGACGTCCCTCTTAAATTTAATCAATTTCACTTTTTAAAATCTCGAGAGAAAGAGATGAGAGAACTATTTGAGAAATGGTGATAATTTAGAGATAGCCAGACCGTAAAAATCAGGAGACGAGACGAGATTCTTGAGTCGAGATCTATATAGACATGTTTAGGTTAGACGATAGTTTATTTAATTACTTTTTTATAAAAAAAATTCACAGATTTCGCAATTCTTGCAACCATCGGAGTGCATTGAAAATGAATTAAGGAAACTTGGAAGTATAGAAATATTGCAAATGTACAATTTTTTGTAAACTTTTTTCAAACCCTGAACAATCGTAATTTGCTTTTATAAGAACTCAAATATTCATCGCAACTTTCAATTAGATGAGCATAGAAATGTTGAGTATTTTTATATTCTTGATTTTCAAGATCAGCATGCAATGCATGAAAACGTTCTAACAAAGCTGCCTCTCTGTCGTCCGAATTCATCGGAAACAAAATCCTTGTCTCATTCATAGGCCAAAAAGGAGCACCAAAACGACATTTTACCTACGTTAGTATTATTGGAGCGAAACATAACGTTAAAACTGTCTATAATTCGTAAACGCATAATTTTTGCAGCCATATATAAAATATGATCAGCCTTTACCCCTCGTCAATCTCGTCTTCGGATTTCACTTGTTTCCATTGAATATGCTGACTCGTGTTTTAAAATTTCTTTTATGTCCAAAGTAAATTGTAGGAAATGACAATTCCTCAGCATCTGCATCAAATGATAAAGCCAAAGGCTGTACATGTTGTCCTGGAGCCATATTTAAGATAGTATCCTCGCCCCAGAATAATGTTTGTTGAATTAATTTCAACATTTGCTCTGGGGTAGCTTGCCTCTCATTTCTGAAACTGACAGGAACGCATTTTTCTTGTAACCTCTTGTCTACTTCCTTACGACGTAATTTATCAGTATCAGTTAAATTTTCAAAGAGAGCCGAATTAATTTTTATTTTATAATGCTTATACAGAGGAGTTTCCACTAATCGTTGCAACCATACCTTAATATCAGCTTTCGAAATACATCCGGCCAAACAGGAACTTCTGTTCAATAAATGTTTCTTCAAATTTATATTGATTACACAATCATCATTCAATTTCCTAGGTAAACTAGTAACCATTGTATTCACATCCACGGGCACATTTATCACTTACCCAATTAATTTTTTCGAACCCGCAAAATAGCGCACAAGTCGTGTTTGCATAAAAGGCAAACGGGGAGATATTAATCTTTGAGATATTGGACATAATTCGGGCAGATCTGGAGGAATTTCAGGATATACGAAACCATTTATTGTGGCTAAAGTAGGAATTGTTCGTCGTCGAATAAATGTTAAACAATTTGAACAGATTAGAAACGTATCATGTATATAATATCCAATAGAATTCTTTGTAACGTTTGACAATCTACTTCGCCACCAAATATTCGTCTAAGCTATCCGAAAATAAATGTTTAGTCATATAACTTTTAAATGTTTCCTCAGCCATTAATCTTGGTCTTTCTTCACGATACTTAGAAATTTGACTTAATGAGGAACTAGCAGATCGTTCCCTTACATTTATGGCAGCCGTACTCGTAAAAGATAAAACCAAATCCTCTCCTTGTGGCATCCCTTTATCTCTGTTATTTTCAAAAATACCTTCTACATGCTTTTCTTCTATGTGTTGATCGGCTGTATTATTTTCCTTTTCTAAAACATTATTTTCGAATGAATTAGGACACCTTATTGCCGTTAATGTGGTACTTTTATGCGTTGAAATCCGTACGCACATTTTTTAACATATTTTTCTTTTTTGCGAGATATCTTCGACACCTTTCTGCATTTTTAGATATTACCTGAGAAGTATTAGGCTTTGGAATTTTTACAGTCGCCTTCTAACATAGTTTTCTTTTTTTCACGATACCGTCGACACTTCCGCATTTTTAGATATTAAGTGAGAAGTACCTGGAGCCTTATCAGATTCCACCGATGAAGTTATATTTATTTCAGACTCCATTATCTGAAAATAATTATATTATATGTATTTCAGACTCCAATATCTGAAAATAATACATTTTACACCTTGTTAAACCCACTGCGCATCCATTATTCCCAAGGAAAGCTATTGCACATCCATGGTACTAGGGAAACCTACTGTACGCTTCCATAGTACTCGAAAAACCTACTGTTCATATATTATTCCCAAGGAGAGCTACTGCGCATTCATAGTATTCTAGAATACCTACTGCGCATCTATGGTATTCGGGAATACATACTGCGCATCCATAGTATTCGGGAATACCTACTGCGCATTCATAGGACTCGGAAAAACCTACTGCGCGTCCATAGTATTCGGAATTACCTACTGCGCATCCATAGCATTCGGGAATACCTACTGCGCATCCATTGTACTCGAGAATACCTACTGCGCATCCATAGCATTCGGGAATGCCTACTGCGCATCCATTGTATTCGAGAATATCTACTGCGCATCTATGGTATCCGGGAATACATACTGCGTATCCATAGTATTCGGAAATATAATATATGTATTTCAGACTCCATTATCTGAAAATATTACATTTTACACCTTGTTAAACCCACTGCGCATCCATTATTTCCAAGGAAAGCTACTGCGCATCCATGGTACTAGGGAAACCTACTGCGCTTCCATAGTACTCGAAAAAACCTACTGTTCATATATTATTCCCAAGGAAAGCCACTGCGCATTCATAGTATTCGAGAATACCTACTGCGCATCTATGGTATTCGGGAATACATACTGCGCATCCATAGTATTCGGGAATACCTACTGCGCATTCATAGGACTCGGAAAAACCTACTGCGCGTCCATAGTATTCGGAATTACCTACTGCGCCTCCATAGCATTCGGCAATACCTACTGCGCATCCATTGTACTCGAGAATACCTACTGCGCATCCATAGCATTCGGGAATACCTACTGCGCATCCATTGTATTCGAGAATACCTACTACGAATCTATGGTATCGGGGAATACATACTGCGCATCCATAGTATTCGGAAATACCTACTGCGGATTCAGAGTATTCGGAAATACCTACTGCGTATCGATGGTATTCGGGAATACCTACCGCGCATCCATTTTGCCCAGGGAAAACTACTGCGCTACACTTATACTCGGGAATACTTACTGCGTATCTATTTTTTTCTAGGAAAAGCTACTACGCATCATACTCGAGCGCATCCATCCATTGTACCCAAGTAAAAACCACTCAGAATTAATCTTTCATACTAAATACAAAATCGATATCGAAATCTTCTAATTTGTTATCTGTATATAATTTAGGTATAAACAAGTAACAGTACTATTTTCAGAAGACTTTGCCACCTTGTATCTTTCGTTCACAACTTACACCAAAATATCGAAACCGCTGCCTTTTACATTATGCGTGCTCACTGCTCAGACTGATATAATAATATGAATATGTATTTATATGCCATGCCTGCCTATGATACACTATGCATCTGCTCTACTCTCGGTCCCCCACTAACTCACCAAACCATGTCGGTGTCGTGTCGCTCATAGCGTTACACTTTTCATCGAAAACATACCCATATACGAGAACCTTTGCGATCCTATAAGCATTTTCAATGCTAAAAAATATTTTTTGGGTGCTGCTTTTTACAGGAGAGAAATACCAACGTGTCACTTGTCTCTGTTAGGACATGCAACTTTTTCCACATGAAAACCCGGTTTTTCTATTCACTGTTGAAAATAGTATGTGTTTTCGTTATACATATATCTTAAGATTCTGAAAGAAACAATTAGAATATTTTAGTGAAGATAATTATAAATTCGCAAATAACCCATTAGTTTTTGACTTTGAAAAGTCCCACAGATACTAACCTAAATATTCAGAAAGCCGGGAAATTTCTTGCCTAGTATCACTCTAATATCGTTTTCAAGTATGGTTGAATACTATCTTTCTATCCATTTAAATAAGAAGATGATATTATTCCAACTTTACGGAATAGGGACGAAGAAGTGGTAGCAAACGTTGGGTTTCAACATGGTTTCTCTCCCTTACTATGGAATACTAGTCAGATAGTATTTAAAAGTTGTGTTTCTTGAGAGTTGGATTGGCAAAAGAGGTAGCATTGAATGGCCTGCATGTTTCCTGGGCCTAACTCCTCTTGATTTTTTTCTTTGAGTGTATGAAAAAATTAGGTTGATAAAGACAGACCCAATAATCTTATAGAATTAATATAATGAATAAGGGATGGAATTACACAAATACACAAACATTTTCTGTTAAATTCTACAAGAAGTTTTGTAGAAGATAGACTTTAATATTGTCAGGTTGTGAACGGAGAACATTTCAGTTGTTTTAAACAAGGTCTTTTTTTTTCAGTCAACATGGTTTTCGAAAAAGGTATTCAACTGAAACGGCCGCAGTTGCATTAAATAGTGCAAAATAGTAATGACAAACTAAACTAAACGGAAAATTTAATAGGCAAATTTTTGGATTTATCTCGAGCCTTCCATACTATAGAATAGACCCTGTGTATGTATCTCCGAAATCAGTCGGGTTAGCAGTTTAAGTAGAGCAAAGCACCACTGATATTTGTAACGTTGAGCTTGAAATTCTTCAAAGTGATTCTTCCTTGAGTATTTGAAATCTTTTGTTTTTCCGTTATTTGACTTGTGTTAAATGTATCCTTCAACTTAAATTACGAAACTAATTAGTTGTACTAACTAGCATGATATATAGCTTAATTAATACCTAACATACATGATATCTTACCAACATTCATGCAAACCATGGCTCTAATTCATCAGAGTACTGTCGACTGCATGCATAAGACTTAAATATTATAACTTTTATGATCAATAAATCGTCAAAAACATGAAACCCCAAATGTATTAAGTCAACTATGGTAGCTATGAGTATATTTGCCAATTCTGGCAACATAAAGTGTCTATGTTCCACCATGTCAGTTTTGAAATGTGAAAATAGTGTAAAAAGTTGTGTTTATGAGCATTCTGAATTGAGAGTATTATTAAAAAATAAAAAATTATCAATTTCGTTGTACAGGGTATTTCTAAATCACTTTAATAATGATTTCTGTTTGTCTAATAAACATAAATAAAAGTTCATTTTTAAACAATTATTATAATTTCAATTTCAATTGTAATTCCTCAATGTTAGAAAAATACTTATGTTACAATTATTGTTAAAAGTAACATTTTATTTTGCAATTAGGGAAGTTTGCTTATGAGGCGAAGCAGAGTAGAGCAACCATATTGGGCATCTACTAGGCACCCTACTGGGCAACTTCCAGAGCGATAGTGTGTGTATCTTGTGTACAACTATGGCTGGAAATCAAAAAATTAATAATATAATAAATTAACATTTCGTTTTCAGTTTTGACAGTTAATCAGAATCACAGAAAACATTTATAGAAATATTTTTTACAAAAATCATGTAGTTTATGGCAGCGAAACAATTGGAAATAGTTTATTATTGATCGGACATTTCGATTTTTACTAGTACAGTGTCATTAATTAAAGGTGAATTATTTAATAATTTAAATACAAATACTTTTTTAAAAACTATCATGGATATAGACGAAAATGGATTTAAGGATGATTTTGTGTCATATGGTATTGAAGATGCTGCTAACACAGCAACTTTGGATTTACTTCCAAAGAAATCGCGACAACAATATGATATTGCGTACAACAATTTATGGAAAAGTGCAAAGGTACAGGTTTACTAGAAATGTACTTTTGGCATATTACTTCGAAGAAGCATCTAAAATTTGGAAATCATCAACTCTCTGGGCTCATTTTTCAGCCTCTCTTAGTACTGAAAACAATAAAGATATTGGAAAGTATTACAAATTAAAAGCGTTTCTAAAACGATAAGCGGAAGAATACCGACCAAAAAATTAAAAATTCTGACTAGGGAACAAATCGACAAATTTTTTAATGAAGGTTCAGATGCACAATATTTAATGGTAAAAGTGGCTACAATTATTATTCAGAGCACGCCGCAGGGAAAACTGTGCCAATTGACGATAGATTCAGGAAATACATGGCCAACAGAAATTACAGATACTAAAACAAAAATTCCATGCATTTTTGACATCGTTGAAAGCTACATGAATTATTACCGAAAATATATTTCTTTGCGCCCTGTCAATGCTAGTCTTCACCGCTTTTTTCCTTAAATATTTGATTAATAAATGCATCGTTTAATCAGTTGGTATCAATGTATTTGGAAATATTCCCGCTGATATTGTAGATTTAAAATTGGCAAATTCCATAGTGTTCATTGGACATTGCTTACGAAGGTCTTAGGCTAATTTAACTATAACAAAACGACACAGCGGGTAGAAATCGTCTACTGTAGATAAAGTGTACATTGAGGACTCGATGGAAAATAAGAAAAAAATGAGTTGTTGGATTTTACATTCTACTTCTGTTCGCTCATCTGCCTCAGACACTTCAATAACACCAGCAAATAGTAATCTCAGTACTACAGTTGAAACTACTGAAAACTCGTAGACTACTTCTTGGCAAAGAATTAATATTAAAAATTGTACAAATTGTACTATTCATATTAATATTGCTGGAATACAAGCATTTTACTTATATTTCATAATGAAGAAATTCTGAGAAGACATCGCCCAGTGCGAGTCGTGAGAATAATCAAAGTGTCAAGATCTGGAATTTTGGAACTCCGAGACTTCTAGTTTCTGGGGCAAGTACTCACTGCTTCCCGATAAATACGGCATTACGCCTCCTGAAGCAATACACCATACACACTTACTATGCTATCTAAATATATATAGCCTGGCTAATTTATATATATAAAAAAAAAGTTTTAAGAGAGTGAGAAAGCAAATGTTGCATATTGTGAAGTTGGAGAAAACACGGTGTAAATAAATATACCAACATTATTTACTCCTGATGATGTGGTGAACTTGGGTAACTGTGAATTTTTAATGTTAATAATTATACTTATCAAAAATCTACTCCCATGCAATTTTTCTGAATATAAAAAATTATTTTCTAAAGCATTCGGATAATGAGCATATTTTGTTTGTTAAAATATCCATGATTACAAAATCCCTTGAATGAAAATTATAATTATATCATCGTAGCATTGTGACACAAAAGGAACAAATGTGTAGAGTCCATATCTGAGTAGAAATTAGTAAGTAAAATGTTCGTTATTGGAAATTTTTCAGTAGATTCTTTTCACAAAAACCCTTAATTTGAACTTTTATGAATATCAAGCTACCGCATCTCATATACAATATTATATGAGTATATGTGTATATTTTTGAGTTCCATGTTTTTGAGAATATAATGAATTGACAAAAATAATCCTCTTACCGTCGCAGCGGTGAAGGCGGTACGGGGTTCCTTACAACATCCAACAATTCCAAAACTTGTGGCGGTAATACACTCTGCACGACACTAGCTCCCCTCAATTCTCTCAGCTCTACTCCTCTGAACAACTCACATCTGACAAGTTCCTCCAAAATGGGAGTTCTTGTAGTTTGAAAAATCAATTCCAGGGCATCGGCTACCTTAGGTGCTCTTTCTAATTCTAGCTGAAGATGGGCCGGACTCGGGGGGCCTGGAAGTTCGTAGCCTGCAGTCATTTCAAAGAGGAGGTAGCCGAATGATAGGGTTTCTGGAGCTGAAGGGGCTTTGGGAAGTAGACCTATTAAGGTATTCTCTAGGCCTGCTAATCGTGCGACACCATTTTGTATTATTACGTTACCTGCAACATGAGCAATGTATTTTTTAGCTCTATTAGTATTCTTTGTTTTAATATTATAGACATATTATACAGAATTACTTAGAATGTGTAATAATGAAGGGAAGTGAAGAGATATTACCAATGTAGATCAGTACCTGCGTGAAGGTGATATATTGGAGGAAAGTAGCGATTTCGTAAAAATAGAAGACCTTCCAATATTTGACGACCAAGACATTGTACCTGTAACAGAAAAGAGCTATCAAAATAATTTTTTGTTTAATGTAGTGAACATAAAAAATTTACTCCTCAAAACCTCAGAGAGTGACGTCTGGTGGATTTAGGTTATGCCCTCAATATTGGAGCATGGAAACCAAACAATACTTTAAGTTATGACTGTCAGTATTGAATAAAAAATTTTTGCAAAAAAATAACCGAATAGAAATCTGAGAAAGAAGTTGCAAACATGCGCAATACGCCCAGATTACTTCTAGATCATTAGTAAAATATTTGCGAAATATTTTACTGGGCCTTTCTCTGAAAACCATTAAATTCATCAAAATTGAGGAATATGAAGTGAATTTCACGGTCGTATATTTTATAATTTTCATGTGTTCCTGTAGTTTCTTCACTAGGCAAGAAGTGAAAATTACGATGTCCCCATAAGAAGTTTAGATGTGTTTCAAAGTAATTTTTATCCTACGCGGAATTCTATAAAAGAATTGAAAAGAAAGAAAAAAATTTAAATATGTAAATTGTACAAAAACACTATTTTAGTTATGTTACACGTTGTTATAAGTGAGTTTATAATATTAAGATTTTAAAAAATGTTTCGCTAACAGAAGTTCACCTAACTAATCTATTTAGACTGAGACACGGATACTGCTTGGAGGAAATCGCTACCGTATACATATAATAGGTTGGATAACCTCAACATTCAAAGCCATTCTTTATAATTAAGAATTGCAACTGGGAAGCGCATTTCCAACCAAATCGTCAGAAAGAGACTTCATGATTCAGTATCTGAGAGAAGAGGCGTGCACACTGCCTACTGTTAAGAGAACAACATCACGTAGCACAAGGAACTTGGGCACAACAATATCCTCACCGAGGAATAACAAAATGGAGTAGATGTTTGTTTACAGATATAGGGTCAATTTGTATCAGTCAGAAGAAATGAGAGTTATGAAAAAGATAACATAGCGTTTGGAGGGAGTATTGTTATTGTATGGAGAGGAATAATGGTGAATAATCAGACTGAATTGATGGTGTTGGTAGGTGAGTGTATGAATGGTATTAGATACAGAGATAGGTGTCTAAGGGATATTGCTGTTCCTTTCAGGTGGAACTTTGGTAAAGGTTTTATAGGTATGTGGACGATAATGCTCAGCTAGATCGTGTGTTGTGGTTGTTTTACGGAAATACAATATTGAGAGAATAAAATGACCTGCCAGATCTCCAGACATGAATCCAATTAAACATTTCTGAAAATGAGCAGAATGAAACTGCAGTTATGTCGTGGAGAGGGTGAAATTATGAGTTTGAGATAACAATTGGATATAAAGTGGAATGAAAAATAATATTAACTGAAAATTTTTTTTTTGCTAATTATTATTTACTAACTTTTACAAATCTTATCACATATAAGTATAACATATATCTTTTTAAACAATTATTTTTCCGGCTATTTGCAAAAACGCTGAAACTTGGGAAAATAATTGTTTAAAAAGATATATGTTATACTTATCTGTGATAAGATTTGTAAAAGTTAGTAAATAATAATTAGCAAAAAAATTTTCAGTTATTATTATTTTTCATTCCACTCTATATTTTAACTTTTACCAAGAAGAGGAACTTAATTTGTTTTTAAATTAATTGGATATAATTTTGGAACAACAAAAAGCTATTCCTCTGAATTTTTTCAACGTGTTGACAGCCTAGAACTCTAACTACAACTCTCCCTTCGAGGAGGAAAGTGATCCTATGAGATATTCATCTTTCTCTCTTGTTTTTGTTTGAAAATTCCTTTCATTAGGAATTGAAAAAAATTATTTTCTAATTCAGAAAATAGCAAAATTAGGTATCATTTGTACCTCAAGGTAATTATTAATGTCTTAAACAGCTACTTTCTTGATAAAGGAAACATATTAAGAGTATAATGCACATTTTGCCAAACTAAAGTACTGTATGATGATTGACAGTGGATACTCTGATTCGATTGCCTTCCATTGTGCAACGAAAATAAATCCTTCCCTTAAAAGCCGTGAGCCGTGGAAAGTTCATACAAGTACCATCTGTTGAGAGCAAATTCACGATTTTTTTCGGAAAATAAATTTCCAATCTATTTTTTGAAAATTAAGAAATAATATTTCATTCACATAATTATTAATATATCAATATCATCTATTTCGCCACGTTTTTATTTTTCGTAGAATCAAATTTTTCGCCTTTTTTTATCGCATTTACAAGTAGAACAAGAAATCAAGAACGTAACGAAGTAGAATATAAATATGTGCAAAATCTCGATTCTTAAAAAATAAACCGAATAAATTGTTTCTCCTAAAACCCTACGTAAATTATCCTCTTAGGCCTGAGGTTTTTGCCCAAAAAATAAATTAAAAAAATATTTTTTTCAAAGGGGAACATTTTGAAATTATGAAATTGGCGTTAGCGCAATATTCGTAATTTATTCACTTTCAGAGTGACCTGCAGTCATAAAAAAGATCATATCTCATTCATACATTTTTTCCTAGAAACTAACATAAAACTACATAATATTTAACTCACAGAATCAAACCCTCAAAAAAGGCATCTTGAACAAATTAGTATCTCTGTAAGTAATGCAGGGAAGAACAAAATTTTAAAACAGGCTCGAAGACATACCATACATTAAGCATCAAGTTTTTGTCCACAAAAAAAATTAAAAAGGTATCTCTGCAAATGGAAGTAAATTAATTTATTTCTTTTCCTTCTAATCGTTTCATTGTTGATCAGTTTATAATAAAATAATTCGTTGCTATATTCTGTCGGAGAAAATATAAAGGTTCTAATATCACATAAATTGATAAACTCTCTGTTGACCTGCATTGCGAATTAGCTTGTGTGGCTTGTGACCATTTTATTATAATTACCTCGTATAGATCCCCAAGACGAGATTTCGATATATTTCTGCAGAAAATTTCTGATGCCTAGGATTTTATGTCACAAAAAATTGAGAATGTTATATTTACTGGAGATTTTAATGTCCAATTTCAGACAGATATATATACACATATAGATATGCTTATTAATTTATTTAGCTCATTTGGTTTCGTTGCATGTATTAATTTTCTAACTCGTCTGCATAGTTGTCTTGATAATGTTTTTATAAATTTTTCCAGTGCTACTTGCATCTCGTCCACAATTGATACAAAACTGTCTGATCACGTTGGTATAAGTTAATGTATAAAAAATTGCAAACCTTCAGAAGCCTTAAAAAAAGATTACTCACAGACCTATTACTGATATAGGCTTATTCAATTTAAACACTCGTCTGCAACAGGTTGACTGAGAGTTTGTCAATGATTCGGATTTAGACACTGATTAAAAACTGCAATGTTTTTAGATAAAATTACATCTGCTTTAGATACATGTCTCCCTATAAAGACCAAAGTTCTAACCAATGACAAAAAAAAAAATCATTTAAATTGACACTGACAACCTTGGACAAATGAGAGAGTCATTCCAAGTCTTTCAAGATATTTATAAATCCAATCCTTCCGTCGATTTAAAAAAATTAATTAACACCAGAAAACATCATTATAAAATTGAGATAGAAAAGGCAAAGAAAAAAGCAAACGATAATTATTATATGGGAACAAAAGCCAGGCAAAAGCAATGCAGAATTTGATTGCTACAAACAAAGTCCTGGAGTGGGTTGGAACTTTTGATATGAAGATAACACTGACGTCGTTTCCACGAAACACCGAAACACTATATACTGCACTCGACGCGCGTTTCGCCAACCAAGTTGGCATCATCTGGAGATGATTGAAGCTGAATCACCTGTGTTTCCACGAAACACCAAAACACTATATACTGCACTCGAAGCGCGTTTCGCCAATCAAGTTGGCATCAGCTAGAGATGATTAAAACTGAATCATCTCCAGATAATACCAACTTTGACTTTGAAAGTTTTTTAAATAATTTTACTCCCAAATATTTTGCCGGAGAATTTAATTTTGTTGAAGTATCTTACAATCAAATTTTCGACATAGTTGAACATTTGAAAAATACTAAAAGTAAAAATTCTTATGATATCAACATAAAACTGTTAAACTGCTTTAAATATATCATTCCTATTCCTCTTACTACAATTATTAATTATTGTATTAGAAATAAGAGCTTTCCCAACATTCTTAAACTATCAAAAGTATTACCATTGTATTCAAAAAAGATTCTGTAGACAACCCTGCAAACTACAGACCAATTTCCATTGTGCCATTGTTGGAAAAATGTTTGCGGTAGTACTCAAAATACAAATAACGTTTTATTTTTAAAAATCATGAATTATTTAATAGTAGTCTGCATGGTTTTAGATCAAAATTATCCACGACCTTAGCAATAAATTCATTGATTTAAATAATTAATGAAGATTTTAAGACCAAGGAATTTGTACATGTACAATTCTTAGACCTAAGTAAAGCATATGACTATGTCTCGCGTAATACTTTGGTAGAAAAATTGGGTATTTACAAATTTTCTGAAAATAGCAAAAATTTAGTTCTCTCGTATATCACTGATAGATCACAATTTCTTACTTTTAATAACGCTAGGTAAAATTTAATAGAAATTAACCTCCAGGTTTTGTTCTAGGACCAGTCCTTTGTCTCATTTACATCAACGACTTGCTGAACAGCACTATCTTATCAAAATTCACTCTTTTTTCTGATGATACAACTTTAGCTCATACCCACCTAGATATGTATGCACTATTAAAAAAGTTCATAACAGTTTATCAAACTGATTGGTCTTTAAGTAATCAGTTAATTTGATAAAGATAAGAGAGAAGCTATGATTTTTAGCTTAAGACATCACTCATTAGATGTCGAAACTGCTAATTGTGTTAAATTTTTGCGTGTTACACTACATCTGATAGTATTCATTCATACTCAACACGCAATAAAGACAATCTTAATATGGAATTTTCGCCACCAGACGATTCAAGAACTAAAACATAGCATTTCTCGAGAAATTGGAAAATTTCAGAAATAGATTTAGATTAGCACAGAGTTTAGAAGCCTACTTGATCTCATATAAGGGATATTATTTTTAAGAACTAAAACTGCATAAAATGTAGATATTGTTTGGTACAAGATTGTTTTATTTCGTTCTTTATTATTACTGTTTTTATCGCTTTATGAAAATGTATCATACCAGTTTTGAACCCTGTATTAACTTAATAGCACTACTACTGTGTTTAAGTGCTCAAAATATTATTATTTAAATTGTATTATATAGATTTGTAGATTGTAACTGAATAACACATATACGCTTTTCTTGACCGTTATTTTCAATAATAGGAATGATGTAGAAATATCCTGGGATTTCGGTCATTTAAATAAATAAGAACAATATTTATTTTCTTACGTTTCGGTTTATTACCAACCATCGTCAGAAAACTACAATTAATAATATAACCTTATAATTTGTATGTAATTAATTCTAGTTTTCTGACGATGGTTGTAATAAACCGAAACGTAAGAAACTTAATATTGGTCTTATTTATTTAAATGACCGAAAGCCCAGGATATTACTACATCATTCCTATTATGTAATATTAATCACTGGCATATTTGAAATGTTATTCATGTTACGTTACCTACCGTTCTCAAGGACAATCCTTCACCCCTTGTAATGTATTTCTTATTATATTCATCGTGCCAAAGCGATCCGTAGATTAAGTCCTTTAAGCTTCCGGTGGGATTAAGTGGGCTAATAACGGCCGCCCCTGAGTCCCAAAATTCAATATCAAGTACAGGATGGATGTAGGGGTGTTGTAATCCTCTGAACAGCTCTAAAAGGGTGTCTCTCGAGGTTTGGGACGGGCTAATGGGGCAGGTGGATGGCAATGGTACTAATGTTAACAGTCTTTCAGCTCCTAGTATGTTATCCTGGACTATAAACCTGAAAGAATTTTAAATAAAACCAACATTTTTAAACCTAAAAAAAAGAGTTTATTTTTCATAACTAAATATTAAAATAAAATATTAACATTTTATATTTTTCGGATCCGCAAAATTCTCAAAGTTAGAGGTAGAGTTTATTTCCTAGCATCTATAATTGGTGCTTAGTAGTGAATTGCATATTTAATATATGTAAAACTAGAGATTAATTGACGTTTTGAGGAAATCATCTGTTTATAATTTAACATAGATTATAATTCCTTTTATGTAGGTCAAGCTGATAGTGCATTCGAAATCAGATATAAAAAATGCATACATTATTTTAGAATTTACAAAACTGATCATATCAGATTTTAGTTTCATCAGATCCCAAATTTAGAAAAGCCCAATATATTATAAACAAACCGTTTTGACTTGTAGTTATTACAATTTTTTGAAATGAATACTGATTAGTTATTTTTCTGAACTATTAGAATATCAACAGTTGGTTGAAATACTTCGTTTTTACTTTAAATTAACATTTTCTTTTTGTTCATACTAATTTGATTATGTAAGTATTCATATCAATTTGATTATTTATAAGTAGGTATACAACCCCAAAGGAATTATCGTTAATTGCCCACAATATTCATCCATTATAGATACAAGACAAAGAAGGCAAAAACGTACACGGAGAATGTTATCCTGGCCGATTTTAATGAAAAATCAAAGGAATACAAGTATTCCATGCTATAGACCCAATATTCTATGTTAAAATCTTGTAAATAAATATGCATAGCCCATGGTATTTTTGAAGAGGAAGAGATATTCTAACGGATATCTAGGAAATAATAAAAAATTTTGAAGAGAGAACAAACTGACACTTTTTTTGTCTCAAGCAAATGAGGATGATTATTTAATATAATAGGTAAGATTATATTGAAGTATTTATGTAGGTATGATTATGTAATAATATTTCTTTATTTTGTAGATTGCGTTGATCTTTGGAATTGCAGGCACATGCCGGGGAGAGGAATTAACAAACGTAAAAGTTGATGAGATTGAACATGTAGGAGCATCTTTAATACTAACAATATCTAAAACAAAGACCAAAATATCCCAAATCTTTGTAGTCACCAAAAATGAAAGAAACATAAAGTTACTCGATCTATATATATTTTTTAATCTATGCAATAAGTATAAAAATAAACATCATAGCACATAATTTACATAATACCAGAATTACTGTACCGAAATTTCAATTTTAGATTATGAAAAAGTATAAAAGACAGGGCCTTCATAAATGATTAAAAACCATGTGATGAATTGGTACCTTTTAACTCATGATTTTATGCCTTTCATATTATGGCAGTACCTGATGAGGAATTTTGCACATATGTATGTGTCTAAGGAATTGCTTTCAACCATATTTTGCTGACGGCTCAATTAGATGAGGCTGTTAATTGGTAATTTGGTTTTCGATCATTTATGAAGACCCATTATACAGTGTCCCAAAAAAATTATGCAATACTTTACCAGAAATAGGTAAGAAATTTCTTGTAAATATTAATCGAAAAAATGCTTCCTAAGGGAGCTCCAGGCTCCCAAAGATGGGTAACAAATAGAAATGGAAATAATGTAATAATTCTATCTAGGAGTATCCAAAACTGGGAGTTTGTAAGGTGAAAATAGTCCTAACTTTTTTGTTTGTAATTTTTTCTTAGTCATTGACAATAAAATATGAAATTTTAAAGTTTGCTACTTAAAAAGGTTAATCGGTAAACGGTAGGATGCCCCGTTTTTGAAAAAAATCGATTTGAAAATTTTATTATATGGCATACCATGTAATAAAATTGCATCATATTGCATATACAGGGTTATCCACTCTTATATTTTGTTTATTTTTCGAGTTAGAAAAATGTTTCAAATAAAAGTTGTAGAGAAGCAAATGGACTCTTTTAAAATCCCTGTAAAGAATATACAGGTAGGTCCATAAATGCGGGACAAACCAAACTTACATTTTTTTAAATGGAATACCCTATATTTTTTTACATTTTTGGCTGTGTTCCTTTGTGACTTCAGATATATAGATATGTTGTATCTTATCTTTTACTGTTTTTTATTTATTGCAAATTTTATACTACCAGAATCTGCCAGGTTAGCAATGGATGAAAAACACCTAATTTGACATTGATGTCATACAGAATAATTTAATAAAGTTAAAAAGCAAACTGCGCAATAATTATTATTATTATTATTAAATAAAATGTTACCCGTTGAAGAGTTCTTGTTATTTTTTATAAATAGTGTACATATCGTATCGCTTTGATAAAGTAAACGTTTTCACAAATAATATGACACACAAAACCACGCAGTTTGCTTCTTGAATTTACTAAATATAATATTTATAAGCATACATATCAAATTAATTGTTTTTTTATCCATGGCGAACCTGACAACCATGCAGATGTTGTAGTATAAAACTTGCAATAAATAAAAGAACAGTAAAAGATAGGATAAAATATATCTATATATTTAAATTTACAAAAAAACACAGATTTCAAAAAATGTGAAAAAAATGTAGGGTTTCTTTAAAAAAAAAAATCTGGTTTGTCCCGATTTTATGACATCATCTGTATATTCGTTATAGGGATTTTAATAGAGCTTATTTGATTCACTATAACTTTTATTTAACATTTTTACAAAACATTTTTTTTTAACTCCAAAAATAAACAAAATATAGGGGTGGGCTTTTTTCGTTGGATAACCCTGTACAATGTATTGGAAATTAAAAATTTTAGATTACTAGTAAGCTATGGATAACAAAAGTATGTTTGATGTTGCTATGAATTAATTTTGAGTATCAATACCAGATCTGACATCGATATTGATATTTTTGATATTTTTTGTTATTTTGTCCGATTAAGATATGTAATAATCGCGCATAAGGTAAGGTTCCAGAAACTTCTAAAGTTGAAAATTTTAATTCAAATCTCTCTTCAATAAAAGGATTGTACATACAGTTGTAAAGAAAAAAAAAACAAATAGCACTAAAATGCAATTAAAATATATACAGGTTGTCTCTCAAAAAAGCCAAACGTAATGCAACAGCCGTTAGAAATAAAATGTTTGGGTAATGCCGATGCTATCAAAAGATAGTATAAAGTGACCCAAAAATGGTTTCGGTAGCTCAAATAACTAAAAAGTTGCGAGGGGTGGCCCTCTCCACTGTGACTGTATATACATTAGAATAATGAAAAAAAAAGAAACAAAATAGTTATAACATAAAAATATAAAATTCCTGTGTCTGAAGATGTGAAGTAATTTACTTGTTCACGAAACCGGTCACACTAATAAAAGGAGTATTTAGTTTCATTTTAAATAATTTGAATATCTCATTGTATTGATAATATGTCTTTGTATCCATCATTCTTATTCGCAGAGTTTTAAGCAGAATAATTCCATTATTAATAAATTCATTGGATGAACTTTTCTACGTCAAATCTAGCAAGGTGAACTTTAGTATGATTGGGTTCTTCTATTTAGTTTCATTTTAAATAATTTGACTATCTCATTGTATTGATAATATGTGTTTGTATCTATCATTCTTATTCCCAATGTTTTAAGCAGAATAATTTCATTATTAATAAGTCGAAGGAAAGTTTTCCAGATAGCAGATAAGTAAACTGTTTTTATAAGAAATGGATGGTTTAGGCCAATGAAAGCTTACTCTTCGATTAACTGAAGTAGATTCATTGTTATGAGAGAATACAACACTTTACAAAAGCAGGCAATATATCTTAACATTGTGTTCGTAATTCACTAGAAATTGGATGAAAATAACACTGATAAAAATCCTTCGTTATGAAGTTTAACAGAAGTATGAATTTACTGGATGTAAATATTTAGAAGTATTTTTTTTTCTAGTTTTATTTCATGGATTATTATAAATGTGATAATGACATAATATTTTACCTTACGCACATAGGTACCTAATTAACTAAACCAAAAAAAGAAAGAAATGGAAAAAGGTACACGGTTATTCATTATAAATTAGCCACCTCTTATCATCGTTATTATTGCCTTTTTTAAATAAAAATTGTGTGGTTATGATTGAATTTTGTTAAAATGCTATCAAAAGTACAGTAGCGTGAAGATTTCAGGGGATACAAAAAAAATAATATCTTTTTTAAATGGGATACCCTGTATATTATTAACTTTATTGAATGATCCTTTGTTCCCGATTTAAAAAAATGTACCGTTTTTGAATTATCAAATGTCGACTATCTTAGTTAAACTAGTTACTGTAAATATGGAAAAGTTAACATTATTAAAGTGAGCCATGAAAATGACAACTATTATGTTTGATAAGTGACATAATGAAATAATCAAAATGGTTTACAGTGAAGACGAAAAAAACCAAATATTTATACAAAATAGATAACAAAGATTTATTTAGGAAATTTAAATATCAATAAATGATAACCCATAAAAGATGTTCGATTTGTCCTTCATTATTGTCAATGCATAATTGATCATCTTCTTATATTTATGATTGCACCGGAAATGACTTCATTATTTACATTCAGATTGTTTATTTCAAGTCGAATCCTGTCTTTAATGACTTGAATATTATTATTTTTTTTTTTTACCGGTTTCCCGATGCCGGTCAGTCCTCCCGTGGCCTCCGACGCCTCACGGGAGTCGCGCCGGCGTATCAACTACAGCCACTCCCCACATCCCGCAGGGTTAGTGACTGTAGATACCAGAATCATGTGCCCTAAGCAGACGGAGAGAACCCAGAATGACCGCCTTCTGCATTTGGCCTGCCAGCCACTCGGCTGATTTTTGGCTTATTATTATTATTATTATTATTAATAGCATTTTTTTAGAAGTACCCAAAAAAATGAATCCACAGGGGTCAAATCCGGACTCTTAGGTGATCATTTAATAGGTCCATTATTCTCTATCCATATTGGGAATACATTATTCAAATGTTCTCGAACGAGTAGGACACTGCGGAGTTGCCTCATCCTGCATCAAAATCATATCATCAAGTTCGGCTTCTGGAAATTCTGCAAAAGAATATTTTCTGGTTCTGGTATAATTATTTCCAGATAGGTAACTCCACTTAAAGTATAAATATAAAATATAGGCTCAACAATTTTGTTCCTGAAAATTCCACACCAAACGCTAACAGTTTTTCTTCCTGATTTTTTTTATTTGTTTAACCAATATTTTTCTGTTGTGCTTGTTTTCTCACGACCTTCGATTTTTCCTATTAAAAACTCCTGCTGTAGAAAAGGATGATTCATCAGTCCATAATATTTTAGTAAAAAAATCGGGATCTTCATCCAACTTTTGAATCATCTGGCGGTAAAAGTCCAGCCTTTTCCTTTTATGAGCCTCTGTTAAAACTTGTACGGGTAAAATTTTATATGGTCTGTAGTTGTTATTTTTTAACGTACGTTGGATTTTGGAATAACTTTTTACCTAATTGATCGACTGCATTATTTATACTACTTTCAGAATTTTATAAAAATAAAACAATGTTTCAAAAAAGTCTATTCGCGAATAAATATGGATTGGCTTACTTTCGAAATGAAGCAGTATATCTAGTTTTTCTTCCTGATTTGCTTGAACTACACGCTTTTTTCTACTAAAACTGAAGGTATTATTTACCTTTCGGTAAATAATTTTGAACGTATTTTCTGATGGTGTTGGATGATTTGGATACAACACCCTATATGCTCTTTTTGTTGCACGTTTATTTTTGTTATTTTGTATATAATAAGTAAATATTTGGACTTTTTTCCTCACTGTAAACCATATTGATTATTTCATTAAAGAAATGTAATTTATCAAACAAAATAGTTGTCATTTTTATAGCTAACCTTTATAATGTTAACTTTTCCATATTTACAGTAACTAGTTTAACTAAGATATTCGACGTTTAATAACTCAAAAACGGTATATAGTAGGGGTAACATATGGTATATTTCTGAAATCAGGCACAAAGAATCATTCCATACATTTAATAATATACAGGGTATATTAAAAAAATATTATTTTTTTGTATTCCCTGAAATCTGCACGTTACTGTACTTTTGATAGCATTTTAACAAAATTCAGTTATAACCACACAACGTTTATTTAAAACTTTTTTTTCTCTAGGCAATAATAATGACGATAAGGGATGGGTAATTTATAATGAATAACCCTGTACAATGTCGTAGTTGTTTAATTTATACACTGTGGTGATAACGTATGAAACAAATTCAAAAAACTTTCCAGGAAGGTTTTCGTAAAAAATCCCCAGATAGGTAAATTTTTTTTCCAAAAGGCATTTTTCTGAAAATGGCATTCTTTGATTGTATTTTGGTATCGTTCTCATCGGCTTTATTTAATGGTAACCTATGGATTTATGTAAAGGAGAATTCGCATGAAAACCTTTATAATTAAAACATATTTCAGTGGTTGTTATGAAAAATCAATAACAGATTTTTGTTCTAAGATTTTATAAACCTTTTTTGTTTTAGATATTATATGGCGATGTCAAATTATATACCAAATTTTTATTGAAGTTGCTCATACAGTGGCGATAATGTATAGAACTAATTCAATAAAACTTTCCATTAAAGTTTTCGCAAAAAATCCTCGGATAGGTCAATTTTGTTTTTCAATAATGCATATTTTCTGAAAATGGCATTCTATGATTATGTTTTGTTTTCGAGCTATGACGTCAACGGCATTTTTTTTTAAATGGCAACGTATCTAATTTTCTATGGATTCGAATGGAGGACACTTTTATGCATAGGTTGGTATAAAATAAATGGCATGTTGAATAGCAAAGTTTTCGAGATATTTGACTTGAAAGTTTCAGTCGTGGTCAAAATTTTGAACAAGCTTTTAAGTCTATTTTAAGTTCGCTTTCAATGTAATAATTATGACCCAATTAATTTAATACTTTACTAGATTATTTAGTAATTTTTTACTTTCATGACAATTTGTTTTATTTTAGAACGAATTATAAATTTTGTTTTTTTGGATCCAAATATTTTTTTTAAATTTTTTCAACTATTTTCGACGGATTTGATTAGAGGTTTAAATTCTAGATACGGCAATATGGATATCGTTGTCCAAGTAAAGCTTATTTTCCAATTTTTAAAATGACTGAAACTTTGAAGTCAAATATTTCGAAAACTTTCCTTTTCAATATGCCACTTTTTTTATACCAGCGTATGCAGAAAAGCGTCCTCTATAGAAACACATAAAAAATATAGGTTGCCATTTAAAGAAATGCCGATGACGTCATAGCTTGAAAACAAACCACAATCAAAGAATACATTTTATCAGAAAATATGCCTTTTTGAAAAACAAAATTGACTTGTCCGAGGATTTTTTGCAAAAACCTGGAAAGTTTTATTAAATTTGTTCTATACATTATCACCAGACTTTATACAGAAGGCGTTCATGATTTTCAGTTTGATTAGAGCTTCATTAATTCATATTATAGTCCTATTAACTGACTGGATTAGTCACCATACCTCCAAACATATACTTTTTTGATCGGTATATAGAAAATTTCTAGAATTTGTCCTGTCTATAACAAATGACCAAAAAATGAAGTCTCTGATCATAAACCAATGGCTATTTTGTATAACTTCTCCAAGTTTTCGAAGTAAATTCACAGTTTCTTATCATGCCTCCTAAATAATGTTATCATACTGGAACAACATGATTTCATTGGAGAACGATCCACTATTACCAATTTAGTATACAAAATGCGATTTATTAATGAAGTCCTCGATCCAGAGGATAGACCGATGTTATCTATACTGACTTTTCCAAGACATTTGAATCATGGTTTATTATTGTGCATGTTAGACAACATTGATCTTAGTGTTGCTTTAGTTATCAAGTTTAGGCCTTACTTGACTGGTAGGGCTCAGTTTGTATAATTTGATATTTCAAGCCATTTAGAAATAATCGCCAAAAAAAGCCAAATGAGCCCCCTTCTGGGGCTTGTATCACCCTTATTATGCGGTATCGGACTATGGTCTGTATAACAAACTATACTTTTTTTGTATTTTCGGTCCCCTTAATTACGAATTGTCCTGTTTATAAAAATATGACTTCTAGGCTTGGGGTGAGGAGGTTAAATGCAGGCTGAATCTGGCCGCACTATTGTATACAGGGTGTCCCAATCAAAAGTAGGCACCCTGAATAACTTTGGAGATAAAAATTTTTTTGAAAAATTGGTGAAACACGTCGACCTTGTTTCCAAGGGGGACATATTTTAATGTAATACTTGTATACCTATCATCATCCCTCTACCCTACACGGCCACCCCCTCAAAAAATTCAAATGGCAAAGGGGGTCGAGTGATACTTATTTTGAAAGGTCTTTCAATTCCCTACATAACTGTGTATTTTTTAAACTTTTATCGATTCGTTCTTAAGGAAAATAATTTTATTTTTGATGATTACACACAATCGAAATCGTTTAAAAAATCTAAACTACACGATTTTTTTTAGTGCTCTCAAATCAACACGAGTTTTTTTCGACAAAAAAACACTTTCCTTGTCCGTTTAGTTTTGAATAATAAAAGACTCATTAGTATTTGATAGTCCTTGAACATTAATTTGTTCACAACCAATTTTAAATCGAGATACATTTTACCAGAGTGAGTTCTCAAAATGGTTTATACCCTTCAGGAGAGAATAGAAATTGTCAGCATTTATTTTAAAAACGATAATTGTGCTAGAGCTACGGAGCGCATATTCAATAGAAATCACCCAGATAGAATGGTTGGTTCTCAGTATGTTTTACAATTATTGACAAAATTTATGGTTCTGTAGGAAACAAATAGTATGAACCTCAGCGACCGATTAGGAATGAAGCAGTCAAAGTGGCAGTTCTGGGTCATTTGCAGATGGATAATAGTCAATCGATCAGAAAAGTGGCTGAGGCTTCCGGTGTATCACGAAGCAGTGTTCATCGAATTGTAAAGGCCCACAAATTTCATCCATATAAATTTAAATTGGTATACGAATTAAACGAAGATTATCCCGATCGTCGGCTTGAATTCTGTGAGATTTTTAGTGAACAATTAAACGGTAATGCAAATCTACTGTACAATACGTGTTTTTCTGATGAATCGACATTTCAGTTAAATGGGGAGGTAAACAGGCACAATTGTAGGTATTGGAGTGAAGCCAATCCACATTTGTTCATGGAAACTCATACCCAAAGACTACAGAAGTTAAATGTTTGGGCTGGCATCTTAGGGGATCACATTGTCGGGCCGTTTTTTTATTCCTGACAATTTAAATGGCGAAAAGTACCTCGATCTGTTAGAAAATAACATCGACCCAATGATTACCCAAATCCTCGAAGAAGATGATAATCTTTTAGAGGGCGAACTGTTTTTTCAACAGGATGTTATAGCAGTCCGTCAATTTTTGGATAATCGGTTTCCTGAGCCATGGATTGGAAGAAGAGGTCCTGTGGAGTGGCCCGCTAGGTCACCCGATTTAACTCTCTTGGATTTCTTCCTATAGGGACATTTGAAATCGAAGGTATTTGCAACAAAACCCGCATATCTGGAAGAGTTACGTGAAAGAATTGTTCGAGAATGCCGTTTATTGACTCCAGATGTGTTCAGAAATGTTCGTACAGAATTTCAAGACAGATTATACTACTGTATGGAAGTCGGTGGGGTCATTTTGAACAATACATACGATGATTTAAACTGCTTCTTTTATTTTTATTTCCCGAACCTAAAATAATGAAACAATTATTCCTCAGGAACGAATCGATAAAAGTTTAAAAAAATACACAGTTATGTAGAGAATTGAAAGACCCTTCAAAAGATGTATCACTTGACCCCTTTTGCCATTTGAATTTTTTTCAGGGGGTGGCCGTGTAGGGTAGAGGGATGATGATAGGTATACAAAGTATTATATTAAAATATATCCCCCTTGGAAACAAGGTCGACGTGTTTCACCAATTTTTCAAAAAATTATTCAGGGTGCCTACTTTTGGTTGGGACACCCTGTATAATCATCAAAGACATAATATGGAATATTAGGAATATTTCCGAAAAGAGAATAACTGAAGTAGTGTATGTTAATGCATCTTAATGTATTTTAATGCCTTTCATTATGTTTTAATGTAACATTGACCAATGTTATAATGTATTGCTCATTAGAAACACAAAATATAAATTTTTCTTCCCCATAATGAAGGAGTCATTTTTTGTTCAGTTTTTTCTGTATTAAATATCGGATAAAGTTAATTAACGATGTTGTCGTTATTTTAAATATTTCCCTGTTTCTAATAAAATTAAATACAAATTAATTACATTTTTGCATGCTGGATAAAACAACAGTTCAAACGAAGTTTTAATTTAGTCACGCATTTGAACATACTTTAATGTTACACCTGTAATTAATCAATTTAAAAATATAAACACGCTCCTATGTAGAAAAAAGTATTATTATTTTTTTTTATATCGCGCATCGGTTTGGTTCGTGCTAAACATAATTATGAAAGAGAAATATTCTATGTGGAAAACTACGTTAGTTACATATATGTATTTATAATTTATATATAGAGTAAGTGACTTCATGGATATATTTAATGCTGATGTCGGCATCGAGTGAAAAGTGTTTTTTAATCAATTGTGTATTTGTAATTTTTGGATTTTTTAAAAAATAAGAAATCACTTTATAACCTTCGTCCATCTCAAACAAAGGAAATAAATCAATTTGACTTGTTGGAAATAATATAAAGATGCATACAGATATGCAAAAAAACATAGTAACGTATTGTTACGTGTTTGCTATCCACACAAACACCCCCACACCGCGGATTCTTTGATTGAAAGTCCAGGTAACACTTGCTCACTACTTTATTAACTAATTAATAACGATAGATTAATGACTTGTCAACTATAACCACAATTAAACACGTACAATTCTCTATCTTATTTCTTCTTTACTCGTTCTCTTTCAACTTAAGACTGATTTCTCAGCCCACCGTACGCCTTATATACACAACCATTCACGTGGTCTAGAACATTCCAGAATATTCCCGGCCCCTCCGTACAATTCTAGTCCCATCTATTCAGTCTACACAGTCCAGTAGTATAACACTGCCTTAAGCCTGAAAGTTCCGGTCAGGCAATTCGTTATTCCCTGCATACTTAGTTGGTCTCTGTGTATGCACCACCTTCACCTTTCATTTTGGACTTTGCTGAATTAAGTATACAATGTGGTTTAGCCTGGTGACGACAGTGTATGCTCCTTCCCAAGGCGGGTGAAGCTGCCTTTTTTTCGTTCTGGGTTATGTAGCCAAACCAGATGTCCCGTCTGGTACCCTCCTGAATTAGCCTTAAGATCATAACGAGCCTTCATACGGTCACTTGTTATGACAATTCTCTCAAAAGGATCCCCAACTTTCTGTTGCTTCATTGGGCCCTTACTTCTTGTCTGTGGCCCCATTCACTAGTGTCAGGGTTTTGTTGATACCAAAATGTCCGCCAGACGTTCCATTATGAACTTGCTGAAGTGCTTTTGCTATATGACACCTAGGGATTACCAATTTCAAAGCAACTTTCTTTCCATCTGGACTTTCTCAAGCTCTCTTCAGCAATCCATCCTCTACTCTAAGGGAGTCGCATTGTGCTGATAAAGCCTTCAGCCCCACCGATTTATTTAAAATGTCCTTCCAGTTGGGTCGGGTTCCTCTTTCTTTCCATTACAGAATAGTACAGTTTTCTTATCAGTTAATTGCACTTCCTTTAACGACTCTTTTGTCCAATCATCCGGAACATCAATTTTAACGGTATTCACTATTTGTACATCTTGCTGTTTTTCCTCACGGTGGCAAGGTTTGTAGTCTTTCTGGCATGGTCTTTTGGAAATGCCATCTGCTTTTTTATTAACTAGCACAGTACCCGAGGTACCAGCTCGCCAGTTTTCCTGCGGCTCCTCCATTACTGCGAAATTTATCCTTTCAGGGTTACGCTGACGACAGTTATTCTGAATATGGCCCACTCTGGCACACTTATAACAGCGCATGCCTCTTACATTCTGCCTAGCTCTACTTTGCTGTTGGCCTTGTTTCGGCTGGAGATTCGAGTCTATCAGTAGTTGTATGGTCTTTTGTACTTCGGACATTACACCTTAAATATTGAGCTCACGACAGTTCCTCTTAATGTGGCCCAATTTGTCACATAATAGTGAATACCTCAATTCGGATTACCTCTGTTTTGTTCTTGTCTCATCTGGAAATTCAACTTTGTCACTAGTTGTGCGATCAACTTTTTTAACTCGGTTAATACAGCTTGCATGTTTTTATCTGCTGGGGTCTCTTCCACAGCCACGGCTCCCATTCTCTGGATTGATTATGTGGTATTCTCATAGGTAGCCTCAATTTCAAGTGCATGTACTAAAGCCTTACTACTTCGCTTATGCTTGGCTAATTTAAGGATTCGTCTAACTTCTTGGTCCCTTACTCTATCAATAAATGCTTCAGCTGTTAATTGTTGCGGAAATTCCATCGCACATCAGGATAGGCTAGATGGGCTAATCTTTCCACAGCAGCCTCGAACTCCAGGAGGCTTTCTTCACTACGTTGCCTGCGTGATTTAAGCTGAGCCTGATATACTTGAGCGAGATATTGATCGCAATATCTTAGTTCTAATGCTGCCTCCAGAATGCCAAACTTTTGTTACTGTGCTGCAGGAATTGTTTGGAGCAGGTCTAATGCTTGGCTACTTAGTGCTAATACCAACGCTGTTGCTTTCTCTTCGTCGTTCCAATTACTTGAACGTGCAGCTACCTCAAACTGTCTCTTATATGTTGACCATGAACCTTGATCATCGAAGGAAGGGGGTTGTAACCTGGTACCAGACGACAGTACTAGCTGGCCATCCTTCTCTCTTAATTGTTGTTTAAGCCAGGCTACTTCTCCTTCAACGATATTGACATTTCTCTTAACTTCACTGGCATCTCTTTTAATTTCACTGACGTTCAGTGACTTTTTCGATAACATCTTTAAATTTTTCAGTGAGGGAGAAAATGGCTGCCTGCTGATCATCTAGGCTTCTTTTGAAGTCTTCTATTTCCTTGAGTCGCCACTTCTGTTGATCTTCAAACATTTTTCTTAATTCTTCCTGGTGTTTTCTTTTTTGTTGATTTCTTCTTCCTGTCGTCTTATTTCCAGGCCTTCCATCATTTTCATAAGTCATCATAAGTCATCATAAGTCATCTTTTTCGTCGTGTCTTTTTCATTTTTGTTCTTCTTTCTTTCCACCTTTTCGTTTCCTGTTCTTCTTTTTCTTCCTGCATGTTTTTCATGTTCTTCTTTTTCTTCCTTCGTCTTCTCTCTTGTTCTTCTTTGTTTCCATATCGTCTTCTATCCTATTCTTCTTTGTCTTCTTTTAGTATCGTTTCTTGATCTTTTTCTCTGTTCGTCTTTCTCTTCCTGGCGTTTTCTATCCTGATCGTTCATCCATTGTAACAACGCTGTTAGCAAGTCCTGTGTTTGTTTCTCAGCCAAACTTCTTGTTATTGGCATTAACTCACGATACATAAATCAGTTCAAAATAAAGTTTACTACACTATAATATCCATAAAATGTATCTATCACGTCTATTTTAATAATGGAAAGTTCCACAGAAATCTCGAATTAGCACTTGAAAGTCTTATTTAGTCTTTACTATTTTGGTGTTGACGAAATTCACTTATCTCCACTAATTGTGCAATGGAATGTTCGAAAACTTTCACGAAACGTCACTATTAAGTCTTGTTGTGAGTCTATAACATATTCCCGTTAACACAGTTTCCGTATCTTGTGGTCTCCAAATTGAATGTTCTAGAATTTTAACGAAAATCCACTTATAGTCTTGTTTTTAAGTCTATAACCATTGCCGCTGACATAATACACGTATCTCCTGTAGTTTCCAAATACAATGTTATAGAATTTCCGCGAAATTGCATTAATAGGTCATTTTCTCAGTCCACAACACGTTATTATTAGCAACACTCGCGTATGTGCAGCTATTTCTAAATCTAATGGTCTAGAAATTTCCCGAAATTGCACTAATAGTCTATTTTTCCAGTCCACAATACGATATTGTTAACGATACTCGCGTATTTGTAGTTATTTCTAAATGCAATGGCATAGAAATTTCTTGAAAATCGACTTTAAAGTCACTACTCAGTCCAAAAATAGTCCTCAAATACTGTTCAGTAGCTTAATTTTCCGTGTTACCACTAATTCCTGAGAAGAACAATGTAGAACCTTCCCGAATATTCCAGAAATTTCTCTTCCATTCCAGATCCCACACCAAATATTGTTACATATTTGATATCTATGCAAACACCGACACCGTGGATTGGATGATTGGGTTACGTTACTATGTTCTGTTATATGCAATAGTAGTTCCACAAGGCAATATAATATATGTTTTTAAAAATATTAATATAAGGCTCTGTCATTAACATGTTACTTTGATGGATACGAGGCTGATTATGGCAAAACTTAAAGAAGTACAAGTTAATCTATTAATAAATATTTTTGTTATTATACAAGGTATTAATTAATTGCTAGGTATACATAAAGAATTCCTCTTGTCAATATAAGGCAAAAAGTTCATTAAATATGAGCCCTGAAATGTACCGGTAAGATACATGGTGTTTAAAAAGATTTTCCAGTTTTTTCTCAGATATTTCGTAAACGTCTTGAGATATTTCATTGAAATTGTGTTTGTTTCTCTTAAAGCGGTAAGAAACTTAACGTATCATTCAGTAACCAATGGTGTTGCAACAGAGTCACAAGACCCCTTTAATGAATATGTCTGACTCCACTGATATCTCAGAAAACTTTGAGTTTAGAAATAAAAACTTTCTAAAAATTTTCTAGTAATATGTGTGGAGTACCAAGAGATTTTTGCCGCATATATGAGAAATGAACACACTCTAAATTTAATTGAAACCATTCCAACCGTTTCCAAAATAAAAATGGATTGTCGTGGGACACATCGCAGAAACAGGTATCCCACATGTCAACCTTACAAGAAGTTGTAATCAGAGACAAGAATGCTAATCTCCTTCCTTGTAGAAAAGTGCAAACACAAAAATTCATTTGCGGGAAATATAAATTAACCATTGATATCCAAAGCTTGCACAGATATAGGAATCAAAGAGCATAAAAATAACTTTAGCATAGCACGATCGTGATCTTAAGTCATTGGTTTCGTTTATAGGGCAATGCTAAAGTTGCTTATTTGTTTAGTTATTTTATGGCATTACAGTACTTACCAGTGTTTGTCGGCTCTGGAACCAATGTCGTCAAGTTGTGTTTTCAATTCGTATCTCTCATTATTCGTTAAATAGTGCTTACAGGTCATAAAGGCACCATTGCGAATTTGTTTTTCTCCTTTGAATTTCTCATTTCCGCTATCGGTTTTTAAAGCACTGTACTCATGTTTGGGTAATCCTGATTGTCTGAAAAAGAGATTATAAAACTGTGTATTGTGGATGTATCAAATTAATAGTATTTTACTTCTTATGAATACCATAATTTTTATTTTAATCAAATAGTCAGAATTAAACTTGGTTTCTAGTAAGAGATTGATCTATATATTAAATTGATGCTTGCGTAGTTGATTATAACAAGTAAACGATGAACGTAGAAAATAAAAGGTTAAAAATAAGATAAGATATTCTTTATTTATCCATAGATAGATAATGTACATAAAAAAATAATAGATATAAAAATAATAGTTACAAACTAGTACTAGTTTACATAATATAGACATATAACACAGAGAAAAAAAGACAAACCTCAACCAACATCAATTTGGCTGATATGCATTATCTTTTATAAAACATAATAGTTGACTCTTAAATTGGTTAACGGTATTGCTAGTCTTAATTACGCGAGGAAGAAGATTGAATTGTACAACTCCAACAGACTTTTCATTGTACTACTCCTAGAAGTTCTTTTAACATAATAGTTATTTGCACTAGTCGTTCGTGTGTTACAATGTGTACGTCTGTAACAGGCAACAATTGTCGTGTGAGATATTCCGGTAAAATGTTATTAATCAATTTGAAAATAAATGTCATAGTTTGGAAGAAGAGGAACTGTTTAATGTTTAGCCATTTTAAGGTATTAAGCATTAGCTGACTGCTAGTGAAGCGATTGCATCTTAGTATTATTCGCATTGCCTTATTTTGGAGAACCTGGAGTCTACCAAAATTTGTATAACTTGTATACAACACAGAACAGCAACAGAGAAAATATTTACTGGTCTTAACTGTTCGGCCAGATTCGTATTGGATATTTTTGGTATAGGTATCATTACAGATGTTATAAAACATTCAGGCATAACACCCTTTTCCAGACTTAAATCAATCAAATTTAAAAAAAGGATACCCTATTATGTGAAAAATATTTTTTATATCACGTCCGATTTCCTCAGTGCTATATTTTTTTCTTTGTTTAGTCACTATTTTATTTAGTTTTTGTAGGGTTATAGCATTAAATAATGTCATGCTAGAATTTACACCCCGTATAGATTCATTAATTATATCAATATCGACATCATCTGTCCCTATGCTTATGATAATACTCTCAATACTACCTACATAATAGTGATTCAATACATCCGCCAAGTTGTTATTTTATGTTACTCCATTACTATTCAATCTTTGCAGAGCGTGTTCCTCGCTTTTTTCCCAACTAACTGCTTTAAGCTTTTCCACATCAATCTTGGATTTGACTTATTATTATCTATATTTCTATCATAAAATATTGTTTTCGCTTCTTTGATAACTTTTACAGTATTGTTTCTTGTCTGCTTGTAGTAATTCCAATCCTCATCCTCGCGTGTAAAAACAAATCTTTTGTAAGCCCTATTTCTATTTGCAATAGCTTCCCGACACTTATCATCTAACCATCTATTTTCAGCTACCTTTACCTTTATTTTTTTTTTGGCTACTGTATTTAGTATATCTAATATGTTATTTACAAATGTCTGACTAACAATATTTACATCTGTGCAAGAATACTCCCACTCCTTTTCAATTAACAAATTTGTCATTTCATCAAAATTGATTCGAGATCTAATTTCCTTTGTTTGATATTTTGATAAATCCCTACCGTTTTCTACTTTTACTTGAATTATTGAATAGTCTGTTATGATATAATTTTGCTCTACATACGCATTTATTATATAATCATTACTGACAACAAGATCAATCATGCTACTAGAATTACTTCTTACTCTAGTAAAATTTTGTATAAACTGTTTCATGCCATAATTCTCAATACTTTCTTTAAACCTTCTTTTTTACATAATCAATTTTGAAAAAATCAATATTAAAATCACATGTGAGGATTATACTATGTGTATTATGTTTGTCAACATAATCATCTAGCCATTGCAAGAACCTATTAAGAAAAAGTGTTATAATACCACTAGGCGATATATAAACAGCAGTCACACTATATAGGGCATTTTTAATTTTTATATCAACAGATAATAATCAAAAATTTACATCTAGGATTGAAGTTTTTACATTGTATGCCTTTTTTTAATGAATATTAATACCCCACCTGTGTGACGGCTGCTCTAGTCGCGACGAACAGTTTAGTTCTAATTCACTGTCAATAAAATTTTTAGTAATACATGTTTCAGTGAGACACAAAATCAAGGGTTTATATTTAAATACATATTCTGATATTTGGTCTTTGCTTTTATAATAACTTTCAGCATTCATGCAAGACAGAAATAGCGTACTACCATCCTGTGGTTGCTATTCGTTATAGGCTATCTTTTTTATTGAATCAACAATTATTAAGTAACACTCACATTTTCTATCAAAAGCAGCATGCTGCATATTCAAGTTAAGATTTAGTTTTTCATTTGCTCTAACACAATTCACACACTTTTTATTTTCACTTCTGCAAGCACTACTGTGGTGTTCTTCTGCACATAGTGTACACGAAACCTATTCTTTACAGTTTTGAGCCTCGTGATTGTATCCTCCACATTTAAAACACCTTTTTTACCCTGAAATATTCATATATATTGCAGTTATTCCATCCAACGTGTAATACTTGCTCTTTCTTATTCATTAGATGTCTAAATGTTTCAGTATCGACCTCTACAATCCAATTAAATATTCCTCTTCGCACTTTTGTCTTATAAATACTTTCAAACCTAAAAGTATCAGCTTCTTGAGGTATTTTATTTTGCCTAAGAATCTGCTCAATCAACTCCTTATCATCTACTTTATTTGCTAATTCTTTCTCCGCAATATCAGTAATGATAACCCTTGGCTTTAATTTTTTTGGAACACTAATTTCATAATTATTTCCCAATTTCATTTTAATGTCCTCCTTTACAGTCTTCAGGGCTTCAGCATTTGAACACTTTAAAATTACGTCTCCATTGCGTGTACTTTTGTGGATATTTAAACCCACTTGCAAGTCCACTGGATTTATATTACTTCCTAAATTGTTTTTAATTTCATTTGTTTTTTTTTCTGTTTTGGGTTTAACGAATAAAACATGTTCCTGTTTACCAAGAATTTTAGCGTACGTTGGTTGGATGTTTTCAGATGGTGCTGCTGATTTATTTTCTTTTACTTCCTTTATTTCCTCTTGCATTTCATTAATCATTATATTTTGCTGCATAATAACATTGTAACACGCTTCTAACTTTGATTTAAAATCATTCAAAATTTCTTTAATTCTCACACATTCACATGCCGTTGTTGCTTCCAACTTCGATCTTGTACTTGTGTCGTCATTATTATATTATTGCACTCGGCAATATTTATTGCCGAATTTCGTTATTGACTGACAGATGTTGATACCATTTGAGTCACTACACAATAACAATAAAACACTTTGTCCTTTGTTGGTGGAACTGATCATGGAATAATTTTGGGTTTTCCAGCACTATAACTGTTTATTGAGTTTATTATATTTCTCTACATACTTTTCTCACTTTATTTTAAAATTTTAAGGACCTTAAACTCTGCAATCTGCTTGTTCACTCTTCGAAGATTCAGGCACTATTCGTATATTGAGATTAGTTACTCTAATTTAAACTCTTTTTGTTTAAATTTTTGGCTTCGATGATTCTCTTGGATGAGCAAGACTTATGTAAGCCCCATCAATTCAGTCCGCAAAAGCGAACGGTGTGGGTGACTTGAATGACCTCGTTCGGTCCTGATTGTTGGATCCTGCTGGCTGTGTAATTTCTTTTGAATATCTCCTGTGTCGGTATTTCTTCTTAGCTGGCATGTCTTCCCCAACTGTCGTAAGTGACAAATTCTGCACTGCATCCAGGAAGTGTTTTAGGTTTGGAATCGTAAGGTGACTATTTCTATTATACTTTCGGGCACGAGGGACATAAAAAATGAGCAGTGTAGCTTAGGAAAGTGCACGATAAAAAAGCTAATTTGCAGTCTATTGTCTTGGACTACACGCACTTCTTAGTCCAGGTTCCTAAATCGACATGCCACACACCATGGTTTACCACTACACACCCCAGTGCCGTTTGTTCCATACCTTAGATTTTGTTGAGCTAGCTAGTTCTATCCACGAGACAAAATCTCATACTTCTTTTATAATCATTGGTTAGTTCAGACGTGATGGTATTTAATATTTAGGTTTTAATTTGTTGCGGAATGCGGGTATTTTCTTAACTTTATAGGGATTTAATTCTGTGTGAATTGCAACTTAAGAGTTAGTTGGTGATTGAGTGTTTCATTCTCTTTAACCGTGTTGAGTTTCGTGTTTATTTTGTTTTCCATAATCTATAGATAAAATACAATGCAACAAAATTAGGGTGACCAGATTTTCATTTTGAAAAACCGGGACAAATAAAAAGTTATGAATATTATATTTTGCGGTATCGTATCGGCAATGTGACGCCACAAACGAATATTTTTTTAAACTCATGCATTTTGCCTAAATCCTAAATAAATCAAATTGTAGTTTGTCTGGTTTGTTGGCTAAATTCTACGAGATTTAATTGCAACGATTAATTTTAAACCGAAAATTAACCTAAAACACTTACCGACTACACGGACTGCATCTTTATTATTGGTATTCAAACGACCCTCCCTAACACTCGTAACAGCGACCTGTTATTATGATTTATGATGATGAATTAATGCTTGCGCTAATATACAACGCGTTTAACGGTATCGGCATCAACACACCGAACATGCGTTGTTTGCTAGGTTGCACAATCGCATAGCGATCATGCCATTGGCGGGTACTGACGGGGGGCGACTATATGTAAAAAAGTTGTATTTTATTTTTATAAAACCGGGACAAGTTGATGTCCTGATCTAAAACCGGGACAAATTGATGTTCAGAGGATTATTCTCGGGACACCGAGACTCTTTCTTCAAAACCCGGACAATCCCGGAAAACCGGGACGTCTGGTCACCCTAAACAAAAGATATGTGAGAAAAAAAATGCAGAAAATTAAATTGCCTGTTTACAGCAGAAAATCAATCAAATTGTGACATACCGCATAATAGAATAGATAAATGGTCAGAGGCGTCTTTATACAGGGTGAGTCAATAGTGTGTTCTCCCTCGATAACCTTTGAACCGTTAGTTATACAACAATTTATTAAATACAAAAGTTTTTTGGGTCGATAAGATCTATCATGTAAAGTTATTATGAAATCTACAGGATGCTTAAATTTTCTGTTACACACAAAAAATACTTTTTTTTACTGCATATTTTGTCACCATCTTATTAAACGAAAAAAGTGTTATACAGTGACATTTTTGTTTTTTTGGATTTGCATGCAACGTTGCCAAGTTATTTAACATTTTCTGTAAATTTAAGGATTTATAAGGATCCGTTTAATAATTTTTATTTACCTATGAAAACAAGCTGAGTAAGCAAATATTATACTATTCTAAGTTCATACTACACGCTAAGTATTAGTATCCTTTTTACATTATTCTATTTTACAGGGTGTCCATGACGGCATGTCAATTGATGCGAATTTCAAATGGGAAAAACTCTGTTTTTTTAAATAGAACACCCTGTATTTTTTTTGGTTAGTTTTCTCCTTCAAATTGCTTTCTCTTCTTGTATAACACTTCATATACCTAACTGTTGAAGTTTTCGAGAAAATTAAGGTTTTCTCTTTAACCTTGCGATCACAGTAAAAATTAATACAATTTTATCAAGAATGGCTTTGGAAAAACAAAAATTGTGCTGTCAAACTGATATTTTGTGGTTTGCACGTAAGTAATTTTACTTGGTGGTGATTCTTCTGTATTTCCTAGTTGAGTTAATTATTTTTGTTAAATAAATTATGAATTTTTCAAGCGAAGAGTTGATCGACATGGTTTATGCATTGGGAAAAGGGGGAGAGAAATCCGCTATTGGCATCAAGAATTTATATTCAGCGTTATCCAGAATGAAGACATCCTCACCATTCTGCATTTGAAAGGTTGCGAGAAAGGTTTGAACGAACTGGACATGTAAATTATGAAAAACATGAACGTACAAAACTAGCAACAAATGAAGAAAGAAGTGTTTCAAGTTATATTTAAGTGTCGTTGAAGATCCGCATAAAAGGACGAGAGAAATTAATAGACAACTTGATATAAGTCAATCCTCTGTAACAAGAATATTGAGGACACAAAACTTTCATCCTTATCATATGCAACTGCTTCAGGAACTAGAGCCAAATGATTTCGAAAGTAGGGTAATATTTTGTGAGTGGACACTCAATAAGATTCACCAGCAGCCGCAATTTTTTGATTTCGTGCTATTCACTGATGAGGCCACATTTCATAAAAATGGTTGTGTTAATAGACATAACTTACACTACTATGATACCATAAACCCTCATTTTACGAGAACTGTAGATAATCAACACCGATGGCCACTCAATGTGTGGGCAGGGATAGTAGGTGAATATGTAATTGGACCGCATTTCTTTAATGGTCACTTGACTGGGAATATGTACTTCGATTTTTTACAAAATGTACTGGGAGGATTGTTAAACGGATGTCCTCAAAATGTCTTACAGAGGCTGTGGTTCCAGCACAACGGAGCTCCACCCTATTATAGTATTGCCATAAGAAACTTTTTAAATGTTACATTTGGTGACAATTGGATAGGTCGAGGAGGACCAGTTCAATGGCCACCAAGGTCGCCAGAAAATTGGACTTTTTTTGTGGGGGTACATTAAAGGATTAGTGTACAAAACATCACCAACTACAAGAGAAGACATGCAGCAAAGAATTCGACTAGCGTTCGACACCATCACGCCTAACATGTTGCAAAATGTAAGTGACTCATTTCTTCATAGAGTCAGAATTTGTAATTTACAACTAGAAGGTTACGTTGAGCATATTTTGTAACTTGTTTTATTTTTTCTCTTCTATTTACTGTTTACGTTTAAAATTACACTTTTATTTTGTTATCTACATACCTAAGGTGAGGTGTAAATTTTGTCATTCAAGTTCAATAAATTTGCTACTTTTACTGTTTCCTTTACGATTTTATAGAAAATAATTTTTTCGCCTGATCGCAATTTTTGTTTTTCCAAAGCCATTCTTGATAAAATTGTATTAATTTTTTAATTTTTATTATGATTGTGAGGTTAAAGAGAAAACCTTAATTATCCTCAAAAATTCAACAGTTAGATATAGGAAGTGTTATACAAAAAAAGAAAGCAATTTGAAGGAGGAATCCAACCACGTAAAAAAATATAGGGTGTTCCATTTAAAAAAACAGAGTTTTTCCCATTTGAAATTCGCATTAATTGACATGCCGTCATGGACACCCTGTAAAATAGAATAATGTAAAAAGGGTACTGATACTTAGCGTATAGTATGAACTAAGAATAGTATAATATTTGCTTACCCAGCTTGTTTTCATAGATAAATAAAAATTATTAAACGGACCCTTATAAATCCATAAATTTCCAGAAAATATTAAATAACGTGGCAACGTTGCATGCAAATCCAAAAAACAAAATATCACTGTGTAACACTCTTTTCATTTAATAAAATGGTTATAAAATATACAGGATGTTCTATTTTAAAAAAAGTATTTTTTGTGTGTAACAGAAAATTTAAGCACCCTGTAGATTTCACAATAATTTTAAATGATAGATCCTATCGACCCAAAATACTTTTGTATTTAATAAATTGTTGTATCACTAACGGTTCAAAGACTATCGAAGGAGAACACACTATTGACTCACCCTGTATAATACCACAATCGATCGCCAGTCAACAAAAAATAACATAAATATTTCTTTCTTTAATAAAATAAAATTAAATCTCATGTTTTTTTTTACTAGAAAAAGAGCATTAAGCTACATAATGGTTATATGTGCTAAGGCGAACATTAGACTAGGAAAACAGCTAGCGCTTTTCCAAAACTTCCATTCTTAGATAACTAAAATAATTGTCGTATAGACCTAAAAATCTACTTTGCCTCTCTAATTATTGTATTATTTTTAGGTAAATAGGAAGTGACAATAATCAATTAATTATTTAATTTTGTGTTTTTTTTTTCGTCTTTTTTGGACTATATTAGTTCTGCCAAATTTCACCGAAATTGATTCATAGCTTAGGAAAGTGTGTGGTTTCAGATATACACAATCGTAGCAAAATCATAAATTTCTCGTTTTTCACAAGTACCACTAATATGTCTACGTCGATCTGCACTTTTACGTGCCCGAGATGTACTTGAGACTACATACAAAAAGGAACGGTACATGAAAATTAATATATAGAATATTTCTACACAAAATAATTCTTACTGTTAATTGAACAGTTTCACGTATTACATTGTTTTTAAAGTTGCTGGATAAATTCGATTGTAATAAATAAACATGTATTGGACAGATAATATAATAACATTTAGGAATATGTCGATTCTAATTACTTCTAGTGACAGCTGTTCAGAAAAAACGTTTTAAGTGTTGACTATTTAAACTACATGCATGTGTATAAGTACGATTTTAATATTCCATATAACATTATAATTTAAATTCATTTCGTTCTATTTATATATGTATGTATAATATACGTATACTTTCAAGGTCACAAGGTTGGAAATGCATTGTTTGGTCGATTCTTCAAATATGAACTTTCTTTAAAATCAAATAGAATCAAAATACTTATGTAATTTCTTTACATAGTATTTTTGTCGCTATGGTTTGTTAAAACTAATCTATTATGGTTTGTTTCTAAAAATACAAACCTATCAAACAATAAAGTTTACGATCCTCCACGAGCATTAATTATAATTACAATTACGTCGCAGGTATGAAACTGTTCCTCAAATAAAGCTTTTAAAAATAATAATAAACAACTTGTCACCTGAGAGCCATAACACATCCACAATAAACTAAGTTTTTAGCAAATGCAGCTAGATCTCGTTTAGACTTAAACCATGAGAGCAGCAAAATTAAGCATTTAGCTATCACTGCTCTCCTCATTAGACTGTAATGGATCGAACAAGTGACTAAACCAACAATAACATTTTGAGAAATTTGGACTTAACCCGCTATGGCTCTCAAATTTTGTAATATTGAAATAAGTTTCTCAGATAATACTGTATCATATTTATCAGTTATCCTCACAGCAGGGGCGGTCGGTCCATGGAAGCAAGGGAAGCAGTGCTTCCCTTGGGATTATTAAAAAAAACACATAATTAGAACCTAATTATTATTTATCACATATATTAATCATTAAAATTTACTTTTACCCAATTTCAATAGATACAGCCCTGCATTTCATCAGCTGAGACAATGTTGCACGATAAAACCGTAACGTGACGCACTCGATTAATCGAGCCAACACGAACTCGCGCGACAGATGTAAGCTACTTCTTGAAATGCATGACATCCCCACTTCATAATCTTGATATCTGAGCAGTATAGCATAGTAATGCGTCTTGTTTTATAGATTTTAATCTCGATTTTAATATCGATTTTAATATTATACTTAATATTAATCTTCCTAGTATTATTCTCAGCTTTTGTACTATATTTGTAAAAACTTTTTTGGTGTTTCTAAACCTGTGGTGCGGGGACAATTGATTTTTAAAACGTTGAACATTAAGTGCGCGTATAAGCAGTTTTAGATATGCTTATTCAGTATGGAAGCTGGTCCTAGCACTGTGGAAAATATTATTTTCGTTTGTGTGGTGTGCAATTTGTTGAAAAAGGGATTTTCAACATATTCGTTTCAAGATAAACTGGATATTATTAGAAACAGGAGACCAACACTTGATTTAAAACTTTTAAAAACGAAAGTTAAAACATGCTATAGGTACTTTAATATTGAAATGTACAGTACTAATCAATGGTTAACGGGTTGTGAAAATTTGTGTAAATTGTTTTGTTGGCCATGTGTACTTTTCACAAATGAAAACTGTGTTTGGAATAAAAATGGCTTTTCAGATTTAAACAGCATTCACAAAGTGACAAAGTGGCATGGTAACTGTGAAACTCATTTGCGAGCGGTGCTAAAAGAAAAAACATTTGGAAAATCACGAATTGAGCATTCATTAGATCAGCAGTTGAAAGAACGTGACCGTAAGCATAATGAACTTGTAAAAAAAAAATCGAGAAGTGTTAAAAAAGACTTATTGACATTGTTTGTTTTCTCGGCGAAAATGAACTTAGTTTTAGAGGTCATACTGAATCTCGGAGGGTTGCTAATAGGGGCAATTTCATCAATTTAGTTGATTTATTAGCAAAATACGATACAATTTTAAGTAACCATCTGGAACACTCCACGATATTTCGCGGTACATCAAATCATATTCAAAATGATTTGATTGAGTCGATAAGCAATATTGTTTTGGAAAAGATCAAGCAAGAAATAAAAAAAGCTCCTTTTGTTGCAATTATATTAGATGAAACAACCGATATCACGAATATTAGTCAGTTGTCAATCGTAGTACGATACATAAATCCAAATGGGAAAGTCCAAGAGCGCTTTTTAGGATTTTTAGACGTAACAACGCAGAGAACGGCCGCAGCTTTATATGCTATAGTTTGTCAGATAGTCGATGATCTACAGTGTGGTGTTAAACTTATCGCCCAAAGTTATGATGGGGCCGCTGTAATGGCTGGTGAATTGGGGGGCCTGCAGGCCAAAGTAAAAAAGACTTTTCAGAATGCAATATTTGTACATTGTTTTGCGCATCGATTAAATTTAGTTCTTGCTCAATCTGCAGCGTGTCTTAAAGAGTGCAAAGTATTTTTTAAAATATTAGTGGAATGGCTGCCTTTTTTTCAAAATCATCAAAACGGACACGAGCTTTAGATTTGGAAGTACAGAAGAGACTACCTAGAGTTGCTCCAACACGATGGAATTACAATGGGAGGCTAGTACAAACTGTATCTGAATATCGACAGCCTCTAATTGATTTATTTGAAAATATTTTACAAAGCAAAGATGATTGGGACACTGAAACTTTGAATGGATCCAGAGGTTACTTAGATTCATTGAAAAGAGACTTTGATTTTAATTTTTCGTTAAATATTTTCTCCGAAATATTCCCATTTACTGACAATTTATTCAATATTTTGCAAACTAAATCAAATGACGTTGGATTTTGTGTAAAGAAAATTGAAGAATTCAAAAAATTTGATTTGTAACAAAAGAAATGAATTGGAAAAGTTTTGGGAGAAAACTAGTAATGACAATTTAGAGCCGCAAAGAAGAAGAATACGAACTGAATTTATAGTGGATCGTAGAACTTCATATCGAAGACTTTTTATCGAAATTTTGGACAATATCACTGGGCAACTAAATAATAGATTTAAAAATTTTAGTGATATACAATTTTTAGAATTGTGTAATTTTAATGAATTTAAAAATAAAAGTTTCCACAAAACGCACTTCAGTCATTGAGTGATAGCTACGGAAATTTTTTTGATATAGTTGGGTTGCGATCGGAACTTTCAGTTATTTATGCTACAGAAGATATTAATCAGAAACATAACGCCAACGAACTGATTATCTTTATAAAAGAAAATAGTTTGGATCAGGCCTACTCTGAAGTGTTGAAATTGTGTGAGTTAGTGTTGACGATACTACATTATAAATAGGTAGGTATGTGCATGTTAACTACTTAATTAGCCGACTCGATTTATAGTTGGCTAGAGAGTGCACGATGGCAAGTGTGACTGAACAAACTCTCTATTTCGCTGTGGGTTCGATCCCCGACACCGGCACTGGCAATGTCGGTGGGTATGGTTGTGTGTCTGCGATTTTTTCATAAGTGTAACCTCGCCCGTGCAGCTTCGGCTTTGGAATCGGGGGTTGACTAATTTTTGTGGTGTTTTTATGTTTTATGTTTATTGAGGAGTGGCGGTCCTACAAGTGTACTTTTTCTCTAGATATCATAACTTTGCGGCTTTCGACATTTGCTTTAAAATGAGTATATGGAAGCCATGCCCCTTTTCTTAACAAAAATTTTGCCTCGCTTCGCTCGGGGCTTCGCACTACCCATCGCCCTATATCACAAACTGCTTCCCCTGTATCAAAACTCACCGCAAGCCCCTGCCTCACAGTGATCATATTCCTAACCTGTAAAAACAGAATTTATATTGTACTTATTGCTAGAGGAGTATGACATTTTAAGAGCTAAATGAAGAGCAAACGCTGGCTGTACTATCTTAAGCTATGCTCCGAATGATATGATCCATTGGTTTTTGAGGTAACTCATTCCAAGCAATCTGAAGCGAGGATAAATTAGTCTCCGACTCATTACATTCAACATATATTCTGTTGGAGCTAAATCAGGAGGTTTGGCTGGCCACGGAGAAAACTCAGGTACTCCCTAGTAATGGCTGCTTATGTTGTCGCGCGTTATCCTTTTGGAAAATAACATTTTACATCCTTTTCATTATTTGAATTGCGATTGACTCTAATATTTGGTCCCATAAATCGGTGATGTGCGAATGATGGCCACACTGCCACAGCCATACAAGTTGATTATAGATAGATAGTATTTGGTCGTTTGTTTATGTAACAAGACTCCAACTGTGCCTATTGAGAGCTACTCATAAACTTTCTAAGTGTTGGAAAATTCTTTAAAATATGGTTGTCAATGTTAAGAAATCACCTTATCAGAAACAGAAACCCCAAGAACCCTGTGAGGAGGTAATTAAAAAAGTTTCGTTAAACTATGCAGAGATAATTCTAAACAATATTCTGCATCATTAGTCCTATATACGTATTTCCGTTTTTAAGTAAAAATGGAGTGAACTTGTGGCGTACTTGCTCAATTGTAGTTATAATATTGTTATTTCATTTATTGAACATGTTAGTACCCACTATGAACTATTTTCATGAATGTATGGATAGAAGATAATATAGAGAAAATATCGACAGCAACAACAAAATATTTACAAAATGGATACCTACATATGTTGGAAAAATAAAATTGTGAACTCATAATTCATTTTTGTTTCAACAAATATTTTAACTATTCACTAACAGGTTAGATTTCTATTTTTATATAATAAATTCGAGATCTATATGTAGTAAAAAATAAACAAACAGATATAATTTTTCTCTAAAGATTTCCATATAATGTGGTGGAGAAATTCACATGGCTCTGCGCCACGATTTCTTTTATTTACTTTCAATATATGCAAAGTATCCAGACAGTTTCCAATTCCAAATACAATAACCTTATTTACTGAATAGCTTAGATGCAAATATGGGTTTATAGTTATGTCTATTGCATGCCATCACTTTGTGCTAAAAGAGAACATAAAATTATGTTCTCAAAAACAGGCTTGCACGGAATATTTCAGTTCAGTGCCAATACATTTTTTACATACAGCACACATCTGCATCACGAAAATATTTTCAGTAGGAAAATACGAACACTACCCCAAATGATTAAAATATTTACACAATTTGTTTTATATTCGGTTACGTTTTCACCAGATATCCAACATAAAACTTAAATCGCTCTTAAAGCTTTTCTGTTGAGGATAAATAACGGAAATAATTGATTGATTTTAAATAAAATGCAGATTTTCCAAGTCAAATTGTAATCAGATCTGAGGTCTATAGAATTTTGCGACTAACCTTAATAGCTCAGTACGAATTCTGCAATATTTTATTGTTCAGATAGTATGACAATTATTTATAATTTGAACCAATTATAAGATTTGGTTCCAAGATGATGGACATCTTCTCATTATGCCAGACAAATCAGAATTTATTTGAATGACACGTTCTTAAACCACTACACAGTGGTCTCAGTTCCGAAAAAGCTATCCAAAAACCCATATTTTAAAATGAACGCACTCGAAAAAAAGTTACTCAGTACAGGACTTCAAGAACTAACAGATATTTTGTTGCAACATTTAATTTAAAAAATTTAGTTATTTGGAAAGTTGCATTACTTAATCAAATGGAAAATGTCTGGTACGCAAATATGCTTAAACCCATTAACGCCGTGCGTGGTCCTATGGACACAGAAAACAGCCTATGTTCTACGCCAATCAGATGGTGCTAAACTAATGGCCAGGGGGCGGAGTCCTGGACATATTGTAACTATAACAGTGCAAAACAATTACCGACCAGTAAATTTAGTCAGTGATTTGTGTTAACGTTGTTATAAGTGTTAGATTTTCACCGATTCTTTGAACGGCCGAAATAATGGACATTCGCTTTGAGTAAGTAACCTTAGACTAATTTTATATAAGATTTATCCAGCTTTTTTACAATACGAGCTTTGTACATGTACCAAACAACACATTAGTGTATATTTTTAAAGCTTTAGTTTGAAACTGTGTACGCAAAAAGTGCTACATTCTTAGTGTGACCAAATCACCACGCTAGGCGTTTCCACTCCGCAAAATTGATATTATAAATATTTCTGTTTTAGACGAGGATTCTCGCTAGCAGAAGCATTGGATATAATTTATAGTGACGATGTCGAAGGAGATATATTTGTAGAGCCACCAGTTGCAAACGTAGATACGGACGAGGATTCAGGGTACGTTATATTTTCTCCACACATTTTATTCATATTCGAAGGCCTTTAGAATACGTAAGTAAATAACATATTTTTGTGTTTTTACAGGCTAATTGACAATCTTACGTCTCACCAGTTACTTCCCAATGCAGACATAAGGCTACCTAATAATGAAAGACTGGGTATCGATTATGAAGAAAATATTATTGTTCAACCCATGCAGGTGGCACCCATATGTCACCTTTAAATATCAAAAGAAACTAAACAGTGGATGCATGAGAGAGATGCTGTAAAATCCAGAACTGAACCCCTGTGGGAAAAGGGGGCAGATTTTGATATTGAAAGGCCCACTTCATTCCCCATTTTTGATTATTCTAAATACAAAAATATGTCTATTATTGATATTTTTGAACAATTCATTGACGAGTCATTTATCGAACACTTGGTAGAAGAAAGCCGAAGGTATGCCCTATTTCTGAACTGCCTAGACCTCAAGATAACAGCGGACGAAATCCGCTGTTTTATTGCTATTTTATTTGTTAATGGATATAACAACTTACCATCTAAAAGGCACTATTGGGATTTTAATGACGATATGAAAAATATCGCCGTATCTCAGGCTATGCGAAGAGATATGTTTCTACAAATCAATCGTTTTTTGCATTGTGCTGACAATATTAAAATTAATTTAAATGACAAGGCCTGGAAAGTCGCCGTGTATGGAAATGTTAAAAAAACGTTGTATAGAAAATTTTGTGCTCGAGGAACACCTGGCATATGACGAGAGCATGGTGAAGTACTAGGGAAGGCATGGGTGTAAACAATTTATTCGGGGTAAACCATTACATTTGGGTACAAGATGTGGTGCCTCAATTATAAAGATGGCTATTTGATTAACTTTGAGTTTTACCAGGGTAAAGGTCCTAATTCAAATCCCGACTATGGAAAAATGTTTGGTAAAGCCGCCAGCCCTCTATTAGTCTTCCTAGATGAAATGCCAAATGAAAAAAAAAAATGTAAAATATACGTTTTATATGGATAATCTATTCACCGGACCAGCATTATTTTTGTTTTTGACATTTTGTCGGTATTCAGCTATAGGCACCATTCGAGAAAATAGAATGCCCAAACAATATCCCTTGACTTCAAAAATATTATTTAAAAAAAAAAGATCGAGAATATTTTGAGGAAAAAATTGATAATCAACTGCATGTGCGATGGATGGACAATGCGGTCGTGACAATGGTTTCTTCTTCATGTGACACCCAAAAAATAGTCAAAAGATTTTCACAGCAACAAAAACGAAATATAATGATTCCGAGACCCAAGCTAATTGCCAAATAGAATACGTATATGGGTGGCACAGATCAGATGGATCAAAATTTGAGCTGCTACCGCATTGGAACACGCGGTAAAAAATGGTATTCGCCTATACTGACGTGGATGTTTGACGTAGCTCTTCAAAACAGCTGGGTTTTATACAATAAAACCGGTAGGCCAAAGATATCACAACTCGAATTCAAAAGAGAAGTAGCTAATACTTATTTAAAAAAATATCAAGTTCAGCCTAAAGGAGTTGGTAGATCATCAGCTTCACCTGGATCGACATCAGATAGTCGCATATCAGATGCAATCAGATTTGATCGAACCGATCATTTAGTTAAATCGATAGAAAAAAAGAGAAGGTGTGCCTGCAAAACATGCAATTCAACTCCTAGAACAATTTGCATGAAACGGCATGTGGGGTTATGTGTAAACTGCTTTGTTCCTTTCCACTCTCGCTAGTTTTTTTTTTATAATCATACTTTTATAACATTATGTGTTGCCATAACACACACTTATTTTTTTTACTTTCAGTTAAAGTGCATATATTTATGTTGTTATTGTTTTCGCTTTAGTTGTTTTTATTTTTCCATGTAAATTGTTTTATTGCTAATAAAAAAATATATTATATTTTGATCGTTTTGTGTACACACTTTGGTCACTAGGTTAAATATTACCAGTATGACATATTTAGCTAAAGTTAACCTTTATATATTAATAGGTAGTCCAAGCGCCTAGCGTGGTTAAATGGGCACAGCAAAAATCTCATTATCTGCAAGTTTTATAAAAAAAGTTTTCATAATTAATGGTCGCTGATAACCGTTAGATCACCAAAAAAAATTTTAAAATTCAAAAAAAAAATTAATTCCGGCGCTAATGGGTTAACTTCAGTATGAATAAAGATTATTTGATAGCAGCCTACTAGACATTTTCCATTTTATTAAATAACGCAATTTTCCAAATAATCGAGATTATTTAATTTTTTTATTTAAAAACTGTTGGTTCGATGAAAACAATAAAAGAGACAAAAGAGTTTTTAAATGAATTAACTTTCCAAGGCAAATCTTTGTATGATAAATTTCGGGTCAGTTAAAAACCTCGAATGAAAAATAAAATGGGGGTTGCTGATTTCATCCATTTGGAGGGATGATTTAACAAATATCATTTAGAAGCATTCCTATTAGCAGAAAATCCATACCAAAATAAATTTTCTCATCTTTCTCCATTTGAGAAAGAAATTAAAAACCTATTTTTAGCATCCATATTTGGAGGGACGCAACCCTTAATCGAAGCATTTTCTTACATACCTCCATAGGAAACTTTTTCTTATTTTAGGGTTCTAAATTCAGATTTTAGGTTTGTCTTGTTAATTCTGAAACACCCTGTATACTCAGACGATGTTGAATTGGTGTTAAATGATGATGTTTCGCAATTAGCAGCGTGCCAAGTTTATAGACCGGTTCAAATTGAACATATGGAGTATTTAATAAAAGAGGTTAACTATATGACGATTTAAATTATACTTAAATTTCGAAATAATGTATGAAATTTATGTTGAGAATATTTATTAAGTTAAGAAAATTGAAGTGTTTTATAAAAACAATTCATTTGAAAAGTACATAAATCTCAACTTCTTTTTATTTTTTTCCCTCTGAAACGTATTTTGTTCTATTGATATCTAGTTTACTTCATTAAAAAATTAGTAGACGCATTTTCTATTAATTTATTTGTAGAACTTTGAAAATAGAAATAAATTAATAAATAAAAGGAGCCAGTACAAGTTTCTAATTATTTAATAAATATTTCCACATATTCTAAATTTAGAAAACATTCAAGCGTAAGCAAATTTATTAATATTTCATGTATTTATAAATAAAATACCCAACCGCCTACATTACCCAATAAATCGATATTAAAGAAAAAGTAATGACTTTCAAATATTTCCATTTAGCCAACGTTAATTGTTTTTCCAGTTTCTGTACTTCGTTTCCTATTTTTATTAAAGCGAACCTTTTCCACATAAAAGATGTTATTTTATACTAGTCAGTCAATGCACAAAACTTACGGCTCAAAATTAAAAAGTTTGCCATATTATCAATTTATATGTACATATATTGAAATTTGAAATAAAAATTTACAAATATATGTTAGAAACTGCAATATAATTATTTTTTTTATAATTTGTTACTTCATACTAAAAGGAAGGAAGATTTAATAATAATGATTTTCAAGAAAATTTCAATAATTTCCTTATAATTATAAGTAGACACAAATTTTCTATGTGTCCCCGATTTAGACGGTATTCCCCTATTCAGAATCAGTTCATCTACAAACATTGGAGTGTGTAGATGGCTGGGGAGAGAAAAGACATGACATAACCAACCACCTTCCCACAGACCTTGCGGGCGCCGGTCAGTAAGCCGACCAGTGTCCGTTGTCCCCCTGGCTCCGTGAAGGATGAAAGTGCTAAGAAAGCACTTAGGCCTTCACCTCCTAGAGCTACAGAGCTCATCCTCACCTTGTTCGATGATCCAGACGACAATGTGTCAATTGACATTTTGCGTACTGGCAGTCTATCCCAAGTCACAAAATATCCGCGCAGTCCCTGACAGACAGATGACTACCCCCGGGGGTTACAAGCTGGCGAAGAAAGAAGACGAAGACAGAAGAGCGCCAGAAGAGGCCCTAGCCAGCAGGGTTCATTAGGCAGGACCCAGGGAGGTTGGCCAAAATCTTCGGCACCGCTCACATTTGTGAGTGGGGCCGTTTGTAAAGTAAGCTAACCCGCCCTGCACGAGGCCGGTCTAGGTCTACAGCGATGACTAGGGTAAAAAGGCAATAGTCCTGCCTGGCCCTAGCAATTTGAGACCGTCATCAAGCCAATTGGATATTGGCGCGGCTGGCGAGAGGATAAGAATAAAGAGTAACAATGTCGACAATATCTTACGGAGGATGCGAAAAATCAGTACATGTGGATTTACGTTGATGAATGATAGGTTTTAAAGGAACATAAAATGATTGTTATTATGCGTATTTTAAGTATTATTCAGAGTTCACCATCACTGTTATAATAGTAGTAAACGTGTGTCGCAAACTAATGCGCGAACAGTTGAGGAAATTGTGGGAAGTACTTTGTGTAACACTGGTGTTAATAGTGAAAATGTTTTACTGCGTCAGCCACAGCGACATGTACACTGTGTTCCAGGATTGAAGTAACAAGTTTCGAATTTTGGAGTGGCACTTCGGGAATTACTCCTGTTTGGTGTAAAACTATGGTATATCAAATATGAGTTGAATTGTTGTTCTTCAGGATGTTTTAAGTTAATTTATAAAAATCATCACTAATAAACTACCTTTATTTTTCAAGATATGAAAAAATTCCATTAAAAAAGTTGTCTAGAATCAATTTGTGCCTAATTACCAAACTTTAGGAATATAAATTTACTTTGTTGGCACTGCCCCATTTTTACTAGTAGTCTGTTTTTTTTTTTTTTGAAAATAATATAAGACGTTGAAAAAAAGTTATTCATAATACTAATTTATTTTAGAAAAGATATTGGTGATTTCAGGGTACTTTCAACGTGCAAATGTGATTTTTAAATATTCCAAATAATTTTCTTTTTCTTTCTTGGGACTTACTAACACATGAATAATTCTTCGTTATCTAAAAAAATACAGTTCGTTACCTAGTATGTTACTGGAAAAATAAACCTCTGCGCTTGTGACTTTACATTAAAAGATCCGTCAGAGGGTGTTTTCTGACAACTAATATGAAACACAAAAATAATAATATATTTCCCTAACGCTTCGGAGAACGAATCTGTTTCCTTTTTAAAAGTCATTTATCTTTTTTTTAAAATATGTCAAGCGTGAAACTTGATATACACAGGGTGTTCATTAAGTATGTACAATAAATTTAACATACAATTATTTGAGTGATTTAAGACAAAAAGTTCATAAAAACATGGGTCCGCAAATGCTTCGTATTCAAGATACACTGCGTTAAACTTTTTTAAAAAAATTTAGTTTTCCGTAAATATCTTAAATATCCGTTACCCAAATTTGTTGTAATTTTGCAATGTTATTTGTAATATTAAGGGGCTAATTAAGCACTAACTTGATAAAATTTAAGTCCAGTGGCGTCCCGAGCTGCACCTTAACGAATATTTTTGACAAAAAAAAATGTACGCCACTGACTATTTTGTAATTTTTATATATATATTTTTTGGTTAAGTAACTAAAAATACAACTTTTATGTCTCTTAAATTTTTTTCGGATCTTGCTTAATTTTCGAGACATTTCGTCACAAAAAATTATATTCATTTAATTGCATATCCCTGGACCACACAAGAAACATGGGGAAACGTAGGAAATAATCAAGGATTGCCTTAGAAAACGATTGCAGCATTTGGCAAACAAAATTACAGCTGTTGTAATTTATTAAGCTATTAAATTGCAATTTTTATAAAAAGTATTTTTGGTGATTATTTTTCGAGTTATTTTTTGTCCAACATGGTTCAGTTTGCTAATAGTGAAATGACAGATATGCATTTCTGTTATGGAATGGCTCATGGAAACTCTAATGCCGCAAGACGCATTTATCATGAAAGATTTCCTCGGCGTGTGGTACCTAACGGAAGAACTTTTGTAGTTTCCATGCACGACTTACTGAAACAGGCAGTTTTAAAAGATCGATGGTTGTCATCGGGTACGAACAATTCATATGGAAGAAGCTGTTTTGAATGAAATTGAAGCAAATCCTCATACCAGTGCCCGGAAAATAGCTGAAGAACTGAACATTACCCATGTCACAGTGTAGCAGATTTTAAGAGACCAGCAGCTATATCCCTACCATATGCAACGTGTGCAAACTCTATTGCTCAGAGATTTGCCTTTAAGAATAACTTTTTGTGATTGATTACGCAGTAAAATAATAAGAAATCCAGGTTTCCTAAGACGAATATTCTTTACATATGAATCTTGTTTTTCTCGCAATTCAATTATTAATTTCCATAACAATCACATATGGGCCGAAAACAATCCACACTCAATAGAAAATAATTTTCAAGAACAGTTTTCTTTTAATATTTGGGTTGGAATTGTCGGTGACCACCTCATTGAGCCTCATTTTATTCTACCTAGACTTAATGGCGAAGAATATCTAAGATTTTTAGAATTTGTTTTACCTGGACTTTTAGAAGAAATTCCAGCCATGGAAAAATTCCGTATTTGGTACATGCACGACGGGGCTCCACCGCACTTTAGTCTATTGGAGCGGCATTTTTGTAGATGAAAATTACCATAATCGTTGGATTGGGAGAGCAGGCCCACAACCATGGCGTCCTCGCTCGCCTGATATGAACTCCTATTGTAAGCGAAGAGGATCTAGGAAATAGAATCATTGTGACACAATAAAAAATACTGCAGATATTTTCAGGAGAGTCCGTAAATCAATGAAGAGGAGGCTAGACAGTTGTATTGAAGTCGAAGTGGGTCATTTCCTGAACAATTAGTTTAGTAAAATTCGTTTGTTTAGATGTTAAGAAATGTATTTAATTTAGTGTTTATTTGTTGTTGTTGTTACATATTATTAATAAAAAATTATAAAAAAATGATAATTTCCAAAAGATACGTTTCCCCATATTTTTGTGTGGTCCAGGGATATGCAATTAAGTGAATTTATTTTTTTGTCTCGAAAACTAAGCAAGATCCGAAAAAATTCAAGAGACATAAAAGTTATGTTTTTTAGTTGCTTAACCCAAAAAAAAAAAATAAAAAAATTACAAAATAGTCAGTGGAGTACATTTTTTTGTCACAAATATTCGTTAAGGTGCCGCTCGGGACGCCACTAGACTTAATAAATTTTATCAAGTTAGTGCTTAATTAGCCTCTTAACACTACAAATAACATTGCGAAATTACAACAAATTTGGGTAACGGATATTTAAGATATTTACGAAAAACCAAATTTTTTAAAAAGTTTAACGCCGTATATCTTGAATACGAAGCATTTGCGGACCAATGTTTATGTGAACGTTTTGTCTTAAAAATCACTCAAATAATCGTATGTTAAATTTATTGTACATACTTAATGAACACCCTGTATATTAGAGAAATATACTATTACTTTTGTGTCTCATATTAGTTGTCAAAGAAACACCCTCTGACTGATCTCTTGACGTAAAGTGTCAAACGCAGAGGTTTATTTTTCCAGTAACATACTGAGTAACTAACTGTATTTTTTAGATAATGAAGAATTATTTATGTGGTAATAAGTCTCAAGAAAGAAAAAGAAACATTTAGAGAATGCCACAAATAACATTCAAACAATTTTCAAAATAATGTAATAATTTTTTGAAAAAAAATGGGTCGGTTTCAACAAAGTAAATAGTAAAAAAAAAGTAAATTTCTGATATTAGAAAAAGGAGGACGAATTGCATTCTAAGCAATTTATTTTAGTGGAATTTTTTACATATCTTGAAAAATAAAGGTAGTCTATTAGTGACGATTTTTGTAAATTGACTTATAAAAAACGCTGTATAACACCGATCAAGTTATTATTGATATATCTTAGTTTTACATCAAGCAGGACTGAATACCCAAGTGCCATTCCAAAATTCGACAACTTGTTGCCCATTACAACTCTTGTTACATCTATCCTTGGGACACAGTCACTCAAAAGAGGGCTGTTAGATCTATTATGGGAGATTCACGACTATCACCATGCAAACAATTATTTAAAGAATTAAAATTACATACATTAGCATGCATATATATCTTAGAATTATTACTTTTTGTAAGGGACAATTCTAAAATATTTACGAAAAATAGATGTACCATAATTATGATAGTAGTGGCGCAGACACATTATGCAAAACATTACATAACTTGTCTATGTTTGAAAGAAATCCTGTATATGTGGGTATACAAGTTTATAACAAGATACCTGAACATCTTAAAAATATAACAAATATTAAATGTTTTAAAAAACATGTAATAGATTATTGTTTCAAGAGTGTTTTTATAATGTGGTGGAATAGTTAAATTACTGACAGTTTTATCGTAGTGTTTTGTTTTTAGTTTTACTTGTAAATTTTATTTACATGTGTATTTTAAATCAGATTTGTAACTGGCTGGCCCTATACCTATTTTGTATGGTCTTACGGGATAAATAAATTGTTATTATTATTAGCGCGTGTGTTCGTATGGTCTGTGTTTTTAATATCAGTAATATAACCCAAAGAATGTTTTTGAAAACTTTATTTTTTCTTTCAATGGGTTTGAGACTTTTGCACAAGGGCAGCTAAGATCGTTTCACTACCTTTTTGTTGTTCGTCCAAAGGGACTGAGAGTTTTGCACAGAATAGCAGACTGCCAAACTCGACAACGGATGTGGGGATATTTTTTCATTTATTTTTTTCGATATGTACAGTACACCCTTCACGAGTTATATGGACTTTTTGGTTTTGCCAATGTTTATGCTCGACATTTACATCCCTTCACGAGTTATAAGGACTTTTTTGGTTTTGTCAGTTTATTTAACATCAATTCGGCATTTTCAAGATTTTTTCAATTTTTTTTGTTTTTGACTTTCCCGGGGCATCGTTCTGCAGATGTCACACTTGACACACTAAAAAATCTCTAATATTTTAAGTATGTATCATTTACATCTGTAGATGCTGAACGGTTTTTCTCACAATACAAATTGATTTTTAATTAGAGGCACCGGAGGTTAACTCCGGAACATTTACAACAAATATTAGTAATATAACCTGTGTGGTTGAGTTACCCATCAGACGCGTCTCGGGGTGGCGGATAGGAGAGCGGCCAGTTACTGGCCCTAGGCTGGCTCTGGTTAGTGATGGCCATAGGGAGGTCTGCGGCTTAATACCCGTATGGCACCGAACGAAAACCATCGCCGTGGACCAACTCGTGACTCACACCGTAAACAGCTTGTGGGTGCAACGACTCCGGCAGTGGGCTCCCAAACCTGAGCCGGATAGTACCGACAAGGTGCACGGGGTCTTGGCTTAATCGCCCGGACTGCGTGGATGAGGTACCACTATAAAAACCTTTCGAATCCTAAGGTATTGTGCGCGCCGAACGGATGCATGGCTGAGGGGAAGCTTAGTCACTAGCGACAACACTCGGGGCACAGGCGAACCCCGTTTTATATAGCATTCCGTGTCCACCGGGGCTCTGGGCACGGTGACCAAATACTTCCCCATTACTCGTGGGATCATTTATGAACCAATATATAATAAAAAACACACCTTCGGAAGGAGGTCCTGCAAAGGAGGATCCATCGAAGAGACTCTCCGGGGCGGCCAGAAGGAAGCTCCGGAAGAATAAACAAAGAGAAACTGGGGGGAAAACAGGACCTAGGCCTAAACAGCCAGGGGGCGCTAGTACTCCCAGCACAGATCAACCGGGGACGAGTAAACAACCTCAGGGGGGTGACCCAATGTCGGGCGTTAAACGCGGCCGATCCGAAGGAAGCACCCCTGAGGGACTAAAAGGGAAGCCAAGGAAGAGGGGCAAGGTCAACAAAGACCAGGGAACCTCCTACGCGACAGCCCTTACTGACATTAAAGTAGCCATAATACCACATGGCTACCCCGAGACGTCCTTAAGTGCAGATCAGGCGGATCTCATGAAGAACGCCTTGATTGAAGCTCTAGATGACGTCGTCGAGGGGCAACAACCCCTGAGATTTTCGGGGGTAAACCTACGAGGGGGCCTTTCTTCTTGCCTCCTGTGCTGACCAGACGACCAAGGACTGGCTGGCACAGGTGCTGGAGAAGTGCATACCCTGGGAGGGTGCGAAACTTAGCGTCTGTGACGCCAAGGACGTACCCAAACCCATCAGGGCAATGGTGTGGATTCCGGGGCCGGCACAGGAACCGGAAAACAAAATCCAGGGCTACATACGGACACCTGGACAGTTATCGATAGGAAGCCCGATCCAAAGGGACAACAACTAATTCTCCTGATGGATGAAACATCATGGAAGAAGGTAGAGGCACTCCATTGTAAACCCTACTTCAACTTGACCAGGATCCTTTTTAAGGCCTTGGGCAAAAAGAAGGAAGGGGAGCAAATGGAGGTTGACGACCCGAGGCCGCAAGAAGAACTCGGGGCGGAAACGGCGAAAGAGGAGGACCAGCTACAACTCCCAACAGCGCAGGAACATTCAACTCGATAATGCAGGTAAATATACATCACTGTAAAGCAGCTTCGGCAGCATGGCAGCGATATATATTGAAATACAATATAGACATAGTACTGATACAAGAACCTTGGGTTTACAGGGGGAAGATCAGAGGATTGAAGGTGGGACAAGACTGGGAACTAATCAGCCCAGGAGGGGACCACCCAAGAGCTTGCATTATAGCAAAGAAAAACAGTAATCTGCTACCAATGTGGGGACTCTGTACGAGAGACCTAATGGTGGCAAGAACCAATGTCGAAATGGAAGGGTTAATGAAAGAGCTGGTAATAGGATCTGCATACCTTCCTTACGACCAAGCAGGCCTGCCTGCAACGCAGGAAGTCAAAGAATGGTACAACAATGCGAGGCCAGTAATGTACAACTCATTCTATGCTGCGACGCCAACGCACACCACATTATGTGGGGGAGCACAGGAAACAACATAAGAGGTGAGTCACTCCTAGAATTTATAATTAGTAATAAACTAGAGGTAGCAAATCGCGGAAATGAACCGACCTTTGTAACAGAAACAAGGCGGGGAGGTAATCGATATTACTATCGCAACACAATGTGCGGGACGAGTGGTTAACGAGTGGAACGTGTCCCAGGAACCATCACTTTCGGACCACAGGTACGTACGATTTAAGTTAGAAACACCGCCTGAAGGAGTTAAGATGAGCAGAAACCCAAGAACCTGCGACTGGGAGCTCTACAACGAAATCCTAGAGCAGGGGTTGAAACCTAATACACCGGCGGAAGTAGAATTGCTGAACGACTTCATAACATCAGCAATAAAATCAGCCTTTGAAGAAAGCTGCCCCCTGAAAGAGAGAAGAACAAAACGTGAGACCCCTTGGTGGAATCACGAACTCTCATCCAGGAGGGCAGAAGTTCGAAGGCTATTTAACCAGGCGAAAAGAACTGGAAGATGTGAGGTATACAAAGTCGCCAATCTGAAATACGTATATGCCATAAGAGATGCTAAAACAAAAACATGGAGGAAGCAATGCGAGATCGAAAGTACTCCAGAAGCAGCTAGACTCCAGTAGATCCTGCAGAGAGACAATCAAGGTAAGATTGGATCACTGCAGAAACAACAGGGAGGCTACACAAATACTGAGAAGGAGACTCTAGATTTACTACTAGAGACACACTTCCCGGGCAGTGTGGCCATTCCACAACACAACAACGGTCCAACAGAAGACATACCAATGAGAAGGGCGTCAAAGGAGGACTGGAAACTCGCCAAAGAAGTTATAAATATAACAAGGCTTGAATGGGCGATTAACACTTTCGAACCATACAAGTCACCAGGAGTGGATGGAATATTTCCAGCACTACTTAAACAAGGAATGAAAAAATTAGCAATACCCTTGTGCACACTATTCAGGGCTAGCCTAGCACTCAGATATGTGCCAACTGGTTGGCGGAAGGTGAACGTGGTATTCATACCAAAACCAGGGCGTGATACCTATGCCCAGGCGAAATCCTTCCGGCTAATCAGCCTTACATCATTTCTCCTCAAAACCTTGGAGAAACTGGTTGATAGACATATAAGGGACGATGTGATGGGCCAAAAACCCCTTATATCGAAACCAATATGCCTACCAAGCAGGGAAATCGCGTGAGCTAGCGATACACGAGCTTACTCACAGAATAGAAAAGGCACTAGACAGCAAAGAAACTGCCATAGGAGCCTTCTTAGATATAGAGGGCGCATTTGACAATACCTCATTCAATTCAATAAGTGAGGCAGTGAAGAGGCGCGAGTCGGTCTTTCAATAACAAGATGGATCGACTCAGCACTCAGAACAAGAAAAATCCATACCACGCTGGGAAACATGTCGGAAGAGGTGTCTGTAACCAGAGGTTCTATCATCCCTCCTGTGGTGCCTGGTTATGGATGAGCTCCTAGCATAACTGGAACAGCGAGGAATATATGCGCAAGGATATGCAGACGACGTCACAATCCTAACAGTGGGAAAATTTGAGATCGTTGCATCAGAAATGATGCAAAAGAGCTCTCAATACGGTAGATCGATGGTGCACACAGGAAGGGCTTTCTGTTAACCCAGAAAAGACCACGGTGGTGACTTTCACAAGGAAAAGAAAACTCCAAAACCTGAAGAAACTATATCTTCGGGGAAAAGAACTACAGGTGAGCAATGAAGTCAAATATTTGGGACTAACCTTAGATACCAAGCTTAACTTCAAAGCTCACATAGACAAACTGACAATCAAAGCCACGCGGGCCTTATGGACCTGCAGAAGCATGGTGGACAAGAGCTGGGGACTTCAACCAAAAATGGTGCACTGGTTGTACCAAAGGGTCGTCGTACCAATAATAACCTACGCCTCCCTGATCTGGTGGTACAAGGCCGGAAAAGGAGAGGCGATGAGAAAACTAGGCAAGTTGCAAAGACTTGCATGTCTAGGGATCACGGGAGCAATGTCAACAACGCCGACCGCAGCCTTGGAAATACTGCTAGGCCTACCACTACACCTAGTGGTGGAGAATGAGGCACTAATGGCAGCATACAGGCTGAAAATAACTGGGTATGGGACCATCTCAAGGAGAGGATACCATACTGAAGTATTCCAATATGTAGGAAAAAATCGGCTACTCGATATGCAGTCAGACAGAATCAGCACAACCTACAACTTCACAAAAACTTTCAGGGTAAAAATACCTGAAAGGGATGGAGAAGGAGGCAGGATGCAGAGACAACAAAATGACACCATCTGGTATACTGATGGATCAAAAACGTCAAGCAGTACCGGAGCAGGAGTTGAGGGAGAACAACCAGGGACAGACATCAGCCTGAACCTCGGAAGTATCGCAACAGTGTTCCAAGCCGAGATCACAGCAATAGACGTCTGTGCACAAGAAATGATACGGAGGGCATACAAGAATAAGAGAATCCGCATCATCACTGACAGCCAAGCAGCCCTCAGAGCTCTGGAAGCAGTAGAAATACGATCTAAAACAGTAAAAGACTACCTGGAGTCCCTGGAGAAACTTATAGAACACAACAGTGTACAACTGGAGTGGACACGAGGACACCAGGGAAATACGGGAAACGAAAAAGCAGGCAGGCTAGCCAGAAAAGGCGCTAAATCAATTCTAACAGGTCCCGAACCGACCTACGGGGTATCTTACAGCACCGCAAAAGGATCGGTAAAGGAACTATTAAGACAGAAACACTACTTGCACTGGATAGAGATACCGGGAATGAGGCAGTCACGCTTGTTCATCGGAGAAATATCCAGAGCAAGGACCAACGAAATGCTAAAGCTGAGCAGAAAACAGCTGAGGTGTGCAGTGGGAATATTAACAGGACACTGCACACTAAACAAACACCTAACCAATATAAGGGTGAAAGACAATCCAGATTGCAGGATGTGTGGTGAAGAGGAAGAAACTCCTCACCACATCTTATGCGAATGCCTAGCCCTAACGGCAATGAGCCTCACACACTTCGAGGGACCACTTTTAACCCCGCAAGAGATAGCCAGAGCTCCCATAAACTGTACACTCGCCTTCTGGAATAGAACGGGTCTTATGGAGTAATGAGACTATGGGGTACAATAAGCTTAAGCTTCAGTACAGCGGGTAGTAAAACCGCAACCCGTAAGGAAAAAAATATATATATATATATATATATATATATATATATATATATATATATATATATATATTATATATATATATATATATATATATATAATTTTACTTTTGTGATCACTACTTAAAAATACATGTGCGTGTGTTAGTATTACATTCACCAATACTTTCAGCCTTCTTCGTGTTAACTTTGGATGTTACGAAACTCGCCAAAATAACCATAAGATAAAATAATCAATTGTATCATATATACATGAACATATTTATGCGGAAACGTCACCTAGAGACAACTCTGGAATTGACGTCACATATCGCCACCTGCTGAGCTCTACTTATTAGACACAATAAATAACAATATTAGGCAATTTGTTGACATCGTTCGTTCATTTAACTACAGTTTTAGTGTAAAAGAACCTACACGAATATGTAAAATAATTAAAATGTGTCTAGACAATGTTATAATTTATTCAGCAAGAACAGAATATATCACCGTAAAAGTTATTGATCCAGCCCCATCTGATAATCCTGGTATCGACACAAATAAACAAATAATTTTTAATGACTCAACAAGGGCAATATCTGAGATAAATTTTAATAATAATTTATAAGAATTCGATTGGCCATTTCTTTATCAATATAGCGAGGGAAATGATTTATTTCTAGTTTTCTGTGAAAATATTTCCAGTGGTGTAGAAATTCTGATTTAAAAAGAAAGCGTGTGCTCCTCTAGGACGCCTCTGGTTGAACCATTTCAACAGTTTTTTTTATAAAATCAGTGCATCCCAATGTACTAATACCTCGTACAAAACATAAATAAATATATCACATATTTTAGGAGAAAAAAATAAAAATAAAAATAAAAACCGCAAAAGTCTTCGAGATCAATAATTGACTCTTAAAATGTTCGGTATTAAAAGTGAATCATCCTGTATAAAAGAAAATAATATTACTAAATTAGAGACTGAAACTTGAAAACTGTAAAAATAAATTAAATGCAGCAACTATAATTAAAAATAATAGTTCCATGAAACAAGCCGACCTCCTACTTAAATTATTTAAAAAGGTTATGAAAAACTATACAAGTTAATCAAAGAGCAAATGCTAAATTTGTCAAAAACTCTGAAAATAAGATTGGAGCTACCTGATAATTAACAGACAATAAGTTAAATAAGAATTTTAAGGCAAAATATGGTTATACCGTTTCAGCAATAATTTTTTTGTAAACGTAGCAAACGGGACTACTCAGGACACTTAATAGTAATAATGTCGTTTTGAACAATATTTAAAAGTTTATTATACTTCGTCTGGGAATTTTTTTATTGTGTTTGCAAATGTGTTTGAGTTAGAGAACGCCATAAATAAACTAAAAAATACAAGTATCCCAGATATTTATAATTTTAATACTAAAGTAATAAAAGGTAATGGGAAATGCATAATTCCCATCTTAACGTATATTATAAATAAATACATTGAACAGTAAGTTTTCTAGACATTATTATTGTGATTAAACTAGCACCCAGTGGCGGCTGGTGAATGATAATGGTGGGGAAGGCTGACGCCTAGCAAGTAGGCCGCAAACGGGTCCTTTTTACTAACCCCCAACTGTCCCCTCAGCCATGTGCTTCTCTTACTCCCTCGTTGAGTCTTTCCAACCTTCTAATGAAGGTCAGGACGTCATTCATTGCGAGAAAGCTCATCTCCTCCCTTAGAAGCGTCTCAGATCCGAAGATATTATGTCTCAGGCGCCCAAACGCTTCACACTGTCCCAGGAAGTGGTAAGATATTTCTTCACAACTCCCGCATCCTGGACATGTAGGGTGTTCCTCAATGTCTACCAATGATAGATGCCTCCTAAGTCTACAATCGCCTGTCAGAACTTCGATTAAAAAATTCAGAGTGTTCCAACTCCGGCCCAGTAACCAGGCCGATTTCGATTTGTTCGACCCCATCACAAAATCTCGAGTTTGTCTGCAGGCCTTGTTGGTCCTTCAATGCTTCCTGAATGTCTAATGGGCCAACTCCTTGAGGGCCGTTGTGACCTCCCTTCTTGTAATGCCTAACATAGTCTCAGGCCTAAGACAGGGTTTCTCGGCTCCAAGTCTAGCCAATTCATCGGCTTTCTCGTTGCCTGGAACTCTGGTATATCCCGGGACCCACACCAGTCTCACTTGATTATGCCTGGCAAGCTCTACTAACTTTTACAACTACTTCTAGCTCACGTCTTTTAGAGCAGCCTGGCTATCGGAGCAGATATATATCATCTGTTTCGCCCCGTTCCTAACCTCAGCCGTATTCACCACCGCTAGGATGGCGTAAACCTCTGCCTGGAAGACCGTGGTGTACGAAGCTAGAGCAAAGCTCTCTTGCAATCCTTTGCCTTCTAGATATATTCCCGCCTCGGAGGATGGTCTAGTGGCCACCCGAGATTCGTCTGTGTAGCACACCAGAGAGTCCGAGGGGAAGTCAATTTTCCCTTTACTCCACTCCAGAAACTCCAGAGCAGCTGTCGGTGTCATCCTCATTGGCCAGTGATCTCTAGGCAGGGCTGTCTCTGAAATTTTGCCATCTTTCGGGACGTGGTTGATCTGTCCACGCTCGGTCACTACACCACAGATCCATACTGGAGTCGCGGTCTGATGACCGTCGTGTACAGCCAATATAGGATCCGTGGGTTGAGGCCCCAATTCTTATCTACTGCTCGGTGAAATTGCCAGAAGACTGCAGTCGGCTGGTGAAAGTTTTGAAACTTTATTTTACATTTTTTATCATGAAAATTTTAAAAATGTACAATTTTGTAAAAAATCAGTATTTTTTATTGAAACTCGAAATCTGTCGAAATATTTTCCAGCTGATTCTAAAGAAAAAGTTTTGCAAATATTTTACAGATTTTTTCAACTTTTTTCGCTAATTTCAAACATATTTTTTTTCTGCAAAACTTCTTCATTTAATCTGGATAGTTATGCCTTAAAGTATCGCTTGAATCCCATGCTCCAATACTAAGATATGACAGCCTAAATTTCACCAGCCGTCATTAGTAACACCAATACATAAAAAAGGAGATATAGAGGAAGTAAATAATAATAATAATAATAATAATAATAGACTAATATCTTACTACCCAAAATACCAAAAATATTTGGAGCAATCAAAACAAGTAGAATAGTAAAATACTTTGAAACCAACGCAAACTGCTGATTAACAAATCAGCAGTTTGCGTTAGGAAAAAATAGGTCAACTACAAAGGCAACAATTATAAACGTAGTAGAAGCTATCTTACCACCTACTAATAATAATTATACATCAAGTGCCACTTTAATTAATCTGAGTAAGGCTTTTGACTGTATTTATCCTGAATTTTTATTTATCAAATTAGAATTTTACGGGATTAGAGGTGTTGCCCTCAATTTAATAAGGCCTTATTTAAACAACAGATATCAAAATGTCATCACACAGTCCGGGCAACATTCAAATAACGTTTGGATTCTTACAGGAGTACCACAGGGTCCAATATTCTTTCTAATGTTTATTAATGATTTTGCATCGAATACAATTTCAAATAAAACTATTTTCTTTTCTTTTTTAACTATTGCGATCACAGAGTGAAAAAAACTCCTCAACAATAAACGACGCAACAAAGTTTGAGTTCAAATCAGTTAAAAATGAATAAGGAAAAAAATACGAACAATTGCATTTTCAGGAAACGTATGTTACAATTTGGTCAAGTTGCTTGGTTTTTATATACATTCCAAATTAAATTGTCATGTACATATTGATCAATCGCCTTGCAAATTGAACCGTCAAATTCCTCAAAAACCTAATATATTTTTATAAAACAAAAAAGAACAGTCCGAATTTTGGCCACGGGACCATATAGGGACCATGGTAAACCTTTTTTTTAAATTTCGAAATGTTAACATTACCATGTATAATCATTTATTGTATATGGAAGGATATAACTACCATCTAAAAAACTTAAAAAACCACAAATATAACAAAGATAAAAATAATCTTAGTGTCCCTTAACATTGGTTAGTAAATTCACAACAGCCAGTAAATCATATATGTATTAAATTATTTAATGTGCTTCCAGAATATTTGAGAGATCTTCCTATCAATGATTTTATAAGGGAGAATAAAGCAACACTAAATGAAAACACCTTTTGTAATGTTGATGAATTGTTTGATTTTTTAAAATATAACATTGATTATGATATTGTTTAAATGTTTATAATTTTTTGTTTCAATTATATTAAATTTTTGTATGTCTGTTTGTATTTTGACCCTTTTTATGCTACTGTGTATAGAGTGTGAATTTATTTTGTCGTTATTTTTTTAATAAAAACTGTAAATTTTAATTACAAACTATAGCTATATTACATAAACATTATATATATTTAGAATTTAGATGCATAGTAATTTTTGACAACTTCAAACATTGTAAAAATGTAAGTGAATAATAATAAGAATAATAAATAAAAATATACGTAAAATGAACTGAGGTTTTTTTTGAGTATTTTTTTGCTTCTAAATTGAATTAAATTATTGAAAGTGTATATTTACACCACTAATAATATAATTTCTACCAAAATATTATTTTTACACAAGACTAATATACTAGTGACTTTTAAATTCATTTTTCTATTTTCCAGTATTAAATATAATGCAAAGAAATACCGTTTAGATCCAAAGAAAATTTTAGCTAGTGATTCCACTCTTTGAGGTGTCGATCTTCCTCCATCGTCACTCTTATTTTCCGAACTTTGACTTCTGTTGCGAAAAGCAGCCCTTCTATTGGCAGCGGAGAGAGCTGAAATGGGAAATTCTCCAGCACTATGTGTCCTCTTAGGCATCCTTTTCTTTTTTCTGGAGCACCTACCAGTAGTCCTGGCCTGGTAAAACCTTTCGTGTCCAATGACGTCTGGTTCTTTTTCTTGTTCTTCTTTTTTGTTAATGTTTTGATATAAATTAAACATTACGAACGCGTTAAAGACTATACGTGTTTATGGGTACGCGTGCCATTTAGGAAAAGCTCATCGATACTGTTCTCTGGGGAATTTCTATGGATTTAATCCCATTAGGATATATCGACATTTGGCTTTTTCAGAGATTTTATGAGTTCATAAAAAATATTAGATTAATTTTTTTTATCAGTTTCACAATGAACTAATTATTGGAGAAAAAAAATTCTTTAATAGAATTAAAATTTAACGACAATAGTCTAACACTGACGTAGTTTTCCACGAAACACCAAAACACTGTATACTGCACTCGACGCCCATTTCGCCAACCAAGTTGGCATCATCTGGAGATGATTAAAACTAACCTTATGCTAAGAATGTATCCTATTTATACGTAAACTGTCGTCACGGTTCAGTAATCTGTGACCCATTAACCAATAAAGCGAGCTATTTGGGATCGACCTCCTATCTCTATTCATACTATTTTTACATTTTTTGATTTCCAAGCTTTCAAATGCATCCAACTGTCTAGTGTTTGTTACATTTCCAATTAATCTTAAACTGCTAATATCTATTTTATGGTTGTTCTCAAACGCATGTTGGGCTACACTAGACTTATCTGTTCTACCATATTTGAGATGGGCCATATGCTCTTTGAATCTAGTTTGATTTGATCGTCTAGTCTGTCCAATATATTTTTGATTACAGTCCTTACAGCTAATTTTGTAAATTTCCGACTTTTCGTTTGTTTCAATTTTGTCTTTTGGATTGCCTAAAAGTTGTTGTAGTTTGTTTACCGATGAATGAACCACTGTCATACCTACATTTTTAAAAATCTTACCAATACCACGGGTGAAACGGGGATCGAATGGAATCGATACAAATTTCGGATTTTTTTTAAAGGTCGGAGGTTCTTTCATTTGCAAAGCGATTTTAAATTTTCGTTTCCTAATTATTTTATCAATTAAACTTACAGAATATCCATTACTCGCAGCTATATCTTTAATCGATGCCTTTTTTTCAAACGTCTCCTTATTGAGGGGGAAACTTAATAGACGATGGACTAGAAAATTAAAACTCGCCATTTTGTGTTAAGTAGAATGGTGAGAGTCGTTAGAGATATAATTTAGAGTACTGGTGTCTTTTCTGTATATCTAACTTATTTTCACTATTTCTAATTATTAATACATCTAAAAATAGTAGTTGTCCAGAGTTCTCAATTTTATATGTGAATTTAACTGACGCGAAACGATTGTTTAATTTAGAAACAAAGTTGTCAATATCATCGACTTTTGTGTGAAACACTGCAAAAATATCATTCACATACCTAAACCAAACCCTGGGAGAATACTCCAATTTCTCTTTTGCTTCTGTCTCGAATCTGTTCATAAAGAGACTGGCAATGAATGGTGACAAAGAGTCACCCATTGCTGTTCCTTTTCTATTGTTCGAAGAAATTATCGTTGAATCGAAAACAATTTTGTTTCATGCAAAGTTTAGTGAGTTGAGGATATTCTTTTATTACACCTTGACGGAGATTGTTTAATTCGAGTAGATCCTTAAGGTAGTCCAAGGTCTGTGGTATCGGAACACTTGGAAACAATGAACAAACGTCAAAACTTCACCTACTTGCAACTGAATATTTTTCACCTTATTAATGAAATCATTGGAATTAATCGCAGAGAAACTAGATGGTGCAATAGCTAAATTTTCGAGCTCCTCTGTTAACCATTTTGATATGTGGTATGTTGGTGATCCGATTGCTGAAACAATAGGACGTACCGACTTTCCTAGTTTATGTATCTTAGGCAAGCAGTACAATCTAGGTACACTTGGGTTAGATACATATAACCTCTTATTTAAAGCTGGAGTAATAAGGTTATTGCTGGATTTAAGTACATTTCTTACTTCAGTAATCATTTTTGGTAATGCATTTTTAGAAAGTTTTTTAGGACCATTACTAATCAGATTGTCTACCCTTTCATAATAGTCTTCTTTATCTAAAATAACGACTTTATTGCCCTCATCATATTTTAAGTAAAAACAGTCTTTTTCACATAACCGTTTGATAATTTTTCCGTCTTTTGTAGATTTTGACTTTCTATTTACTTTAGTGACAATATTTGTCGAGATTTGATTTCTGCAAGTTTCTCTTTAGAGGAATCAGGAAGTTATTGAAGTGAACTTTCAACACTTGCAACAATATGATCTAAAATGCCTTCAGAGGAAGGTAAAACAAAGTTTAATTCCTTGTTGAGGAGATCAATTTCTTTTTATCAAACTACTATGAGGAATGATTTTCTACAATGCTGAGACCTTTTTTGAGGAACACTATCTTTTGAAGTACTAGTAATTAATGAAATATACTAAAATCTTGCAATAGCCTTATTACTCCAGCTTTAAATAGGAGGTTACATGTATCTAACGCAAGTGTACCTAGATTGTACTGCTTGCCAGAGATACATAAACGCAGAAAGTCGGTATGTCCTATTCTTTCAGCAATCGGATCGCCGATTTGCCACCTATTAAAATGGTTAACAGAGGAGTTTGAAAATTTACCTATTGCACCACCTAGTTTCTCTGTGATTAATTCCAGTGATTTCATTAATAAGGTGACAAATATTTAGTTGCAAGAAGGTGAAGTTGGATCGCCTTTGACGTTTGTTCATTGTTTCGTTTTATTAGTTGTATTGATATGTCTCTTTTAGTACAGTTATCCATACTTGATTAACCCTAGCCCACGTGATAACCAGCAGTAGTTATATAGTTAATGTTATCTTATTACCACAATAATAAAGTAACCCTATTGTATACTATGAATAGTGGACACACAGCAAGCCAGCAAGCATGTTACGTCACTTCACTAGCCTCTAACCGATTAAGGTTCTCTAGTCTCGCTGCGTCGGGACAAGTTCCATTACGAATAAGTTTCTGACAAAATGTTTAACTTTTTTTACTCTTACTTTAATCAATCAATCTAGAATTTTCAGTTAAGGACAAAACTTTGCGGATAGATCTATTTTGTTACTTTTTATTACATTAAATGTAGATTTTGCATGAAATCGAGTGCAATGGTATATATAAATATATTTATATTTTGTGTACTTAGCAGAAAATGAGCTTTGTATGTTGATATTTTGAAAATTTGTTCGCAATTTTATAGATCTGATTCTATCGTCTACATAATAAGACCAAATTCATTGAAATCGGTTGAGAAATAAAGAATTGGCAAGCTAAATGTCACAATTTGTTACTATTCCAGATTTTAAACATAGCAAGTAGGCTTTGAATTCGTTATATCTTCAAAACCAATGAACCTATATAACTCGTCATAGTCTTAAAATATAGAGTAAAGTTCATTCTATTTTAAATTTCATCCACCATTTTGAATTTTGATATTTCTGTCATCTTGACATTTTTCTTTATTGCCTATTCAATCTGCTAACTATTTACAGCAGGTTTGTTGAAATCGGCTGAAAAACAATAATTTGGCAAAGAGAAATAAAAATTACGGTTTTTTGACCAACCCCGTATATAATCTAACTGATATAAATGAGTAAAATGCATCTGTTTTAAAGTTTTTGTCAGCGGCGTATGCTTTTGCATACGTCGTTAATTTTCTCATCGTTGTTAAAATTATACAGTTTACAATGTTTTCTTTTAAGAGTTGTATGTTATAAATGATTTTTTAGTTCTAAGCCCAGACCGGTTTCGCTGCACATAAAATTGTTCTGTTGTTGTTGTTGTTGGTAAAATGCATAACTTTTGAGCATTTAGTCTCAAATGTTGCTAAAACTTAACACAATTTAATACTGGAAATAAAACAGACATAATAAATAATTCTTAAATTTGGCGAAGGAGCTGGTTAAAATAATTGATCGTTATTACACCATGAGGAAAATAAATACTGCAAATAATGCGAGATATTAATCGATGAACAAATTTAGTTGTTTACTAGTCTGTTTTTGCTTGTCATTTAGATACTTTATTTTGTTTTTATTAAGATAATCAATAGGCAGTATATAAGCGGATAGTATATTATACTCATATTTATCTTTTAATGACAATCCATTTCATTAGTCGTTAAATTTTATTTTACCAGGTCTGAGATTTGACTTAAAATTTGTACGTATGAATTTTAATTTTAAGATATTCACAATTATTTACTTTAAATCTACAAGGCATAAATTCTTGGATTAATACCTAATGTGGCCAGCATATAACTATCTTATACCAGTGTATATCATCCTGATCTAAAAAAATCATTCTAATTTAATTCTTGACTTAAATTGTAAAAGCATACCTAATTTTTTAAATAATTAATTATCAGTGTCTTTCGATACTGCCGGTAATAATTCATGCCATATTACTTCCTCACCCCTCAAAGTGGGGAAGCTACGTATCGCGAAAAATCTTTTTAAAATTTTTATTGCATTTCTGGACGAATCTTGACGAATTATGACGATACACAAAATTTCAGACAGAAAAATATTCTGTCTGTGTGTGTGCGTGCGTGCGTGCGTGCGTGCGTGTGTGTGTGTGTGGTTCGCGATAGCAGCTACAGTTTTTGAGATAAAGCTTTCAAATTTGGTACACATATTCTAGAGGTCAAGGAAGAGATTGAATTCATTGATGAGCAAAATCGGTCCCCTGGAACGGGATCTACCGGGCCCCAACATTTCTATTACTAACTTTACAAAAAAAATTATTCGTGATGAAAGATTATAAATCAGATCTGTTATACCCCTTATAATATTGTGTTCAAATGTTTAAATTAGGCTATAAATTAAAATTTTGTAAACATTTTGGCAACCCCATAAAATTTGAATTTTGATCGACACTTCTTAAAATTTGAAATGTCTAAAAAAAATATTAGTGACATTCCACCAATGTGACTTTCTTGAAACATCAAAAATTACTTTTATTACAAACTCCACCACACGTCGAGTTTTACTACGGTGAGGAAGTTCTAATCCACAAGTAACTAGCAGCGTTTTTTTTTAAATAATTTCTTCTTATTGACATATTGACATTTGTGTAAATAAATTACTTATATCAAATATCAAACTGGCAAATTCATCCTAACTCCATTTTATGAGGTCAAACGTATACAAAATTCTTGAATTTTTTTCCCGAAATTGCACCTTTTTTCTTCTTTCATTCATTATGTCTCTTTTGGTGGTACCACATTCACCAAATTTAATTCTGCATGATTATGCACTGATTAAATTCAACAATTGTAGTTTTTTTAACGAAATTTTTCTATTATATGACAACTTAATAAAATAAAAAACTAAATGTGGTAACTTGTCCTATGATAAAAAATCAATCAATACAAAGTTGTAACCTCACGTTCGGTATTGCCGAAATTAATTGATCTTTATAAATATTTGCTGAAAGTTGTAATATTTCTAAAAATTTGTGGAAATGTTATAACAAATTGTTTATAACTACAACAATGTACAAATTTACAGCATAACATAAGCATAAGTAAAGTTTTGGGGGGGGGGGGGGAATTGAAAAATTGATCCCCTGATTTCAGTACAACAAAATTCCTACATCTATACCTAACAATATTTTATTTGGTGTTTTCTCTATGACCCACGTTATACATTGTGTTTTAATTGTCTGTAATGATAATGTTATTATACAATACAATTTTAGAAAAACACTAATGGCAACGACGTAGAAAGTTCTAAACGATAATAACAGACCTTTATTGTTTTAAATGAAAATACATTCATATAACAATCAGCAATTTAATTTTCTGTTTCTGTTAAATGTTAAAGGTTAAAAGCACAAAACAATATTAGACGTTTCAGATTTAAAGTTTGCATTGGCAGAGCTCGAAACTTTATACATGCTGCAGTAGCTACCTAGCCTCTGTCATCCTGCTTATAAAGTGTTGTTCCTTGACTAAATCAGAAACTAAAGCTCAAGACTATATGTATTAGAATACAACTTATTAGAGATAGTTAAATTGACACTCCAAAATTGTGAGAAACATGAATTGATTACAATGTGTTACAATTTTAACGCTGTTCTGGGGCTATCTGAAGTGATACAATGTGTCAACTTGCTCACTTTATAATTTAATATTACAATAAATGTTCATGTATGAATTTGAAATATTTTACTCAGATTTTCTAATCATCAGTGAATTTTGATGCTGTTATCTTTCGTATCTGATCGTAGTGATCCTGCTTTCCTGAAAAGTCAGTAAGTATCTCCAAGTAAATAATGATAATATCTATGTCCTTTCCACTCAAGAATACGAGGCTTTTTGGAACAAATGTTAAAGGTTAAATGCACAAAACAATATTAGACGTTTCAGATTTAAAGTTTGCATAGGCATAGCTCGAAACTTTATACATGCTGTAGTTGATATGGTCAATATAAAAGTTATTTTTATACCGATTGTTGTGCTCTTGTTTTTCTACTAAGTTTTTGATTTTCGAGAGTAAATAAAACAAGTAATTTCCAGTAAATGTCAGTATATGTATGTTGTGCTTTTTTAAAGGTCTCTCGGTGGCACGAAATCCATTTAGAGTAAATAAAAGATTAACCTTTTGCAGGATAAATGCATGACTGTTGCCAACTGATTTCGTTTTCAAAGTGGGCTGATATATTCTTAAACACAATACAGTACCTACAATATAAAGCCTATAATCTTCCAATAGATCGTATAAAATAATAAAGGACATTATAAAACATAAAAAGAATAATAAAATAAAGAAAGTAGTACACTTCTTACAGATATTTGATAACAGGTTTTATGTTCTGAAGTGGGTTGGAACCTTTTATGTGAAGCTAACACCGACGTGCTTTTCCACAAAACACCATATACTGCACTTGAGGCGCGTTTCGTCAACCAAGTTGGCATCATCTGCAGATGATTAAAACTAACATTATGCTAACATGTATCCTATTTATACTATTATCACGGTTTGGTAATCTGGGACTCACTAACCAATAAAGCAGACTATATTAGATTGACCCTCTGTCACTACACCACATTTAGTAATTTCTAAGATATCAAATGTATCCATCTATCTAGTATTTGTTACATTCCTAATTAATCTTTAACCATACATTTTATGGTTGTTCTCAAATGCATGTGGGGCAATAGTAGACTTACCTCTTCTACCATATTTGAGATGAGCCATATGCTCCTTGAATCTATTTGAGTTGATAATCAAGTTTGTCCAATATACTTTTGATTACAGTCCTTACAGCTAATTTCGTAAATTATCGACTTTTCGTTAGGTTCAATTTTGTCTTTTGAATTATTTAAAAGTTGTTGTAGTTTATTTTTCGATGACTAAACCACTGTTATACCCATAGCTTAAAAAATGTTTACCAATACCACAGATGAATGGAGCATTGTGTGGAATCGACACGAATTTCGAATTTTTTCTTTCATTTTCAAAGGTCGAGGGAGGTGTCCTGAAGTTTGCGTTTCCTAATTATTTTATCAACTAAACTTACAGCTTACTTACAGCTATATCCTTAATTAATGTCTTTTCTTTTTCAAATCTCTTTTTATTGAGGGGGAAGTTTAATAGACGATGAAAACTAGCCATTTTTTGTTTAGCACAACGGTTAGAGTCCTTGGGGATGTATCTTAAAGTACTGGTATCTTTTCTGTGTATGTCAAATTCTAATTTATTTTCACAATTTTTAATTATAAATACATCCAAAAATGGTAGATGTCCAGAGTTTTCAATTTCATATATGAATTTAACCGTCGCGAAAAATTTTACCTTCTGGACATTTTTCACCTTATTAATGAAATCATTAGAAATGATCACAGAGAAAGTAGGTGGTGCAATGAGCAAACTTTTGAACTCCTCTGTTAACCATTTTGATAGGTGGTAAGTCGGAGATACAACTGCTGAAACCATAGGACGCACCGACATTCCTGATTTATGTATCTTAGGCAAGCAGTACAATTTAGGTGCACTTGGGTTAAATACATGTAACCCGCTATTTAAAACTGCAGTAATGAGACTGCTGCAGGGTGTAAGTATACTTCTTATTTCAGTAATCATTTTTGTGCTTTTTGTACCCAGTTTCTTCTTCTACTCTATTACTTTAGAGATTTACTGTTTATTTTCATAATTTTAGTGATAGTGAATTGTAATTGGGTTAGTTTATTTCCAGATTGCACTCCAAAATGCGACTAAGACTTTAATAATAATAGTAACAATAATAATTCACACAGGGTTAATCATTAGCCAGGCAACCCAACTAATGAAAATTTTCTTTCAACACTGAATTTTATTTATACTTTAATTAGATCTATGGACAGCACAGTGTCCACACTGTAGCTACCTATCCTCTGCCATCCTGCTTATTAAGTGTTGTTCCTTCACTCTAAAGCAGAAACTAAAGCTCAAGACTGTATATATTAGAATACAACTTATTAGAAGTAGTTAAATTGACACTCCAAAATTGTGTGAAATATGAATTGATTACAATGTGCTACAATTTTAACGCTGTTCTGGGGATATCTGAAGTGATACAATGTATCAACTAGCTGACTTTACAATTTAACATTACAATAAATGTTCATGTATGAATTTGAAATATTTCACTCAGATTTTTGAAGCTGTTATCTTTCGTATCTGATCGCAGTGATCCTGCTTTCCTGAAAAGTCAGTAAGTAGCTCCATGTAAATAATGATAATATCTATGTCCTGTTCTCTCAAGAATACGAGGTTTTTTGGAGCATTCTCGTTAAATATATTATAGGTATTAGCAGATAGAACAATAGTATCCGTATGTAAATATAAGATGATTATTTTCACTTGTCGACGTTTCGATTCATTTTTTTATCTTCTCCAGGACTTAAGTGATTTGAGGTTTGTTTCACTTAAGTCCTGAAGACGATTAAAAAATTAATCGAAACGGCAAGTGAAAATAACCGTCTTTTATTTATTATCCAATCATAACGATTATTTATGAATTATAAGTATAGCATCATTTATTTATAAATATTCGTGTAACATAATATTATAAATGCATTTATTTTCATTATAAATTAATTTTAAATGTTTATATCGGAGTCTCGTAGTAAGTTAACATTCCTTATTCACTTTTGAGTAGTTAAGAGAAATAAACTTACGTTATATGTTTCTGCTTTATGTATTTTCTTACAACTTATCCTCAAAACAAGTTCAAACATAAAATTATATTCCCCGTTTGTAAACATGGTAATAAATTTTCAGTTGAAGTAATTTTACGTTAAATTGGCATTTACCGCTGCACTGGGCACTAAAAGCAGAATTTTACAATTCACTGAATATAATACTGATAATTTATTACAGAGTAAATTTCAGCTGTTGTAACTTGATAATTTATTTACTTAATTACAATGCGTAATACTTGGGATTTCCGTTTCCTTAGAAAACAAGGCTCCATAGCTTTAGTACCTAATTTGATTGATTGACAAGCCTGAGTATAAATTCCAACAATACGATATTCTTTATGAATAAACTTTATTATACTTTCTCGCATTTTCTTCGGTTATTAAAGCCACTGTTCTAAGAATTATTGAGAAAATTTGTTAAAACTTCTGCGCCAGAAGGATTAGTAAGGTGTTGTCTTTTTTTACAAAACATTAATGTCTATCCAAAAAAATGTCTCACACAAAAAATATTAACCTAAAAATGAAATTATTAAATATAAAATATTTTAGATTAAAAAATTGATTTTTCTAATAAGAAAATTGCTTTGGTAATGATTTTTGCATCAAGTGTCAAACAAAACATTTTCTTTCTGTATGTGAGATTGAATTTATGAAGCCGTTTTCTGGAATACCCTTCAAAATTTCACTCTTTAAGTTCAAAGAAAATGTGAAAGAGAAAATAAATTTAGATCTCGTAATAACTTTTCTGAAGACGTGCCAGATATGTGAGAAACGTGCCATAGGCCATTTTATAGACTGCAGTCTATACACAGAACAAAGCATGAGAAATATACAAATTTATATAGGACAGACTGGAAGACATTTTCAGACAAGATTGTCAGAACGGAAATTCATTTTAAAAATAGAAAAGAAGATTTTGCTAAGGTTAACCATATTTTAGAAGAAAACACAATTTTGATAAGTATTTCCATGTTACACAATTCAAACGTTGAAATATTAAAGGGGCTAAGTGTCATTTTTAGTGAAACTGGTTTGTCTCGTGCAAAAATACTTGTGCAAGCAGAAACAACATGTAATGGGTCCAAGTGCCACAAGCTTTGCTTTGTATTTTTTCTACTCAATTTTAGATGACGCGACCTGTAAGTGTCAGTACGTGGTTTAAGAGGATTCTTTTAAATATCTCAATAAACAGTTTTTGGTATTTATTGTTAGCGCTTTTGATATTTCAACGCTTTAATTAAAAAATAGACAATTAAAATTCACTAATAGATTATTTAGAAACTAAGTTGAAAAATTCAGACAGCATTAAATATTCATTTGAAAATGTTTGTCATAATAATAATTATTGTTAAACCTATTTTAATTTCATATTGTATTTTTCCATTATATTTTTTATTACTTTTTAATATAAATTAGCGAAATGGACGTTTGGTGAAGTGGAGACTTCTCCAATATTTAGACGAAGTCGGAAAATTACTAAGTTAATAATAATACAAGAGAATTTTTTTGATGGAATTGGATTTTCCGTTTTTGCTAGATACCTGTGAAAATGTGTATTTTAATTTAATTTATCCGAAATTATATCTGTTCTGTTTTAATGTAAATGTATCTCGAATTACTTTCTTTAAGCACTAAATTAAATTCATTTTGCCAATATCCTCATTTTTCACTCTCCTTCTCTTTTTTCTTTTTTGGTGTCAATTTTAAATCTAGATAAAAAATGCACCTATGAAAGAAGAATTGGTGGTCCCTTGACCAATGTGGTTATGTTTTACTTTATTACTTTACTATTAAACAATTTTGTAGCGAGATACGTTGACCAGGTGAACCATACTATCCAGTAGGTCATTTTCATTACTTGCTGATGTTAGGTAAGTGCAAGAGCTTAGCATTAATTTAATTTCAACTTTAACTTCACGTTAATTCTTTTTTTAGATCAAATAGAGCAATTCTCCACAAAGCAAAATTATCAGAATAATTACAAAACGCCAAAATATTATCTATAATTTGTTTGGTCCTTCAAACCGGATATAGTCTTACAGAACCTATATTAGAGTAAGTCTTGTATCCATATCTGTGTTGGTGAAACAATTGACATGCCTATGTATTTTGTAGAAACACGTAAATATAAAAATTCGTGTAAAGAGCTAAAAGTTATTTCGTTAAGTAATAACATGGTATTTCATCAAGTAACATATTTAAATACTAATTCAAAGTTTTATTTTCTCCATACATATAATCACTATTCATTATTTTTCACCGTTACAAGGAGTTTCTTACCAAATTGACTGAGAAAAAATCGTTCTCTTTAAATAAAATGCATTAATTCAAATTCATTCAAGCTCTATTAGCTTTTACCAGCTTAAAAAATTAAAAATGTGTTAGTTATTATGAACTACCATGCATACTTAGATACGAACAGACATTTCGACTCCAGATAAAATATAATGTATGAAAGTTCAGTCTGAAAATATTTGCCTTGAATTAGTGCCAGTTCTCATGTGAAAATATTATTATTACAACGTTCTATAAACAGCGTATGTTATACATTTCTATCAACCTTTGGCACTATGTTAATCTAAAATTGAAAAGCTAAAGAGAAAGGTGCAGAATAAGTATCCTGAATTTCTTGAAACCACTGTTAATTTTTATTGTAACGAAGTGATTTTTCAGTTAATAGTTTTCTATTGTAACCAAATCTAAATGTGGTTTTCGTTCACTTTGGTAGACCCTGTAACCCGATAACTTATGTTAATATTTCTTTTAGAACCGTTTTGAACCAAAGTTAAATTTATTTTGCAAATCCAGTATTTGGAATAACAATTATTTCTCAAATATAATTGTTTCAAACCGGTTTCTTTCCAAAGTAATCTTAGGTTGTTTATTATTCTAATGATAAATTGTCTATTGTGTGTACTCAATCAAGTAAGAAGAAAATAGTTTAATTTAATTAGTTTGATTTCAAAGCAAGTTGAAATCATTTATTCGTGGTAAAGAAATAATATGTTTCTATTTGTTTAATAATTTACCGAAATGATTTATTGTTAAATATTAGTACTAGAAATTATTTCTTTTCGGAAATATAGTTTAAAAATTATGAGAAAGCGATTCCCAGCCTTGGAATATTTTATAAGCATTTGTTTATATGAATTAACGCAGGGAATTTATTTAAATATGTTGCGCCGAGATAAGCTGACATAACGTTTGCCATGGACAGCAATCGACCCGCTTGCGCTTCGCACAGATCCCCGGCATTAATTGGCCGGCGTTTTAGTATAACTTGAATCACACGGCTTAAAAGAGGGACTTGTTCTCCAGTGCGTGCTTAAGCAAGAAGTACTCATTTCCCGACCTCTAGTGCATTCCGCAATCAGGTAGTGATAAGAATAATTTTGACCGTTTTACTGTTTTTATTTGTATTTCCGTTGTTTTACCGTTTGTGTCTGAATTTACCGTTGTATTATTTTGTCCGAAGTACCTGCTTTCCGAATAAGTTAGAGATATTCGGGAAATTTCGCGATTCATTAATAAAGTTGGGTTATCCATTCAACGACGAGCATCGGAATTATTCTGTTGTCATTTTATTTGGTATTGACGTAAAGATAGGACTTTTAATCCTCGATCTGTGGAAATAGTCCTATCTCAGTCGTAGTTGCAGTAATGTACCGGTGAAATCTTTTAATCCTCAATCTGTGGGAAGGATTACATTAGGTGCACGCGAAGTGGTACAAGTGAGGTTCTTAATCCTCGATCTGTGGAAAGAATATCACTAGGTGCTCCGGAAAATAATGCATAAAGCGTTCCGTCCGATACTCGTGTTCACTATAACTAATTTGTACAGAAAGTAAGCTTGAAGCTGATTTAATAACCTATCTAATCTAATCTATCACTAACGAAAGTTAACTTTAAGTATATCCAATCACTCACGCATATCTCTGGTTTAAAAGTTTAAGGGACAGTTTACAGTTGAAAGCCCGAGTTAGTAAAACTAAACTTCTGTGCTATATAGTTAGACAAGCATCGGGAATATTCGGTTGTTTTTTTTTATTTAATATTGACGTAAAGATAGGACTTTTAATCCTTGATCTTAGTCGTAATTGCAATAAAGTACCGGTGAAATCTTTAATCCTCGATCTGTAGGAAGAATTTCATCAGGTGCACGTGAAGTGGTACAAGTGAGGTTTTTAATCCTCGGTCTGTGGAAAGAATATCACTAGGTGCTTCGGGAGGTAATCCATGAACTGTTCCATCCGCTACACGTAGTCAAGAAATCCTAACAAGAGACATTAGGAGCAAGTCTAAATACATAGCACGCTCGCGATTAGTCAAATATACCGCCTCTCCCTGGACTGACCTCCTGCCCTTGTATCTTGCTTGCACTCCGTAACCGCTTACCACTGAAAATATCTGCTGTACCGACCGCCTGCCGTAATACCGCCTTAAGCATTAGTGACTAGAGCCATTAACCACTTGCTGTAAATACCAGTAGTAGTAGCTGCCATAACTGTGCTTTATATCGAATTACCGCCTGCTTGCTTTTGTAGATGCTGATAGTAAATATTAGTAACTTAGCTGTACTTGATATAACTGATAACCGCTTTTGCATTACATAACCTCTTGCTTGGTTCTCTTTGGTTGCTTACTTGTAATATAGGTTAATATTTACGTTTGCATTATAATATAAGTATTGTGTATAATTATATATTTTTTATTCTTTTGTGAAGCAGTCTTAAATAAATAGAATAAGTGAAACTGAAATTCTGTCTTTTATTTAAAACAACGATATAAGTAAGTAAATCTGTTTGTACATCGATAATCATTTTATGCAGGTAAAGTGAAGTTGTCCATTGCTACACAAACGACAATCACACACACAGACCGCCTGGTATTCCGTATCTTAACTGAGTTACCCTAGCTTCTATCAAACCGCTGCGCTGATAGAATAAAGTGGTGTTCCTACACTTTAAAACAGGAACTGGCGCTCGAGACTGTTACCGTAATAAAAAGTTCAAAGTATGCTACTGTACTGAAGGGTGCCAAAGTGACACGTCACATACACACATACACACAAATACGCGTTGTGGTGGTAAGTACGTCACATTATATAACAGAGCTACCAGTAAATGACGAAGATTTATTTGAAAATGAATTAGTGTATAGGGTTATGCATGTAATATTCTACCCCCCCTTAACTTTTTTGTTTTTTTTTTACCAAGGAAAAGATGGTGAGGACCAAAGTTGTAGAAAATTTTCTTGCGATTTGAACGCACTTCAGGAAACAATTGAACTTCTTGTTTTCTGAGGTATAAATCAAGCTTTTGTTTTTCAAATAAAACACCCTGTATGTTTCTCATTTTTTGAATTCCTCGCTTTTTCTGATTACAATGCTGTAAGTACAAAATCCAAATTGACGTGGAATAATCAAAACAATTATTGTAATTATGGTTTAACAGTTGCAGTTGTATTTTAATATTGTTAAGAAAAAAATGGTGTATTATTTTTACAGTACTAATGGAAAAATGATATGCGAAAAGAATGCGATGCGTGCTGGTCGAGAATGCGCACGAACACTCCTGGGGGACAATGTCATTTTTTCGTTAATACTACAAGAATAATAGATACACCATTTTTTTCTTAACAATATTGAAACACATCTATAACTGTCAAACCATGTTAAAATAATTGTTCTGATTTTTCCATGGCAATTTAGATTTTGTCCATTATGCAACAATCACTACATCAAAGCATAATGTTGTGCAAACTGTTTGAGCAAACGGATATATGTATATCATTGTAATCAGAAAATATCTGATGTGGCCAGCACATAACTTTCTTATACCAGTATATATCATTCTGATTTAAAAAAATCATTTTATTTAATTCTTCATTTACCGCAATTGAATTTTAATAGCTTAGAACCTTGAATGTTTCAGTAAAATTTTTAAATAATTAATTTATCAGCGTCATTCGATACTGTCAATAATAATTCATGTCATATGTTTTAATAATTTCTAAGTATTGACATTTTTGTAACTAAATTAGACATTCCAAATGTCAAACTGTTAAATTTATCCTAACCCCATTTTATGAGATCAAATGTGTAAAAAATTTCAGTTTACATCACCTTTTTTAAGTACTTGGAAAATATATTTTATTGGCTATATATAGTAGACATGATTTATAATCTTCCATTAAGAATATATTTTTTACTTTCTTATATCTTATACATATAAGGAAGTATAGTAATCGTGATTTTTTTTCGACCTCGAGATTTTGATTGATATATACGTTTTGAATCCTCCTGAATCCATTCTGACTATTTTCCGAATGATGTCTGGCGGTGCGTGTGTGAGTGTACGTGCGTGCGTGCGTGCGTGCATGTGGATGTGTGTAGGGATGTGTGTGTGTGTATGTGTGTATCCACGATAACTCAAAAAATACTAATGGGAGAATTCCCAAATTTGGCAATTAAGATTTTCAACAACTTTTTAATTTGGTGAATGCGGTAGCAATAGGTACATTTTCGAACTCTAGAGGTAGAAAATTTACCTATTGCACCACCTAACTTCTCTGTGATTAATTCTAACGATTTCATTAATACGGTGAAAAATATTCAGTTGCAAGAAGGTAAAATTTTGATCTCCCTTGATGTAGTTCATTATTTCCAAGTGTTCCGATACCACACACCTTGGACTACCTTAAGGATCTACTCGAATTAAACAGTTTCAGTCAAGATGTAGTAAAATAATATCTTCAACTCACTAAACTTTGCATGAAACAAAATTGTTTTCGATTCAACGATAATTTCTTCGAACAACATGAAGGAACAGCTATGGGTAACTCTTTGTCACCATTCATTGGCAGTCTCTTCATGAACAGATTCGAGACGGAAACAAAAGAAGAATTCGAGTATTTCTCCAGGGTTTGACTTAGGTGTGTGGATGATATTTTTACAATGTTCGATACAAAAATCGCTGATGTTGACAACTTTGTATCTTAAATTAAACAGTCGTTTCACTTCAGTTAAACTCAAATATGAAATAGGAAACTCTGGATAACTACCATTTTTAGATATATTAGTAATTAGAAATTGTGAAAATAAATTAGGATTATTTGACATATACAGAAAATATACCAGTACTCTAAGATATATCTCTAGGGACTCTCACCATTGTGCTCAACAGAAAATGGCGAATGTTAATTTTCTAGTCCATCGTCTATTAAGCATTCCCCTCAATAAGGAGAGGTTTGAAAAAGAAAATGCATTGATTAAGGACATAGCTGTGAGTAATGGATATTCAGTAAGTTTAATTGATAAATTAATTAGGAAACGAAAGTTTAAAGAGTCACTTAGAAATTCCTCGACCTTTCAAAATGAAAAAGAAAATCCGAAATTTGTATCGATTCCATTCGACCCTCGATGACCCATGATATTGGTACGATTTTTAAAGATGTAGATATGACAGTGGAAAACAAACTACACCAACTTTTAGGCAATCCAAAAAACAAAATTGAAACAAACGAAAAGTCGGGGATTTACGAAATTAGCTGTAAAGACTGTAACCAAAAATATCTTGGACAGACTAGACGAACAATTCAAACTGGATTCAAAGAGCATATGGCCCATCTCAAATATAGTAGAACAGATAAGTCTAGTGTTGCCCAGCATACGTTTGAGAACAATCGTAAAATAGATATTAGCAACTTAAGATTATTTAGAAATGTAACAAGTACTAGACAGCTGGATGCATTTGAAGGCTTGGAAATTATAATGTGTAAAAATAGTATGAATAGTGACAGAGGGCCTATCCCAAATAGCCCGCTTTATTGGTTTCACAATAGCTTAGGTATAAATAGGGTAGATTGTTAGAGTACGTTTAGTTTTAATCATATCCAGATGATGCCAACTTGGTTGTTGGTTTTTTTATGTTTTCAGGAGTTGCACTATATTAATTTATTAATTAAATATTAATTCTAAGCCCAGACTGACCCCGCTCTGCCCGACCCAACAATTGTCCCGCTGCCCTCATATATGGGGATGTTGGGTCGGCAATTGATCGGGTGTCCGGCGAGGGCAAACATGTTCTGTATATTTAGTTAATTAAAATAAAAAATTGTTTTCAATTCAATTCAATTTTCTCACCCTGGAGACCCCAGGTTAATATCAAACAGATAGTTTTTTTTGGGGACTTTGGTCAGATATAACTAATTTTGTTATTTTTTTCTAACGATTCGGTTTATTACACATCATCAGAGAACTATAATTAATATAATATTTTAAGAACGTAGATATGGTTATTTTACATTACATCATTTACTTACACTATTAATTATTAGGTATTTGTTTTAATTTTGTTCCAATAATACCAAACATGTAACAAAATTTAAAACATATATCTAATAATTAATAGTGTAAGTAAATAATGTAATGTAAAATAACCATAACTAAGTTTTTAAAATATTACATTAATTGTAGCTCTCTGATAATGGTGTAATAAACCGAAACATTAGAAAAAATAAAAAAATTAGTTATATCTGACCGAAATCCCCCAAAAAAAAACTATCAGATATAATCTGTATAACGAAATATTATCTAATTTTTAAGAGGCGTAGTTGAATATAAACATAACGTACCTAACACGATGTAGGATCTGTATTAAACAATTTATCAAAAATACACGATACTTCTCGCAAGCTGAAGTGCCACTCACTCAATACAACGAAAAATGAGTCGAGAGAATATTGAAATATGATATGAAGATTTTTTGTGGCTCTATTCATATATCAAATTCAACAAAAACGATTTGTCTTGTAATAAATAAAAAATTTTACTTTGCCCAGTAGATCCATCTTGAAAAACAAATGAACTTTTTTGTTTAAAACTGTTATATTGAATGATGAGGTTTTTATTATTGAAGGGCTGCAATAAATCTCTCCTGTATTTGCTTCGTCCTTCTTCTTGTGATTAGTTTCCATTGCTTATTTTGCTTTCAATTTTTGTAAACGCCTTATTTGGAATTACTAAACAGCAAACAAAAAAATTCAACCGTCCTAAATTTAGTAAAATATAAAAATAATAGAACAAAAACTCGAAACTAATTGTGATTTACCTACCAGCTATTATTACTAATTTTAAAGCATTACCTGTGAAACAGTAACGTTATAAAGATTGTCTTTGAAAGGTCCGTACAAAATTCTACTACACCATTTGATACTATTAACCATGCATCGGCTTATTCGCGTTAAATTAGAATTTCAAGGTTGTAAAACCTCATCTGTCAACTTAATTAGTTCATATCTATCTAGAGAATTTCAGAAAATTTGCTACAACAATAAATTTTCTTCAAATACTGACATTTACTCAGGAGTGTTACAAGGTTCAGTTTTAGGATCACTATTATTTTAATATAAACTTCAAATATATTGATATCTCTAGAAAGCTGCAAAGTCCAAGATTATGTTGATGGCATGCAAATTTTAAATCCATCTAAATCCTGTCTTATGCTGTTAGGTAATAAAAATGATATTGGTACTCTTAAAGAAAATTTACTCATAAATATAGATAACACCCCAGTGCCTTTGTAAATTTTACAAAAAATTTAAGGGTAATTTTGAACACTGATTTTAGATTTACAAATCGTGAAAGAAATTACTGCAAAAATCTAATTCATCTCTGAAATTTCTATATTCTAATCGTAGCTTTTTAAATATTCAGCTTAGGAAGAAGTTATGTAATTATTGTGTATTAAGTAACTATAGTTACAGTTTATTTCAAACATATTTGCAACATAAAAAACGTCAGTTTCTTTGATTTTTACCACATTCAAAGGGCCTACGTTTATATATACCTAATATAAGGATGTATAATGATCTTTTCGACCTCGAGATTTTGATTAATTACGCTTTGACTTGTGTGGGTGTGTGTGTATGCGTGCGTGCGTGCGTGCGTGCGTGCGCGTATGTCTTGAATATATTGTGGGGAATTTTGCCTGAATTTTACCAGACTCGTGAGGACATTTAATATTGTGGGGACATACATGCGTCCCCACAAGCTTTTTTGGTGATTTTGCCCCACATATTCATAGAATTTTGGGCATATTTATTTGATTATTTTCTTCTATGACGATAATATAGATTAATATTTGATGTCCCCACAAACAAGATAAAAATCAGGTGAGTAAGTTTAGTGCATTGTGCATTATTCATTGGGACATGTCTTATTGCTAACAAGTGGCTCCCTCTATCATATAAGAAATTTCTGCATGCATATTTTAAAGTTTGAAAAGGATGTGTGTATCTTCCCACAGTTATGTTAATGAAGTGAGGACAATGTAATATTCAATACCATTAGTCTAATATATTTTAAGAACCTGGTGGAGAGAAACAAAAAGGGAAATTAGAATCATTCTGCTAACCGTAGGTGATGTCGATGTGTGGCCTCAAAGTACACTGATACAGTTAATTAATATTCTTGTGCATATAGCACAACACACAACAAAGGATAATTTAATTCTTTCCCAGATTTTTTTCTTTGATTGTTTCAGTGGTTGGGTACTCAAGAACATTTTAGTGTCCGTATCTTCTAAATATTATTTTTACAGTGTTCAGAAATTTTTAAATAACTTTTTCATTTTAAAGCAGAGGGCAATACTAATCAATGAGTGAGAAACTACATCTAGCTATAGTGTTTGATTTTTTATTCAATTACAGTGTACTACTATGTATTCAAAATTAATTTTAAATATAGATTTCTGTTACTTCAATTGTTCTACCCAAGTGACATCTTTAAATAATTCATTTTATTAATTGGACATAATTACAGGGTTATTTTATATGGTTTTGTATATACTTTCCTTATAATGTAGGTATATAAATAGCTGCCAGTTGGTGCTGTATGTTTTCAAATGTAATATTTATAACTGTGGCAATTGAATTGCTACACCGGCACAATAATTTTTTTTGCAAAAAATCCATCCCATTTTAAAGCAGAGGGCAATACTAATCAATGAGTGAGAAGCTACATCTAGTTATAGTGTTTGATTTTTATTCAATTACAGTGTACTACTATGTACTCGAATTGCGCTATAGGGGTGGTTTCCTAAACATTTTTTTAGAGCAAAATGACCTTAATAAAAGTTTTAGAGGATCAAATTCTGAACAACTTTTTCTTATAATTTTTTTTTTGAATCTCTAATACTTAAAGAGTTATAGCTCATTATATGATAAAAATTGCGCACGCTGCAGGGGTGGTCTTGTAAACATGTCATATAATGCGCTGTATCTCGTTAAGTATTAAAGATACAAAAAAAATTTATGAGGAAAAGTTTATCAGAATTTGATCCACTAAAACTTTTATTAAGGTCATTTTTTTTGTAAAAACATAATAATAATATTTAACCATATAACATTATCCAATATACTGAAATCGTTTCAACTAATACCTGTACTTTACACTACTGTCGATGAGAGTTAAGATAACCAAGTTGGTATCGTTAAAACTGTTTTAACGATCTCCAAATAAGTAATGCTAACTTGGTTGGAGAAACGAGTGTTTTGGTGCTAATAACACATTCCTAGTTCACATAAGTTGTTGATACAAAATTACACATTTGCTAACCCATAGTTTGGGAGGTTTATTAATAGACACAGTTCCCGATTTAGATAAGCTGTGGGTACTAAAGTACATAAGCCGTTGATACAAAATTACACATTTGCTAACCCATAGTTTGTGAGGTTCATTAATAATACAGTTCTCGATTTACATAAGTTGTGGGTACTAAACATTTAACAACTCTTATATATTTGTGGGGCTTATTTTAACACACTGTTTATTTCACATAAGTTGTGAAACGAAATTACACATTAAGACCTTCTTATAGTAGTGAGGTGTCCCCACTAGAAAAAGTAGAGTGTATTCAATAACTATGGAGTGTATCAATACGTCATAACTAGTCACTAGATCGCAAAGATAAGATCTAGAACGTCACGTGTGTAGTTTCATTGTCCCCACAGTGTGGTAAAATTCACACGACCCCACAATATATTCAAAACGTGTATAGGTGTGTGCGCGTGTGTGTTGTGTGCGTGTGCATGTGCGTGCGTGCGTGCGTGAGTGCGTGCGTGTGTGTGTGTGTGCACTAATGGGACTCTTTCCAAATTTGGCAGTTAAGATTGTCAACAATATTTTAGGTGACACATTAAATTTGGCGAATGTGGTACCACCAGAAGAGACATAATGAATGAAAGAACAAAAAAGATACAATTTCGGGAAAAAAAATTAAAAATTGTTACTGCATTTCTGGACAAATTTCGACGAATTATAATGAAAAAACAACTTTATGGAAAAAGAATCTATCTGCATGTCTGTAGTATCGCGATAGCAGCCACAGTTTTTGAGATAAAGCTTTCAAATTTGGTACACATGTTCTAAAAGCCAAACACAATGAAAATTCGATGATGAGCAAAATTGGTCAGCTGAAAGGAGGTCCATGGGACCCAAACTTTTTTGTATTTGCCTTTGCAAATAAATATATTCTTGATGCATGATATAAAGCAAGTCTACTATATCAAGCCAATAAAATATATTTCCAAGTACTTAAATAAAGTTGATGTAAACTGAGATTTTTTACACATTTGACCTCATAAAATGGGGTTAGGATAAATTTAACAGTTGACATTTGAAATATCTAATTTATTTACAAAAATGTCAATGTCAATAAGAACAAATTATTAATATATATGACATGAATTATTATTGACAGTATCGAATGACGCTGAAATTAATTATTTAAAAATATCAATGAAACATTTCAAGGTACGCTAGTAAAATTTAATTGAGGTAAGTGAAGAATTAAATATAATGAGTTTTTTACATCAGGATGATATATACTGGTATAAGAAAGTTATGTGGTGGCCAGTTATTTTATATTGCAATTAGGTTTGAAATAAACATATTGTGAATTTCTTTATGGTCCTTGTTGAAGTTTATTTCTCAGGAAATCTGAATATAGGAACAGAAAAACAATCGAACATTAGCATTATGGCACTTACGGTCAGAGGATGGGAATTTTCAGAAAATGAATTCTGTATTTAGGCACTCAGAAGTGTAAGATTATGGTTAATTAAGAGTACCTCGATGTATATTGCAATCATCATTCAATCATTATGTTATGGCGTCACGATGTTTGGGCCTCAATATCGCCTGTAAAATATAATATTATAAAAGTACCCACAAAATTTTTTACAGCATAAAAAACTTTTTTAGTATCTTCATAGTTAACCTGGGGAGTTTCACAGGGAACACCCTGTAAATAACAATCTGAAACTTACAAAAAATTCTTAGGCCATTGGAAACTAACTATAAACCAAACAATGCATAAAGCGACATATCCTTAAACTTAAGATAGCGGCTCAAAACATATCAATTTTATCTAATATATGTAGGTCCCAAGTTATATAACAAATCCATAAAAACCATAAAAATAAACACAGAAAACATTATTTAGGTCAACAGATTCAACAAAAACCTTGAAAGCGTAAAAAACATTTTTTATAGTAGAAAGTTGTTCAAACTTTACTACATATTTGTCATCTTTGTATATGTGAATAGTAGGTGTAAGTTGTGTGAGGGTGTGCTTGTATACAGGGTGATTTAGGTTGGGTGAATCAAAGTTCACCAGGTGACAGACAGATTATCAAAAGATAAATAATGGTTATTTAATAATTTAGCATTCATAGTCGTTGTATGAGGAAGTTCCAATCCCTTAAAAGGGGATAAAAACTACAGTTTTTCCAGTATAACTTTAGAACTTTGAAAGATTTCGGATGTATGTACAATTAATACATGCATTTTTTGGCTAAACGTTTTCTGCCTCTGGAGAGTAGAGGTCCTAATCTTTTTCATTTAATTTTTTTTAATAAAGATAACCTCAGACCATGGTTTAATAAACCAAAATAGTCAACGTCGGTTTAATTACCATGTCTAAGTTTTATTTAACTGGCAGGTTTCAGTCCACACAGTGTCATAGCTACCAGTTGTCAAAATTACTCAAACTTGATCATTTCATGTTTGATATTTTTTAAAATGATATCACCAACTTGGGTGTGCGTTTTCTCGTATACGCGGACGATATAAAGCATCGCTGGCAACTGAAACCCGTTTTCTGGATAATTGGTAAATCGGTTTTGGATTATTCGCGGTTTTGTTCAAAACCGGAAATCGGTTACCCGGTTAACTAGTTATTCGATTAACAGATTAATCAGATAACTGGTTATTCGTATAACCGAATATTCGAATATCCGGTTTTTCTAATAACCGGTTATTCAAATAACTGACTAATCAGATAATTAATTAATATGCGTTTCTTTTGTTTCATATGTAGTTGAAATCTGAAACTATAGGCGGGCAGGTGGCCACCGACGCCTATTTAATTTAGAATTTACATAAAACTTGATATATTTTGTATTTTGTTGTTTTTCCCAGTAGACTTTCGTCATGGCATGACTCATGCATGGCGTGCGTCGTCGTGCTCGTACTCTAAATAAAAGCAGGAAAAACAATCCTTTGTACCCATTGCAGTTTTTATTTTTAACTTCAACGTCTCGTTTCATATTATGCAATATTTATATAAAACTAGAGATCGGGATGTAGCGGAATATTCTGATTCCGTTCTCAAAATTAGAGAAAAATTTATTTTATTTATTTTTTATCAATTTCAAACACGACATGTTTATATGCTTTCATATAATAATCCTTTTGGCGCAGTGGTTTACTTAATATTGTTTTTTAAATAATTTATAAGACCATGACTTAGTACCCAAAGAAGGTGAGAAGAAACGTTATAGGATGCCACAAATAAATATCTATAGACAATATACTTTTACTCTTATGATCGTTAGTTAAATATGTGTGTGTTGGTGTTAATTTCGGATGTTACCGACCTCGCCTAAAAACTAGTACATAATAGTTCTATAAAATTGTTGTGTCGAGTTTTTTGGAAGCATTTAAGAAACATTTTAAAGATCTACTTTTCGATGCAGTCTACGCCAAGAACATGGCAGCAGTAGACGCAAAAAATGGTTGTACACTATTTTCCAGTGTTGCCAAATGGTTGATAATTACCAGAATGTTACAATAATCTAGGATTTTATCTGGTAGTTGGTAATGAGCCTCGGATAATGGCTTCGATCATGGCTTTATGATCGAAGGATAATGGCATAATCTACGATAATTTTTTCTTGACATACCATTTTTTTCTATAAAATTATTTACACTTTGAAAAATAACTGATTTGTTTCATATAAAATACATGATATACATTGAATAGTGTACCATTTTATAAACTGTGATGAATATTTGGCGACATTTCGTTAGTAGTAGGCGGTAATACGAGATTTTGTCTATGCAGCTAAGCTCATTTATTTTACGTATACAGGGCTGTCACCCAAATATTTCTGGACACCTATTTAAATAAAGATCATGTTCATAACATAACATTATTATTAAATTATATCGATTTCAAGCATAACAGGAATTAGTAATTATTTAATTCTGAATTCTGTTGATTTAGTTTTAAAAGGCCCACATAACATTATTATTAAACTATATCGATTTCGAGCATAACAGGAATTAGTAATTATTTAATTCTGAATTCAGTTGATTTAGTTTTAAAAGGCCCACAGATCAAGATTATAATGTTAATAGGTAACTGTAAAAATGATAAACTGCCATATTTGTGGGAGAGAAAATTTTCACATTAAATTTATGGGTGGTTAAAATGAAGAAATCGTACTTAACTGACATTATGTGTAATAACAGAAAATACAGAAAATATTTTTAAGTAAGTAGGTATGTCACACGTGACTGACTAATCGTAATAACACGTCTAAAACTGATATTGAATCATTTCATAATAATTGTGTATATAATGATAACAAATAAATATTACATATATAAAATAGAATATGATTCCCTTTATGATAGGTATATAATATTTACTATATAATCTATATATTTCTACGCAGATTTTCAACTTGTAAAGAACATGTTTTGTAACAAACTTAAAACCGTTATGTATTCAGTACATCAATAATTAATACCCTAAGTACGCGATGTAATTACGAAATAGTGACAAAACGTTTTGCTGTTATAAATACGTAATGGTGATTATCATATATTACTGTTATATAATGTTGACATCTTATAATTTTGTGGTAAATTTATATATGTATATAAATTATATAAAGAGGATAGACCAGTGTGATAAAAAAAGGTTCTCTAAATTATCCAAGTCTGTGATGTAACTGATCAAAGCTGGTTGGCTGGGTTATGTTTATTTACTTCATTTCTATGTAATTGCTTGTAAGTATTTATTTATCTTTTTTTGTCTCTCATTGTTACAGTTTCTTCTGTTTTCTTTTCTATATTTTATTGTGTAAATTTATCTCGTAATTACGTATTTAACCCGTTAGGTATTTTATAATAAATAAATAATTTTTGAAAAAGTATATTTATGCGCCTTCTAAGGGTTTGTAACTTCCTTGTGCAATGGCTATGTACATTAGTTCATTAGACAATCTCACTTATTTATTGATGATTTATCATCTAATGAAGTTTGATTCAATCGAACTGAATGACCCTATGTTTCTGTATTATTTGTTTAATAATTAATTTTACAATTAAATAGTTACTTATTTTTTTCATTTAATACTTTTTGGTGTATATTTTCATAAGTGGCAAACTATTTTTAAGCAAGCGTGTCAAAATTAATATTTATTGTTTCTCTTCTTGACTTGTTACAATAACTAAATAGAACAAACTCCTCTAGAGCTTAACTGAGAATTCAAATTAAATAAAATGTTTCTGATTAAAATTCATTATTTTTAAATACAATATGTTTATACATAATGTAATATTAGAAAGTAAGACACATTTCTTTTTGTTAAACGAATTAGGCTATACCGTTATACATCCACGTTCCTTCTTAATTTTGTAAATTACCAAAAATAATTTAGTAAGAACTGAGCCACCCTTTTAGGCAAATTGTTATTTATCCGTAGAAGGTATAGGTTTACGTAAACGAACACATCTAAAGAACCACTTAATTTTATTAGCGCATTAAGTTTACTGAATATAAGACTGAAACGATGTTTAGGATTAATCCATACCGAACAGCGCTCTGAAAATAATAAAATATAATAGTATATATAAATTTAAATTTTTATTACTGAACTAAGATTACGATGTTCTGGAATTTTTTTCAATATAATTGGAAAAAATCAATGAAACTTCGACAAAAAAATTGTTTTAACTGTAGGTACCCTAAATTATAAAATGGGCATGTTACAAACCAATTCAAACGATGGAAAAAGTATTTGAAAATATATAGTTTTAATACATTTTGGTAAATATACAGTGTGGAAATTCAATATGTTATATTTGAAAAGAATCGAGAAAAACAGTTTAATTTTATATGGTCAGAACCGGAATAAAAACTACTACCAAAATCAATAATAAAAAATACTGGTTGTCATTTAAAAAAAGTCGATGACGTCATAACTTAAAAAATAAATGACATAAGAAACTGAAAATAGACTGAAAATATTTGCTGAAGTTAAAATCGCTATACCCCCTCGAGATTTTTTCCAAAAAAATTAATATCAACGGAATTACTGAATTTATGCGTTACTTAATTTCCACACTGTATAAGATCTTCTACTTTATGGAAAAATTAATAACAAAATTTATTGTAATATTTGTCGTGGCATCATCTATCCCGCATGTACATTAACGGATAAATTTGTAAAATTGTTAGGTGTTTTATAAATTACCATTCCAAGTGGAAAATACATCTTTACTGGCCTAGCCCGGTAAAGTGGCATGTTACTTTTGATTGAAAATAATAGAGAAGGTATCTAATTAAGCAAAAGCGTCCGACGTCTGTCAGATTTTATGAATTTAGTTTACAAAATATTTCAAGTTAAAAAGTGTTGAAAGTAGCAAAAACGGTTGCAGAAAAATTATTGTACGCAACACACCCTGAAAGTGTCTTTACTGGGTTCGCCAGCTTTCAGGACTCGCTAGCAGTCGCCCTGGAAACTGCCAGCTCGCCCAGTAAAGAATCATTTTCCGGTCCTGTTATGTAAATAATAATTACACTAGCGGACAAAAAAAAAAATATTTTTTTAACATGTACCTGAATAGCATACCCCACTAGAATAAAACCTTCTGATTACAGAAATGACAAACAAAAAGTCGTAACACGTAACGTCTTCTTGTACATTAATAAAACATTATGATTATCTATAATGATAGAGAATCATTTTTGAAAAACATATGCTCAGTTCATTTTTTCTTTTTATGGGGGGTCAAATCGTCTCGCTTTGAAAACCAGCAGAAATCACCCATCATTGATGGATCTCATCGTCCTTAATAATGAATTTCCATTCTCCAGATATTTTGATGAAATCTTTTTCCTTGCTCGTCGCTTACCGCACCCAAATTTAAATGAGAATGCAGAAAGTCAATTTTTAAAGACATACGGCAACGAAGCGTTTGGTACGAATTTAAAAATTCGCTTACTAGTTGCTTGTAGTTCTCATCTTTCTTATTCCCTAAAAAATCCCCTGACTACAATTACAAATAAGTTCCAAGTTCTGAGTTCCTGTCTGCTGAGTGTTCCTTTAAAATCTGCATCATCAAGAAATTTTCTAATTCGAGGAACAATAAAAAATGCCTTCTTTAAGTTCGGTGTCACTTAATTGGGGAAAAAGTTCTCTTAGATATTTAAATCCATCACCCTCTTTATTCATAGCCTTCACAAAATTTTTCATTAACCCAAGTTTAATTTGAAGTGGTGGCAAAAGAATACTTTTAGGGTCTACAAGGGGCAATTTTTAACATTACTAGTTACTGGTACATAATTCTCTTTCATTGTTACGGAATGGGTAATTGGCATAGATGGTTTTAAATTTCCATTATGTAGTAATACAGCTTTTAAACTATATTTGGAGGAATCTATGTACAAGCGCCACTCGGAAGAGGAATGCTCGATATTAAGTTCTTGCATTAAACCGTCAATATCAATACACGCGCATATTAAATTTTCCATATTATAAAATACGGAAAATGTTGCATTTCTTTTTCTTAAAGTCGTAATCTTGTTTCTCTAGCCAGTAAGTTCCTTTCCTTAAGTCGGGAATCAAGAAGTTCTGCTTGTTGTTTTGACAGCTCCAAGTCAAGAACCAAATCATTCAATTCATTTTGAGTACTTAAATGTTTCATTACCTCCCAAAACAATATTTTGCCAATCTAAAGGCGCAGTTATCTGATTAATTATGAGGAACTGGTCTTAGGACTTGATAAACAACCATTTTGAGAGTTCTGGAATAAATACAATGCACAGGTGAAGTTACCAAGTCGCACGACGTTATGTAACTATCTACCAACTGTACACGTAGACATGGTAAATAAGGTGAAATGTGAATTAAAAAATACACGGCTGTAGTTATCTGTTGATGAGACAACAGATTGTAAAAAAAAATCTATTTTAAATGTTATAGTACGAGTACTGGACCCTCTTAAACCAACAGTTCCACTGTTACTAGCTAGCAAAAGACTGTGTCAGTGTACTAGCGAAACAATTACCAGGGTGATGCTGGAGACGCTAGAAAAATTTGAACTGTCAAAAAGTCAAGTGTTGATGTTTGTGACTGATGGCACCGTGACAATGCGTTCGGTAGGCCATTCTTTGCAAGAACAAGGTTGTACGTATATACATGTTACGTGTAAAGTGCATGCTTTACATCTTGTGGCAGAAACTATTCGAAAAGGTTTCCCAGAGGTGGATGCGTTAATAACAAGTACAAAAATGTGTTACTTAAATCTCCTAAACGTCTCCGTGCATTTCATAGCAAGTGTCCCGGTATTCCTGAACCACCACAGGCGATTCTTACACGTTGGGAAATATGGTTGCAGGCAGCTTTTTATTATGCTGAATATTTCCAACAAATAAAAGCTGTGAAACTACAATTCAATCCAGATGAGGCTGCAGCTATTAAGGAAAACCGGACAAAATTCGAAGATCTTTCCGTTGAAACAGCTTTAAAAAAATATTGCGAAGAACTATAAACCATTACATGAAAGCATAAAAAAATTAGAAAACAGTACGTTGTCGTTAGCGGAGTCACTGCAAATAGTGGACGAAGTAAATCTACTGCTACACGCTATAGGTGACGCAACAAATGAGTGCGTTAAAGAAAAGTTCGCAAATGTTTTGAATAAAGACACCGGTTTTATCAAATTAAGACAAATATGTGATGGTGCAGCCCCATATCCGTTAAGTGCGTTCAAAGACTATTTTACGTATGCGTGTATTACATCAGTAGATGTCGAACGGTCGTTTTCAAAATATAAGAATTCATTTTCACCAAAGCGAACATCACTCATGGAGACAACCATAGAAACATACCTGATGCTGCAAAATGGCTACACATCTTCTCCAGTTTGTGATAAGCAAGCTAGTTCATCAAGCTAGTTAAGAGCGTAAGTTTTACATACATTGTTATAAATTGTGACAGTTTATTGTTTCTGGTATTAGTTAATTTCGCGTGCACCACTGTTCCACGGAACATTTTTGACAACCCTACTTATAACATAAAAAAAATCCATGTAATTATCGACATGTAGTAACTTATTGGGATGCTCTTTAAATCTAGTCTGAATTAACCGTGTGGTTTACCCAGTATAATTTTGATTGTGATTTTTACAGTAAGTTTTGTAAATCCTCGACCTTTCATTTATTCTAGTTTTATTTTTTGAGTTGCCTAAAAGTTGTAATTTATTTTCTGATATATGAACCCATGTCATACCAGTGCCTCTGAAATTTTCACCGAGACTACGGGTCCGTGTGGAATCGATGCAAATATTAAATGTCCTTTTTTATATTGAAAAGCTAGAGAAGTGTCTTCGTAAATTGGCCTTTCTTAATTATTTTATCAAGTATGCCTACAAATTGACCATTATTACTAGATATATCCTTTATCAATACTTCTTCTTTTTCAAATATCTCCTTATTGATAGGGAAGCCTTAATAAGCGATGTATTAGAAAATTGTCATCCAGATATCTTGGCCAAACCCTAGAAAAATACTTTAACTCCTTCAGTTGTTTCTATTCTGAATCGGGTCGTGAACAGGCTCGTAATGAAAGGTGACATTATTTTATGTTCGAAGATATTGCTACTAAATTGAAAGCAAAATTACTTCATGCATAGTTTTGTAAGTTGAACGTATTCTTCGATTACTTGTCGACTAAAATCGTTTGATTTGAGTGATCCCTTAGATAATCGTAGGTATCGTATACTTGGAAACAATGAACAAATATCAAAAATCACAATTTCTCCCTCTTGCAACTGGATGTTATTGACTTTGTTAATGATTTCATACACTGAATATTTGATTAACATTGTATACTATTTAATAAATGTTTATGTTTAGTTTAAGTGGATACAAAACATCTGTGTCTTGAAAATAATATTTATATCAATTAAGGGAAATCTACATGACAACAGAATACGAATTCTCATAAAACATATAAAATTTTACGGCAAATTAGCAATAAAAGTTTATCTTAACTTTTTTATTCTCTTGCAAAAAATATAACCTAGGGCCTTCGCTAAGTCTATGTAAATATTATATCATATCCCTTTTATTACAACAATTTTAAAATAGTATACGGTTAGGCAAACGGCCACACATCTCTAATGAAATCAATGACTCTAAAGTTCCAGTTTAATTTGGAACAATTCCAGTTTTTGAATGGCTGTCTAAATATGGTAAATATGTTATCTGTTTCAATTGCGTACTGGGTGATTCATGGAGAATGGACCCCGTTTATCTCAGTTGGTTTTTAAGATAAAAATTTGGGAAAAAAATTAATTGATGTCATTTTTTATGATTTTTTAAACGCGTAACTGGATACACAGGTGAATTAAAAATAAGGGAGCTTTAGCCGAATTCTTTTTAATGGAACACCCCATATTTTTTTCAAAAAATGTATTCTTTTCTTAGTCTTGAATATAGTGATATAAAACTTTATACTGTTATCCTTAATACTTTTCGAGATATCCAACATGAAAGATTCATAATATTGCATATATTGAATCTGACATAATTAAACTGTTAAAATGCAATAGACTATAGAGGCTTGTCTCTGAAATAAAATAATGGAAGATCGCGCGGTAGGCTATGACAGATATTATGTTTATTGTTTAGTAAATCTCCTTATATCCGCTGTTTGGTTTGTTGAGAATAATATTTTTTTTCGAAATATATATAAAGGAAGAAAGAGTAGAAATTATGGAAATATATATCAAATACAATAAAAACGCTCGTGCTGCTCTAAGAGATTACTGTAATAGGTATCTTGTAAGGTTAACACCAATAAAAAAATATATATCACATTTCTGAGGATATATTCAATGCAATATAAGAAAACGGCCTTTGTTGCAAGTGAATGTGAAGAATTGGAAGTGTTATTATATTTTCAGGAAAATCCAACGAAGTGCATAAGAGGGGTATTTAAATACAAATTATGTAAAAATACAATGATGCATGGTGAAACATAATTATCACGATTTCAAGCCTCTCAGCCTCAAAAACTGTATCTAAACAACAGTATTGTAAGACAAAATTTTAGTCAGATATCACTTGACAAATTTAATGACAATCCAAATGTTTTTGATTATATATTTTGGACGGACGAAGCATCTTTTATAACTGCAGGTGTCTTTAATATGAGGAACACACATTTTTGGACCCAAGAAAATCATTATTTAGTTAAAAAGATACAGTTCCAAAGCGCACAACATTCAATATGTAGAGAGGAATATTCAACAAAGGAATCTATTATTTTTGACAATGGTTGTTTGACGGGAGAGAGGTATCTAGAATATATAATAACAAATATCAGTGATATTAATGATAATATTGCTCTTCATCATGTAAGACACATGATTTGGCAACAAGATGGCGCACCCTGCCACAATTGTCGATTAGTAACTCAATTTTTAAACCAAGATTTTTAGAATGGATTGGGAAAAATAGTCTCCCCGTGGTCCCGATCTCATGTCTTTGGATTTTTTCCATTGGGGGTACATAAAATATGAAGTTTACAAGGACCAAGTTAATAATGTGCTAGAGTTGCAACAGAGAACTTGGCCATTGTAGACAATATTAATAATATTTTGCCAAAAGTAGTATTTTAAAAAAGATTAAGATTGTATATTGAAAAAATTTGTCTCATATTGAACAATTTTTAAACTAATACAATGTTGTGTTACTGGAGTTGTGTTGTTATACCATTATTAATTTATTAAATTTAAGTGTTATAGTTTCTAATTATTTTATGTTTTTTATAATAAACAATGTTTCCTATACAGTATTTTTCCTAGTTTCTATTTGAGACGGCGGCAGCGCAGTTGCCGAACAGTATGCACTAAACAATAAACATAATAATTGTCATAGCCTACCACGCGGTACTCCATTATTTTATTTCAGCGACAAGTATTTATAGTCTACTGCATTTTAAAAATTTAATTATGTCAGATTCAATATAATACGCAATATTATGAAACTTTGAAGTTGGATATCTCGAATAGTATTAAAGATAACATAAGTTTTATATCACTGTATTCAGGACAAAGAGAAGAATATATTTTTTAAAAAAATATGGGGTGTTCCATTAAAAAATCGGCTGCAGCTCCCTCATTTTTAATTGAACTTTAAACTTAGTTACGCATTTAAAAATTTCATAGAAAATCATATTAATTATTTTCCCAAATTTTTATCTTAAAAACTAACTGAGATAAAGGGGGATCCATTTTCCACGAATCACCCGATACTGAACATGGTTTATACAATGAAAAATATCGAATGTAAGAAAACTGGGTAGAGCATCTTAGAGCGATGAAAAATGTGCACTATATTAATATTTCCCAGCCATGTGTAGAAAACAACTGAATTTCAAATACAGATTTATTGTCACGTTCTATCTTATTTACAGATGAAATGTTTCAGAATCTTTTACTGCAGACATAGGAAGCATATAAAGAATAACGTTACTATTATTATTAGTAGATTTTCTAATCGATTAACATATTATTAGGAAAATAATTATGATTTACCCATGTGTGCAAGAAGTATTTTCTACTTAGACAACAATAGTATATTCACAATTCATTAAAATATTGTTACGTGTTTGCTATCCACACAAACACCTATACTCGTAGATTCGTTTATTGAAAGTCCCGGTAACACTTACTCACTACTTTATTTACAAATTAACAATTATTAACAACAATAGATTAATTATTATTACTGTCTTAACTATAATCACACTTGAACACCTATAAGTCTCTTTCTTATTTCTTCTTTATTCGTTCACGTTCAACTTAAGATTAAATCTCGGCCCACCGTGCGTCTTATTTATACATCCATTCTCCCAGTCTAGAGCACTCCAGAATATTCCCGGCCGTTCGTGTACAATTCCAGCCTAATCTAACCAGTCTGCACAGTCCAGTGGCGTAACACTGCCCCCTCCTTAAGCCTGAACGTCCCGATCAGGCAATTCATTATTCCCTGCATACTTGGCTAGTCTCTCTATGTGCACCACCTTCATCTTGGATTTTGGACTTTGCTGAATTCTATATACAACGGCGTTTAGTCTGGTGACCACAGTGTAAGGACCTTCCCAGGGCGGGTGAAGCTTCGCGGACCTGCCTTTCTTTCGTTGTGGGTTATATAGCCAAACCAAATCTCCAGCCTGGAACCCTCCTGAATTCGCCTTAAGATCATAACGAGCCTTCATGCGATCACTTGCTATGGCAATTCGGTCTCGTACCAGCTCATGAATGTTCCTTAGCCGTTCACCAACTTCATCGGCGTAGTCATTTACGGAAAGTCGCTCCTCATCCGGTGTGCCAAACACCAAGTCACATGGCAGTCTAATCTCACGTCCAAACATCACGCGAGCCGGTGTCTGTTTTGTTGTCTCATGAATGGAGGCCCTGTATGCCATAAGGAAAAGAGGTAAGTGACGGTCCCAATCTCTCTGATGTTTCTCAACCACTTTGGATAGGTGCTCCTCCATGGTTTTATTATATCTCTCCACCATTCCGTCTGATTGTGGATGTAGGGCTGTTGTTCTTGTCTTATGAATTCCCAGTAGGCGACACATCTTCTGAAACACCCCTGATTCAAAGTTTCTTCCTTGATCCGAATGCAATTCTAGGGGCACGCCAAATCGACATACTAGATTATCTACCAGAGCTTGAGCGACAGTGGCTGCTTCTTGGTTGGGTATGGCATAAGCTTCAGGCCACTTACTGAAATAATCCATGGCAACTAAGATGTATTTGTTCCCATCATCTGTCACGGGGAATGGACCAGCTACGTCGATCGCAATTCGCTCAAAAGGAGCCCCTACGTTATATTGTTTCATTTGGCCCTTACTTCTTGTCCGTGGCCCCTTACTTGCCGCACAAACTTCACATTTGCGGCACCAAGCTTCCACATCTTGGCGGCTGTTCACCCAGTAGAATCGTTCGCGTACTTTAGTGAGAGTTTTGTTGATGCCAAAATGTCCGCCAGATGTTCCATTATGCACTTCCTGGAGTACTTTTGGTATGCGACACCTGGGAATTACCAATCTCAAAGTAATTTCCTTCCCATCTGGACTTTCCCAAGCTCTTTTCAACAGTCCATCCTCTACTCTAAGGGAATCCTATTGTGCCCACAAAGCCTTCAGTCCCACTGCCTTGTCTGAAATGTCCTTCCAGCCTGGTCGGGCTCCTCTTTCTCTCCATTCCAGAATAGGACCAGTTTCTTGATCTTTTAACTGCTCTTCTCTTAATGTCTCTCTTGTCCAGTCGTCAGGAACATCAATTTTAACGGTGTTCACAATTATTATCCCTTGTTGTTTTTCTACCCGGTGGCAGTGCTTGCAGTCTTCCCCGACAGGGTCTTCTGGAGAGAGCGTCTGCATTTTTATGGGATTTTCCAGGACGATGTTCGATTTTAAAATCGTACTGCTGCAGTTTTTCTATCCAGCGAGCTAGTTGGCCTTCCGGAGTCTTCAGTTGCAATAACCACTTTAATGCAGCATGGTCGGTCCGAACCTTAAAGTGTTGTCCATATAGGTACTTGTGAAAATGGTCTATGGACTTGACAATGGCCAATAGTTCCTTCCGTGTCACACAATAGTTACGTTCTGGCTTCGACAACGTCTTGCTGAAGTACTCAATTACTTTTTCCTGTCCATTTTGAATTTGGGAAAGAACACATCCAAGTCCAGAATTACTGGCATCTGTGTCTAATACGTAAAGGCCTTTCCGTTCTGGATATGAAAGAACCGGACTCGAACACAGTGCTGATTTTAGTGTTCTGAAGGATGTTTCGCACTCTTGTGTCCATTGGTACTGAACCTTCTCTTCGGTAAGCCGGTGTAGTGGCTTCGCAATATCAGCAAATCGTTCCACAAATCGTCTGTAATAAGTGCATAGACCAAGAAAGCTTCGTACTTCGTGAACATTTGAAGGCCTCGGCCAATCTCGTACTGAGGAAATCTTATCTGGGTCTGTTCTTATCCCACTTCTGACACCAAATTGTTACGTGTTTGCTATCCACACAAACACCTATATTCGTAGATTCGTTTATTGAAAGTCCCGGTAACACTTACTCACTACTTTATTTACAAATTAACAATTATTAACAACAATAGATTAATTATTATTACTGTCTTAACTATAATCACACTTGAACACCTATAAGTCTCTTTCTTATTTCTTCTTTACTCGTTCACGTTCAACTTAAGATTAAATCTCGGCCCACCGTGCGTCTTATTTATACATCCATTCTCCCAGTCTAGAGCACTCCAGAATATTCCCGGCCGTTCGTGTACAATTCCAGCCTAATCTAACCAGTCTGCACAGTCCAGTGGCGTAACAATATGATTAAGGTAATAAATATGAACTTAATCAATTTAGAATATTAAGATTTAGGATAAAAATTAATATCGACAATGCCTAAAAAATATCTGCTAAATGATGAAAATCAGATCCAAACGAATCCAAACTACTTCTGGCCATATTAAATACAAAGAAGTCTTCAATATTCCCAGCGTTATAACGCATAATGATGTAGTACTAAAGGATTCATAAGCAATAGATACGTTTGCTGAATTTTTCCAAGGAGCTTATACTCGTAAACACAGAACTGACTAGAATTTATTCATTTTTACGAAGAAGCTTCCGAAATATACATTTTTGTACATAAAAACCACAGCAAAACCCAAGGTAACGTTAGAGGTTTCTGTTGACATTTTAATCATTTCTTCGTTACATTAAAGTAGGTACCTATTCTGTAAAAATTTCAAATAAATTGATAATACTAACTACTACTACTATGCGATTCGAATGTATTGAGCCCTCACTTTGAATACGAATTACAAAAAACTAAGGAGCTAAAATTTTGGAAAAATTAGGTTTTATTGTTTGGGCATATGTTATTACCCCGTAATAGTTTTAACATTTTATTTTGTAAACTTATCAAACTTCACATTATTTATATCTATCTATCTTATATGGCTCCGTGGTCTAGAGGTAACGTACTTGCCTCGAAACTTCGGGGCCCGGGTTCGATTCCCGGTCGAGGAACTGGGATTTTTCTGTGAAAGAGATTAATCGTAGTATACTCGGATATTGGGTGTGTGTCTATTGTCTCTAAATGTGTAGCCCTCTCCCACACAAGGTCATTCCAGACCTTCAGGGATAAAGGGGGTTGTATTTCATGTGGTGTTATTATTATCTATCTATTTAAAAATATACCTTGTTTACGGTATCTCTGGACATATTAATGTTTACTTACGTATAACTTCATAAATCACACTATGTAAAAAAATTTAAAAAAAAAAAAGTAAAAAAAGAAAAATTAAAAAAATATTTTGTGCCATCAGTGTGTATCTTAAACGACGCAATTTATAAGCATAATTTTTTACAATAGGTTTCAATGTCTGGAGAATCAGTGTATAAAAAATCTCAGCGAAAATTCCAAATAAGCGATTGCTGTCGAGTTTCTCCTACCCCGATAATGTTTTTCTTGTGGGATTTTATTAATTTTTGATAAAACTGTAATTAATTCATATAATCGCTATTTGTTGTGAAACTGTTATCTTATGTGAAAACATTTTAATTATATTATCAATTAGCAATATATTTTTTTAATAACAGAACAAGTAAAAGTCGTTTCTTTCTGCAAAGGACAAGCGTACAGAAAGATCCATTTCGAAATTCATGAAAATTTCAAGTAGTTTTGTCAATTCGGTTTTGAGAAATTAATACGCAAATATCGTTATATCGAAAATGATGTCGAAATTCGGTACGTCTTTTACATTATCATCGATATTTCAAAAACTGTAACACCTATTTTAAAAAAATTTTGACACACTATAGTAAACGGTATATGTACTGATATGTGAAGAAATGGTCTAATTCGGTCGTTTAGTTTTTTTTTTCGCAGGCGTCCAAAATGAGGGTTCAATGTATTTGAATCGCAGGGTAGGTTTTTATTTAAATCAGTATACAATGTGATTCTAAATTGAGTACCATAAATTAAACGGAATGTAGAGAAACTCGAAATAATACGAAAACCTAAATAAATTTTTTTCCGAAAATGCTACCTTAACAAGATACAGAGTGTTAAATGGTCGACTAGCGGATCAGTCTTTTATTCATATCTTTTAACAGAATAAATCAACGAAATTCATTTTTTGTATACACCAATTACTTAGAAATAGCAGTAATCAGACAAACTTTCAGTGCATTCTAACAATCCAGTGCCGTACTAATAGGGGTCATGTGACATATTATACTCTAGAAATAAATTGTGGCTAGTTTATTTTTTATTTTTCTTTTAATTTCGTAATCCTTGACTCAAACACTACAAAAAGTTTACTTGTTTAATTTGCCCAGAGCGTCCGTTTTCGAGATATTTTCAATTACATGTCGCAGCATGTGAAACACTATTTTGCAAATACAAATGAGAATTACCAAGAAGCAAATTTTATTACCTAAAAACAGATTAATTAAAATTAAGACTATGACAATAACTGTTCAAATCAACCCGATTTGCGCAGAATTATGTTTTCTTTAGAGAAACGTTTGCGCGAGTGTAAATGGAGGACACTTTGAACAGTTATTGTCATAGTTTTAATTTTAGTTAATCTGTTTTAGGTAATATTTGTTTCTTGGTAATTCTCATTTGTATTTGCAAAATAGTATTTTACATTTTCCTTAAATTTGTTATTTTCCGTAAGACTGCTGAGAATTTTGGATTATAGAACAATTAATTGATTCAAGAAGCATGAAAAATACGTGTTTTTCATGCACAAATTGTTCAAGCATTTACGGATTTACTTCAAGATGACCAGACCATATCCTGAGGCAGACTGTACAATCAGCGTCAATAGACGCCGCCGTCTCGAATATTGATTGCAAGTGAATTGTCCATTTCACTTGCAAAGCAAGAAACACGCATATTATGCTGATTAAATTACCTATATTTTATTCAAAAACTATTAATAACCTTATATTTTCTTTATTAAATAAATTGTTTTTATTCTCGAATTTATTACTTATATATAAGTATTATGAAATGATGAGGTTTTTTCCCATTTCTGGGTTATGAACTCTAAAAAACCGATTTCCAAAATTCCTTGATATACACGAATCATTGGAAACCAAATAGGCAAGAAAAAATTGCCGCACCCTGTACACTTTTTTCAACACACTATTTTCATAACTGTAAGGAAGACCCTGTTTACAGAAAAATCCGCTGCCAATTACTTGGAGATCAGAACTTCCTCACCGTAGTAAAGCTCGACGTATGGTGGAGTTTATAATAAAAGTAAATTTTGACGTTTCAAAAAAGTCACATTTCGATGTTTCAAAAAAAGTTGCTTTGACGTTTCAGAAAAGTCACATTTTTTTACGTTTCAAAAAAGTGACATTGACGTTTCAAAAAAGTCACTTTGGCATTTCAAAAAAAGTCACATTTTTTGAGGTTTCAAAAATTGGGACCAATTTTGCTCAGCAATGAACTCAATCTCTTCCTTGACCTCTAGAATGTGTGTACCAAATTTGAAAGCTTTATCTCAAAAACTGTAGCTGCTATCGCGAACAGATGGACAGTATTCTTTTTGTCTGAAATTTTGTGTATCCTCATAATTCGTTGAGATTCGTCCAGAAATGTAATAAAAATTTTCAATTTTTTTTCACGAATACATAACTTCCTCACTTTGAGGGGTGAGGAAGTAAAATGCCAAAACACTTAGATATAGCCTCTACTAATACTATGTATCTGTATGCTCAATGCAAAATGAAGGAACTTAATTTCCTTCTCCCTCGATTTTTAAGTTACAAAAACGAGAGATTTGAAAATAGTTTTGAAGTAATTGTTATGTTGCTGAATACATATTTCTGTTTTCTTTAATATTGATTATGCGGGGCAGAGTAGTTTTAATTGAATATAACATTATTATTGTGTCAATAATTCTATTCAACTTAATGTGCATATTATCTTATATATAGTTCAATATTCATCATAGCAAATAGGCGGAAAAGCATTGTTTAAAAACATGTGTTTTATACTACGTATCTGTGTGTGTTTCTTGTAAAAGTATAGAAAATAATAATTAACAATTTTTGTTGCTATATTTCCATTTTATTTCCTATTTGAACAGAAGGCTGCTATGAAAATGCCTAGTTCTAATTAGATTAGAAAGTATTGTTTCATATGTTATAGACAAGAATAACAATTACCCTACAGGCATTTTTTCTAAAATAAATAAATTCTTTCGTATTTTTTTAAGTTAACAATTTTGAATTTATTAAATAAATATCATAGCCTACTCAAGAATAGGTATTTTTTTCAATTTCACGCCAGTAACTAACTTTTTACTGATATATCGTTGTAAATGGAATTAAGATCACCATTGAACCATAAGAGACCTTAGTTCTGCGGCATGACGTCACTGCTGGTAGCCCAACCGAGCCAGCGTGATTTGCCGGGGTACAGTAAAAGCGAATAATAAACAGCCCAATTATTTTTTTGCGTTTAGTAAGGTTTTCCTGTAAAAACAGGGTTGCCCGTCGTGAACTGAGCACTTAAATCGCACCACTCATTTTTTTAATACGAAAACGAAATTTCATGTGCCTACCGAAGTATGTGAGAAATTACTAACACACGTGTTAAACTACTGTAAACATGAGTATGAAAATAGTATTTAGATTTAAAATTCAAAAAATTCTATTTTTATAGTAACTAGCTTTTCTGCAGTTTCTGCAAATTTTCAAATAATTTAGTAAAATAAGTGCACATAACAGTTTTTGAAATATTTATACTGAAATTGGTTACTAGATTAACATAAAAAAATTTAAATGAATGTAAATTAGGTTGACATATATATTGTTAGATTTAAAAATTTCTATTGATTCTAATAAACATAATTTACACCGTTTTTCTTGTACATGTAGTATTTTAAGATTGCGTTTGAATGTGTCAGTTGAATTTTATAAATTTTGTTTGAGATAGATTTCAAATTAAAAAGTTAAGATGGTTGCTGAAAAATGAGCTATAATTATCGTATATTATTAAATGTAGCTCACACACTTTACTGCATTTCAAAGGTGTAAATCATTTTCTTGGAAAAGCTGAAATCCATTTTTTACGCAAGTTTTCATCCACTAGAAAAGAGAACACACTCATTTTCAACCCATGCAAACAATTTTCTCTACAACCCGATATACTATTTTTATATGGCATGTTTACGAACTTATATAGGTACTAACAATTTAATTAAAAAAACACTAATTATAAGCTAATAATAAGCTAGGATGTACCTACCTAATATACAACAAATGTAGTACTATCTCGTACTAATACATGCAAATGGGGGGTCGATTGTCGAATATTAGGACTACAATGTGTGACGTAAGCAGGTTTGCTAGGAGCAGCACTGAAGCTTTGTTTATATATAGTGTTGTATTAACTAAAACAAACGATGATAAGCATTTTTGATAACATCAAGGAAAGCACCTTAAAAAGTGTACCAACAATGTACTTAGTAAAATATCACTCATTGGTCATCAATTGAAAAATTACCCATTTCAGTTTTTTGCAATTATCTCGAAAACGGAGATGGCTACATAGGTCAAATTTAAAAACGCCAACATAATATAATAGTCTCCCCATGTGACTGCCTTTCTATCTCAGTATTAACCTAGATAGAAATTAATGCACCCCCAATTTGGAACAGACCGTATTCAGTATCAATTATTCATACATTTGAATAATATCATTATTTTTGTCTTAAGCCAATCGACATTTTAATCAAATAAAATTATAATAACGAAACTTTGTTTCAGGTTGAAAATATACGAATCGTCATTGAAAAAAAATAATACGATGTCATTTACATTCATCGACAAGGAAAATTAATTTAAAAACTCTTTCAAGTAATCCGTTAGGTTATTGAACCTATTAATAATACAATGTTTAGGGGTAAATGAATTCTGCATAGAAATACTTATTTATTTGATGAAAGTCAAAGGTTACTGACACAGAACCTTTCTATATATATATATAAATAAATAAATATATATATATATATATATATATATATATATATATATATATATAAATATATATATATATATATATATATATATATATATATATATATATATATATATATATATATATATATATATATATAAATACATATATATATATATATATAAAATTTCATAAGTATATAAAATTGCCATGTTAATAAACAATGAATGAATATCTTAGGAAAGTTAAACTTGTTCGTAAGATATTCAATGAATTATTTTATTCCATATTACAATAGATTCAACCATATTTGTTGTACATGAAAACCACAAAGGTAAAGGCAATGGTAATGGTGGGGGAGGCTGACGTCCAAGTAGGCCACAGACAGCCTGTTTTACCCACCCCAGATCTTCTCTCAGCCATACACTTCTCTTGCTTTCTCATTGAATTTCTCTGATCTTATAATGAAGGTTAAGATGTCACTCAGTGAGACGGAGCTCATTTTCTCCATAGAAGTGCCTCAGTACCGAAGATGTTATGCCTTAGGGACCCGAACACTTCAAACTGTCCCAGGAAGTGGTAAGACGTTTCTTTATTACTCCCACATCCTGGGTATGTAGGGTCCTCTTCAATACCTATCAATGATAGATATCTCCTAAGTCTGTCCTGGCTTGTCAGAATTCCGATTAAAAGATTCAGATTCTTTCTACTCTCGACTTATTCGTATCCACTACAAAATCTCGAGTTTGCCTACAGGCCCTGTTGGTCCTCCAATGCTTCCTTAATGTCTCGTGGATCCACTTATTGAAGACCATGTCTTGTTGTGATGAATAATATAGGCTCATGTCGGAGACAGAGCTCCGTGAGTATAAGTCTAGCAAATTCATCGACCTTCTCTGTACCTGGAAACCCGAACGAGAGGTGATCCTGTCCTGGGGGAGCACACCGCTTTTAGAGCTGCATTGCTGTTGGAGCAGATATATACCGTTCCTTACCCCATTCTTACCTGTCATTGCTAGGACGGCATAGACCTCTGTCTAAAAGACCGTGGTGTATAATCCTAGAGCAAAGCTCTCCTGCACACCTCTGTCTTCCAGATATATTTCCGCCTCGGAGGATGGTCTTACGGCCACACGAGAACCATCTGTGACACCAAGCACAAACTGACAACAGTAATTTTTAAATGGTGGATTGAAGATGAAGTTACTTTGTGGAAATCCATTTTGATTTAAAAAATTATAAACACTTTTTATTACTTGTCTAATTTTCACTTTATTTGTTATTTTCACAACTCCCTTCCACAAATTAGCCGCATATCAATCAATGACACAACGAGCATTCAGCTTACCTTTATCTGAGACAGATTTAAAAGAAGAATTAGACACAATAAGACTTATAGCACATAATAACGGGTACCCTCAAAATATAATCAACAATCTAATCTACAAAAAACAAAATAAATCCCTCTTGAAAGAACTTTACTCCACTATTAAGGAGAAAAATGTTCAAACATATATTTCATTACAATATTTAGGCCAACTCTCTTATTCAATTAGTAATACTTTTTCCAAATTTAATATTAAAACATCATTTAGTTATAACAAAAATATAGGCAGATATTTTTTCAATTCAAAACAAAAAACTGATATCTCAAAAAAATGTGGTGTATATCGATTAGATTGTTTAGATTGTCCAGAATGTAACGCTTCATATGTAGGTCAAACAGGTAGATCGTTCGGGGTAAGATATAGAGAACATATTCACACATAAAAACAACAATCCAACTTTTATAAACACCTAACAGATTCTGGTCATACAATAACTGAGGACCATCAACCTAAAATATTACATATTTGTGGGAATGGTAAAAAACTTAATTTATTATAAATGCTAGAAATTAATAAATTAAATAGAAATAAAAATTACAACATATCAAACGACAAAAATAGTTTTAAATAATTCTCCGTCATTAAATTTGTTCAGATAACCTAATGCTGTTAATAAAAATCACATCATAATATAATTTACTATCTTGAGAAACCCCTACATTTACAGACACAACATCTGTACAAATTTGAATTATATGATCAACCATAAAGTGATCCATCCTTCTGTTCAGTTCAGTTTATATTTAAATGAAAATAAAATCTGTGTATAATTTAGTTTACTTGAAAATATCCGAATAGGATGAAACTAGTTGTAAAAAAAACAAATGGTAATGGAAGAAAATTAGACAAGTAATAAAAAATGATTATAATTTTTTAAATCAAAAATTAATTTTTAACTTTTTGATTGCGATAAAAATCAAAAGCAACCAAACAAGGGCTATCACAATAATTAAAATAACTCAGTATAAAATATTCACAGAGTAGTTAGTACTTTAACGTTTTGATTTAAAATTCTCCTATTTGCGTATCATAACTTCATCGATGACTAAGATTTTAGCACCTATTTACTAACAAGCTTCGAAAATTTTAGTTCACTTTTTAATTTTACTCTCAAACACTTAGCTGAAAAGTAGAAACCGGCAAAGTAAAATCAATTATATTTATTTGGATAGTTTTCGAAACACTTAACCTAATAGCAGAAATTCCTAACAGTAGTAATAATGACAATATAATAATGTGTTTTTTTGCAGCACTAATTAAGCAGTTAATATCATTATTCAAAGATTCATAAACTATAAAAGAATTATCTTCTGTGAAACTACTGTACACCTGTGTATCATCCACGTAAAAATGACATTTGCTATCCTGTAAACTATTAGCCAACTCGGATGTGTAAATTAAGAACAGTAAAGGCCCAAGTATGGTTCCATGAGGCACACCATTAAGAAGCACTTTGGAGTCAGACTAATTGTTATTAACCTGAACTTTTTGATAGGGATGATGAATTAAATTTATACTTACAAATTAATAAACCTGCTGATAAATATTACCTTCTAGACCTTTATAAAGAATTGGCAATATACTGATAGGACGAAAATAATAATGTCTTAGAATTAATAATTTTTAGTAGTGTAGATACTAAAGCCACTTTCGTGAAAGTAGGGAAATAACCTACCTCAACACAAAAATTTATTATGACAATCAGTGGAATGAGAATAGAGTGAATACATACATAGCATTTCTAAGGAACTTCCATTTATACCTGAGACATTTGATTTAAACATAGATATTATAATTTTTTTCCTAGAAATGCATAAATACCCAAGCAATCATATGTCACATTTTTTCAAATGGATATTATTTTTGGGATGTCCTCAACAAGATGAAAACTAGAACCTTCCTTAAATGCGTTAGCAGAATAATACTCTTTTAATTCACAACAAGCTTCGTTAGACTTTGCATCACTGACGTAAAGAAATTATTAACAGAGCTGGGTTCTGACAAATTAGAGAGAATCTCAGAAGCTTTATTAGGTCTGAGATTTATTTCTTTGATGCGCTTCCACAGATATTTTTATTCTCATTAATAATCAAAGAAACAAAATCAAAATGTGTTTTTTCCATACAGACTGCTGCCGATTATAGTTGTTAAAATCAGATAACCTTGTTTACTTATATTTATTTTTTTGCACGATAAATTTCGTTGTAAGGTTTTGGATTGTGTATTAATGTTTAAAATCTTGTATAATACACATTATGAACTTCAGTTACAATTTATAAAACAGTAAAACAAGGAATTGGTGACAAAGTTTGCAAGGAAATGACAAAACAAAACAATAGGCTCTATTAATCACATAAGTAAGCCGCTATAACTATATACTAGGAACAAAAGAAACTTTGAGTGTCGGAAACAAGAGTGAAGGCTGAGCAAACAAAAGCTAAGCTGTGATAAAATTGTTGTAGTGGCTCTTCATTTGCAGTAAATTTTACCCTCCGATCGTTTTACTGTTTGATGTTTCTACAAATGGTTAGTTATAATTAATGTTCAACAAGATTAAAGAAAAATAATTGATTTGATCCTTACTTGGTGATATCGTTTGTAACAAATGAAAGAATAAGTTTCACTTTACTGAATTTCAAAATATATTACTAGCAAAAATTATCCTCTTCTTAGAGACCTTCCTTTCAAAATATGCTTCACATTTCATGAAACAAAATTGTTAAGCCATTATTCAAAACTAAGTCGTAATGAAGTAGAACAAATATAAATTAAGTTGGAATTGATAGCTAATTGTGATTATTTTACGTCTGCCGTATGTCTGTCCGTGATCAAATAGGAAACTCTAATTTTCTTGGACGCTAAACTTCTTCGGTCAAACTTTAGTTTATAGCCTAATATATTGAAATGGGGCAGAATTGGACTAGGGGCTTCGGAGGTATGGGCCCCGTTTTAAAATTGGATTTTTTTAATTTTCACAATAATAAAAATCCCTAAAAAATTATTGTACAGGGTTATTCATTATAAATTACCCACCCCTTGTCATCGTTATTATTGCCTATAGAAAAAACGTTTTAAATAAAAGTTGTGTGGTTATGACTGAATTTTGATAAAGTGCTATCAAAAGTACAGTAGCGTGCAGATTCCAGGGGATACAAAAGAGATAATTTTTTTTAGTGGGATACCCTGTATATTTCAAAAATATACCATATGTTACCCCTACAATATACTGTTTTTGAGTTATTAAACGTCGAATATCTTAGTTAAACTAGTTACTATAAATATGGAAAAGTTAACATTATTAAAGTAAGCTGAAAATGACAACTATTATGTTTGATAAGTGACATTTCTTTAATGAAATAATCAAAATGGTTTACAGTGAGGAAGAAAAAGTCCAAATATTTACTTATACAAAATAACAAAAATAAACGTGTAGCAAAAAGAGCATATAGGGTGTTGTATCCAAATCGTCCAACACCATCAGAAAATACGTTCAAAAATATTTACCGAAAGGTGAATAATAACTCTAGTTTTAGTAGAAAAAAGCGTGTAGTTCAAGCAAACTAGGAGGAACAGCTAGATATACTGCTTCATTTCGAAGATAAGCCCATCCATATTTATTCGCGAATAGACTTTTTTGAAACATTGTATTATTTTTTAAAAAATTCTAAAAGTAATACAAATATTGCAGTCGATCAATTAGGTAAAAGTTATTCCAAAATCCAACGTACGTTAAAAAAAGAACAGCTACAGATCATATAAAATTTTACCCGTACAAGTTTTAACAGAGGCTCATAAAATGAAAAGGCTGGACTTTTGCCGCCAGATGATTTAACAGTTGGATGAAGATCCCGATTTTTTTACTAAAATATTATGGACTGATGAATCATCCTTTTCTATAGCAGGAGTTGTTAATAGAAAAAATCGAAGGTCATGGGAAAACAAGCACAACAGAAAAAGATTGGTAAAACAAATAAAAAAAAGAAGAAAAACTGTTAGCGTTTGGTGTGAAATTTTCAGAAACAAAATTGTTTGGCCTATATTTTATGATTATACTTTAACTGGAGTTACCTATCTGGAAATAATTATCCCAGAAGCAGAAAATATTCTTTTGCAGAATATTCTGGAAGCCGAACTTGATGATATGATTTGGATGCAGGATGGAGCAACTTCGCATAGCGCTCTACCCGTTCGAGATCATTTGAATAATGTATTCCTAATATGGATAGGGAATAATGGATCTATTAAATGGCCACCTAACAGTCCGGATTTCACCCTTATGGATTTATTTTTTTGGGGATTTCTAAAAGACATTGTCAATAATAATAATAATAGTATTCAAGTCATTAAAGACAGGATTCGATTTGAAATAAACAATCTGAATGTAAATAATGAAGTCATTTCCGGTGCAATTATAATATAAGAAGATGTCATCAATTATGCATTGACAATAATGGTGGACACATCGAACATCTTTTATGAATTATCATTTATTTATATTTAAATTTCCTAAATAAATCTTTGTTATTTATTTTATATAAATATTTGGTTTTTTTCTTCCTCACTGTAAACCATTTTGATTATTTAATAATAATAATAATAATAATAATAATAATAACATGTCTTTATTTATTATTGAGCACGATAATAAATGGGCGAAGTTCAGTAGAGTATCTATAATATATACTCTCTGCTCTTACACTTAACCCTATAGAACCAAATTTAAAAATAGTACAAGAACCTAAATGATAAACATATTCATTACAAGCAATAAGGAAGAAAAAAAAACAAGAATAAGAAAAATGTGTACTATGCTACAAAATAAAATTATGTTAATGTACACCTTAAGTGATTTGCTGGCTAAGCAGTCTTGCCTTCATTTTATTTTTAAAGACAGATAGGGTTGGGAGAGACTTTATGTCAGGAGGAATGTCATTATATATCCGACAGATCGAGTGGCTAAATGACGGCTCAAATTGAGCAGTAGTGTGAGCTAGGGGTATTAGAGTATGCTTATTTCTGATATTAATGATGTGAACATTTCCACGAAATAGCACCTTTTTAAAGAGGTAAGATGGTTTTTTGAGTTTTTATGATTTTATGATAGAGACATGCTGTACTTAAGTAAATCCTATTTTTCATGTTAAGCCAGTTCAGTTGATTTCATTTATGAGACACATGCTGATATTTTCTGATACCAAATATGTATCTAAGGCACGAGTTTTGCACTTTTTGAATTTTATACATTTCATTAAAGAAATATCACTTATCAAACATAATAATTGTCATTTTCATAGCTCAATATACATTTTTTTTGTACCAGTTTTATATTCTCATTTTTTGTCTTTCGAAAAAGTCCATACCCGAAAAATTAAAATTTCATGTTTAAGAACGATTTTTGTAAGGATTTTTTCGAATTTTTAGGGCCGAAAAAATTTCACGAGTTTTTGGATTCTATACTGTTTTATGAAATTAAATTATTGTTCACGTTTTCGAGAATTTGTTATTATAATTAAATTTTCATAAACATCTATAATAATTATTTTCTCAAAAACGAAAGTATGTAACATACTATAATTTCTAGTACTACCATATGTAAAAAATTACAATATTTTAAATGGCACTATCACAAATGGGGACTGCCATTTAACAAAAATGACGAATACATAACTTTTGAAAAACATTTCATGCATACATTATTTTATGGATACACTGATTTATTTGTGAGCCTATATCGGTAAATGTATCATATAATATACAGTATCTTCGTCACAGCCGTTACAGAGATACTATTATTTTGTGTTGTTCATTTAACCGTAGTAGTAACCGTTTAAACTGCTTAGTTAGGATTGCTTGCTAATAGAAATTATCTAAATTAATCTCTTTCCTCACCGTTGGATTGGCCGTGCGTTCCTCAGATTTGGCCACCAAGGTCACCAGACCTCAATCCTCTCGGTTACTGTTTTAGAGGATGGTTGAAGTTATATTAGTATACGAAAATCCCCGTGCACTCCAACGAGCTACACTTTCGATCCACAAACGATCTGATAATTGCTTCGACGTTGACGATGGTATTTTTTGGAAATCTAATTAATTAAATTTTTTCATTAAACAATGTTACATTCTACAGAAGAAAATAAACAGTTTTTCCCTACGGATACATTACTATTAGTTCACTTAATATTTTCGTAATGGCTGAGATCGGACCTATCTTTATAGAACTTGTCTTGTTTGTTTTAATCATCTGAATCTATTCCCCAAATAGTGAGGTTTCCTCCCCAATCACCCTGCATAATATGCTTATAAACAAAATGCGTAAAAGAATCTATATATGGATTGCATACTGAAATTTGAGTGAAAAAATTTGTTTTATTATATCAGATCACAATGCATACATATTAGACTACATACTAAAGTGGTGAAAAATGTTTTCAAACACTTACCTGCACTTTCGTATCCAAAATACAGCAAGAGCAAATATCCCTAGACCAATCATAATGAACGACGTTGACACCTATAATAAGATTATAACAGTTTTAATTCAATTATCTAAAATGAGAAAACAGTATAGCGCGCACCGTCACTGTATCCCTTGTCGATTTTGATCCAATTTATCAAGTAACTTTGAAGCGAAACTGTGTTTCTCAAGTTTTGATCTAATTTTACATTTGGCAAAATTTGTTTCCTGTTTAAGAAATTATAAATATATTATGACAGGAAGAAAAACATAAAAGTAAGGAATATGGTATTTATATAGGATGAGCCAAAAAAGTATATTCTGTTTTTCCTATTAAAAGTGTTTATTAACCGAATTTTTTATTATAAGCTTAAGTACAAAGTGATATATTCTGAGGAGAAGAAATATTACAAATTTACAAAAAACATAATTTTCGAACTGACAAATGTCGATAAATTAAAAAAGAGCTCATTTTCATTCATTGACCACCTGAGTACGATGAACAATGGAAATAAAATCAATAGCGGTAAAACGATAGTTACCAAAAAAAAGTGTGATCACTAGAGTTGGCAAAAATGCGTCGCAGGATATAGGCGTACGTATCATAATAAGTGTAATAAAAGAAATTAACTAGCAATAAAAGCAATAAACTGTTAAAATTTATAACAATGTATGCACAACTTACCCTTTTAACTAGCTTGGTTATCACAAACTGGAAAATATGTGTAAAAACTTTGCAGCATCAGGTTGTCTCCGAGAGTAATGTTCGCTGTGGTGAAGAAATATGCCTATATTTTGAGAACGACCGTTCGAAATCTTTTGATGTAATACAGGCATACTTAAAATAGTCTTTGAACGCACTAAACGGATCTGAAGATGCACCATCAGTACCATCAAAAATTTGTTTTAATCTGGTAAAACCGGTGTCTTGCTTTAACACACGTACGAACTTTTCTTCAACGGGCTCATTTATTGCATCATCTATAAAGTTTAATAATCCATTTACTTCGTCAACTATTTGTAGCGACACCGCTAACGACAACGCACTATTTTGTAAGTTTTGTATGGCGTCATGTAATCTGTAATAGTTCTTGTGAATAGTTTTTAAAGCTGTTTTAACATAAACATCTTCGAATTGACTTTCCTTAATAGCTGAATTCTCGTCTGGATTAAATTGTAGTATCACAACTTTTATTTGTGTAAATATTCAGCATAATAAAAAGCTGTCTCCAACCATGTCCCCAACATATAAGAATCAGCTGTGATAGTTCAGGAATACCGGGACACTTGCTATGAAATGCGCGAAGACGTTTAGGAGATTTAAGAAACACTTTTTTTGTATTTGCTATTAATGTATCTACCTCTGGGAAACCTTGTCTAATAATTTCTGCCACAAGCATGCACTTTACACGTAATATATACTAACCCACAACCATGTTCTTAAAGATAATAGCCTACCAAACGCTTTGTCGCGGCACCATTGGTCACAAACATCAACACTTGACTTTTTGACGGGTCGAATTTTTCTAACGTCTCCTGCACCACCCACGTAATTGGTTGGCCAGTACACTCAGTTAGTCTTTTGCTAGCTAGTAACAGTAGAAATGTCGTTTTTAGTGAATCCAGTACACGTATTATAACATTTAAAATAGAATTTTTTTTATAATCTATCGTCTTGTCAACACATAACCACAGTCGTGTATTTCTTAGTACACATTTGATCTTATTTACAATGTCTTCACCTACAGGTGGTACATAGTAATGCAACGTTGTATGACTTGATAACGTCACCTTGGGATTGTATTTATTCCAGAATTCCTAAAATGGTTGTTTATCGAGTATGTGCAGTGGAACATCACAGGCAATCAGCATTAAGAGTAAATCGAACATAAACTGTGTTGTCGAGGGCACGCCATTTTTTTTTTCATTTTATGTTACACAGAATTTACGTTACGTTTACAATCACGTTTGTTCAAGCAGATCAGGTTTGTCTCGCACACCTTAAAAATTATTATAGCACCACTGTAAAATAAATCCGGGAATTCACTGATAAATGTATTCACTTTGTCAGCGTAAGGCCGCTTTTTTAACCTTTGGCAGGTCTGACATACTTTATTATTAAATTAATATCAAGAATTGAATACAACAAATAAAATTATCAACAATACAACGGAGAGGAATAAATTACGATATACACACACTACGAGGCATAACAATAAACTAAAATGTTAGTCCTTGCTAAAATAGCAAACAAGTATTTGGGTAATTCTCAACCTGGCACCGTCCATGACTTGCGGACCGATTTGCCAACTCTAGTGATCACATAATTCTATTATTATTATAAATGCAAATAATGGTAATTACACAATAGATATTGCCATCTGGATTAAAAACATGTAATTAAATGTGTCAATCAAACACAATATTTTTACAACTTCTGCGTTTTGATTTTCTTCATAAAATAAATTTGTAGCAAGCCTCAATGGAAACGTCATTTCGATTTTAGGTATTCGAGTTATATTGATTTGTTCCTGCTGCATATTGGTTGAGAGCAAAGGGCGATCCACTGACGAAAAAACATATGAAGATTTCAAGAATGAGGGACTAAGATAATATATCTCTCGTTTAGTTGGCAAAATATAAATAAAATAAATAAATTAAAGGAGTACCTTCTTTAAAAGTTAATCATTTTTTTGTTTTTCAACCCATTTTAAAGTTTTTGGAAATGTTGTTTCTAGAATAGTTGAGGCTGTGATATTTAATGATGAATGAAAGTAGATATATATTGGACTAGGGGTTTTCGTTTTTTGTATTATAACTGGTGGAGATCATTTCTTGAGTGTAAAAATGTTCCAATTTTGGCGAGTTAATATTTTTTAATCTCAATATTTTTTTGCTTCTAATACTGAGGACACTGTTATTTAATTCAACAAGGTTCTTCCTCCTAGACTGAGTTTCTATGATAAAATGTATTGGAATTATTGTTTTTGATTCATTATATGCCTAAAACTTTTATACTAGCATATTCAGATACGAATGTCAGTATAAAATATAAAAATACATATTTATTTATTATTATTATTATCATGTTAGGTTTGAAAGAATGCTTTTGTAATTCCCAATAATTATGTACTTTCCACATTTTTAACCAAATCGTTTATTTCTGCAACGACAATAAAAAAATTTACCCTCTTCATCAATGATCGACATTTCAAGTTGGCCATTAAATATTACAACCAGAACTGAGGAGAAACTGTACAGAAGGAAATACATCCGAAATATGGTATTTTCTGTAAAAAAAGGAAAACCACTAAAAGAGACAGTGAAAAGAAGCTATATATTTTCACATTTCATTATATTTTCTTTATACAGGGTGAGTCAGTTTTTTGTAGACAAACTTTAACAGGAGATAGAACACATGTTTTTAAAAAGAAAAGTTCCTATAAACATATGTCGTAGAACGCTTCGTTTCCGAGATACAGGGTGTTGAATATAATTTTTTTTCTCGAATTTTCATTATAACTTATAAACGAATGCTTAGATTTTTTCCAAGTAATTTATTTATTATCAATTATCGGCTAAATATTTAATTCTTTCAACGAAACCTACCTAAATATGGTTTGTTAAGGATTCTAAAAAGCCGAAATCTCTTATTCTTTATCTCTTTCCAATGTAGTCAAAATAAATATTTGTTATATCAAGCCATACTCAAATACAATACATACAAATACATACTCAAAAAAATTCGAAAAAAAAAAAAATTATATTCAACACCCTGTATCTCGGAAACGAAGCGTTCTACAACATATATTTATAGGAACTTTTCTTTTTAAAAACATGTGTTCTATCTCCTGTTAAAGTTTGTCTACAAAAAACTGACTCACCCTGAATAAATTACTTAATTTAGTACCACATCAAACACTAAAAATCAAAATAACTCGGAAACGCACAGGAATTTCAAAAGAGAAGAAGGGACATTATTTTTGTTAAACTGTATGTAGATAACGAAAATAACAGTTTTTAAAAAAAATAGTCATTGGTGTAGAAGTTCTGTTTAAGAAAGTGGTTGAGCACCCCCTCTACTCCGCCACTGTGCAAGTTTATGAACATTCTTATCGCTTGTTTTATGCCCTTTAATTAATAGGCATTCCCCCAAACATGGAAAAAATCTAAGCATTCGTTTATAAGTTATAATGAAAATTCGAGAAAAAGAAATTATATTCAACACCCTGTATCTCGGAAACGAAGCGTTCTACGACATATGTTTATAGGAACTTTTCTTTTTCAAACATGTGTTCTATCTCCTGTTAAAGTTTGTCTACAAAAAACTGACTCACCCTGTATAATGAATATATACATTCCAAGTTTAAATATATGATATTTATATTAATATTATGATTTTTGAATGGATGTAAACCTTTTTGCCAAATCAGAGTGTGGATTTATTTAATTTTGCCCAGTCAGTATGGAATTTATTCCTACCTGCTAAATTAAAAACTGGCTTTATTGCGTTTTACTCAAAACAGTTTATTCTCTATTATTTACAAGAGTTTAAAGGAAACAAAAATTAGTATAGCTTTAAATCAAAAAGTATTTTTTTTAGTAAGCTACATACTATTTATTGTTGGAGAATAGAAAAAAAATATTCATTCAATTTTGCGCAGTTGACGAACAATTAATTTGCTTGAAAAATAATTCTTTAAAAAATGTTTACTAATGTTGTAGTTAATTTTATTTAGGTTCCAAACTTTCCAAATATATTTATTTTTTCGATTTAAATGAATATGACTTTAAGTAATGAAAAAAATATGTTTCAGGTAATTGAGAAAAGCTGGGGAAGTACCATTAAATAATGTTTCAGTAAAGCATTTCCTTAGTGTAAAATCAAAGCATATATTTTTTTTAAATTTGTCAACTTTCATAATGAATTACCTGATACAGCTGGGTTTATATAAAAAAAATTGTTTGTTACTTGTGTTATTGAATTATTTTTTCCATAACGATTTATTCATCGCATTCTTCATTTCAAAAAACATTTGCTAACCTCTTGAAGCATTTTTTTAAAATGTTTACTAGCAAAATTACAGCGATTACACTTCTGATCAACCTTGTATATAGATTTTTTAAGTCTCCTAGAATAATACAGTAAAATGGTTTGGTCCCGTTTAAAATACAATTTGATGGTGCTTCCGTTTAAAAAGGTAATTAAAAAATGTATTAAAATTTCAAGTTTTATCTTTGAAACGCACAAAAAAAAATGAAAATCTTATATACCCCTCGACCACCCAGACACATATTTTCTTTTTTCATTTTCTTTTTCAAAATATTGTACAGTTGTTATTTAACACAATATATTGTATATGTCTAAACCTTTTAAAATAAATTTCACATTTTTTTACTCTTCAGAGGCTTGTTATATAACTCAAAAAATACACTAAATATTATACTAACAAATTTCCAATTTGCATATATTAAATCAAAACGTAAACAAACGAACCAAACGTACACTGATAATTAAAAATAATATTTTACCACCATCTAATTACCTGGGTAATTAGAACTTTATTAGAAGAAAAAATCAAACACGTCACAATCAACAAATTAAAAGCAAAAACAAACTTACCCATGGGTGAGCTGTCGAAGCATGTGTGGGTTTTTTTACTTCCACTTTCATCTTGATACATTTTTTATTAAGTTTTTAATGAAAGGAAACCCACCTAAAAATCGTAAAATGCAATCTTACATCTTGACAATCATTAACTAAAACAAACGCGGCTAATTTCTTTATCCGTGGCTAACGGATAACATGAAAGCTCCCGAGGAAATGTCATAAACGCTAACAATCACGCAATTTACCCAAACACGCATGGTATCAGGTTGTCTGTGAAACAGTAGCTAGTCGATAAACAAGTGACGGGCGCCTGCGCCATATTCACTCACCCTTTCTGCATTTTACTGAGGTGGTGGAAAGTGGCGGCTAGTTTTCAGTGAGACAAATTAGGTCGAGGATGTAGAACACAAAATTTATTCAAAATAGGCCAATGTCAATGTTAATCATTTTTAAAAACAAAATAAATAATGAAACAGGGTTAGAAAAACATAAACGAATTATAACGTAGCAGTTTATATAAAACAACTTCATTTTAGTTCTCTTACACATCATGAAAAAACATAAAGATATACAAGGTGGCCCATTTAAAACATTTTGCGATCGATGGGAACGCATAACCGTCTCTGCATCTCCTTCCAAAATTTTAATCGGAAATAAGGATCAAGGGACACCTTGTCTTAAAGGTATTTTAATTATCTTTACAATCGTGTAAAGTTAAATTTGAGTCAACACTTTTCGAGATATTCCATTTGGGAATAGGATGATACAAGAAATTAGAAATATCCCACATAACATGTTTAGATACTATGCTGAGTTTAAGAACATTCCAGATATACATATGGATTTGTCATGGATATGCAAAAGAAATGTCATGTACATTCTAGGTTATCATTTAAGAATATTCAGTTGTCCTCCTCTTATACTTCATGAGTACTTTTTATGTAGGTCATGATGAATCTTAAATGGATGACTTATATATATCTAATGTACCTACATGGTGGTAGGTGAAACGTCATGGACCTGATGGACGTACGACGGATATCCATCTGGATACCAAAAGTAATCTATTGGACAGCCGTTTGTCAACAAATTGTACATCCTGTGGATGTCCATTTACGGACGTTTAAAGCCCGAAAAATGGACTATTGTTTTCATCTAGATTAACTACAAAAGCATGCGCCGCCGGCGAAAAACTTTATAACAATGCCAAAAAAAAGTGTATAAATATAAAATAAATTTGTGTATATAAATTCTGAATTTTGAGGATATTTCGGTGAGCGTGCTGCTTTAAAAGCCCACCTCTATACAATACAGAACTCAAGCGGGAATGTCTAGCTCCGCTTATTTTTGCTTATATATCAAAAAGATATATATTTTATTTTGGTGTATAATTATAATGTGCCGTACTTATTGATGGTTTGCTTATAATTTGGAAAAAAAATTGTGGAGATTTCCGATTACAAAAACAAAATAAACAGAAAAGAAGAAAATAAGACAGGACATTTTTTTTAATTTTGAGGCCCCTTTTATATTGTAGGCGTAGTCTCCTATTTTTTAGGAAGGAGCAAATTTTTGCCGAAATATTGGTATCGTTTGGGAACCGGTGACCTCTGCATTTGTAGCCTGACACTTAACCACTGAGCCACTGAGATCTTCAGCAGAAGAGCGTACAATAAATGGATACATAGGCAATATATTGGTATCAAAAATTACAATTCTAATATAGGTAATTCATTATTTATTTATTTATTTATTTATTTATTTATTTATTTATTTATTTATTTATTTATTTATTTATTTATTTATTTATTTATTTATTTATTTATTTATTTATTTATTTATTTATTTATTTATTTATTTATTTATTTATTTATTTATTTATTTATTTATTTATTTATTTATTTATTTATTTATTTATTTATTTATTTATTTATTTATTTATTTATTTATTTATTTATTTATTTATTTATTTATTTATTTATTTATTTATTTATTTATTTATTTATTTATTTATTTATTTATTTATTTATTTATTTATTTATTTATTTATTTATTTATTTATTTATTTATTTATTTATTTATTTATTTATTTATTTATTTATTTATTTATTTATTTATTTATTTATTTATTTATTTATTTATTTATTTATTTATTTATTTATTTATTTATTTATTTATTTATTTATTTATTTATTTATTTATTTATTTATTTATTTATTTATTTATTTATTTATTTATTTATTTATTTATTTATTTATTTATTTATTTATTTATTTATTTATTTATTTATTTATTTGCATACACTGCTCAACAGGTAAACCCATTTTTAGAGCAGGAAAATACACAAAACAAAAAATACAATACAGTATAAGTATATAGTAAAAGATATTTAAAAAGAAAAAAACCATTGTATAAAAATAACAATAAAATAATTTCAGACAGTTTAAAACGGAAAAAGAAGAAAATAAAAAAAGAGAAACAAAGACTTAGTTATTATAATATTTTTTAATAAAATCAAGGGTGCAATGAAAAATATCAAACTGCCCACAGTTGTTGTTGTAATTGTTGCACATAATAAATAGAGGAGAGAATCTAAGAATATTAGAGTGCGAAAATGAAAGGTAAAAAGTTTGTGTTCTCCGAAAATTCACACTAGGAACATGAAAATTTAATTTCCCTAATAATTCTTGGCAGTCAATTTGATTGTGTAAGATTTTATATATCGACGCTTAAGAAACAATATCTCGTATCTCCATTTTTGTCAAAACTCGGTTTAGAATTTTAAATTAATGTCCACTCCTATGTCCAACAGTTCCCAATATCTTGTATCTCCAAGATTAATATTGATACCAAAAACTCTACTTAAAAAATACCTCGTATTACATAAAATAACTCGTATCTCCATGACCTCCATGATAAAAATAACATGTAGGTTTCATATCTATTAATAAGAAAACTTAGTTTTTTTCGTCTCCTGTAAAACTGCTAATTTGGAGATAAGAGGTATTGTTTCTTAAGCGTCGATATAAATACTTGAGAAAAATATTCGCGTCTATTTTCAAAAGATGTCATGGAAAACTTAGTCAACAGCTCTTGTTGGGGAACACCGATAGACGGGTAAGCTCCGTCAGACTTAAGCCATAATAGTTTTAAGAATCGTCTTTGCACTATCTCCAAAGAGTCTACGTGATTTCTTTAGTGAGGGTTCCAAACAAGAGACGCATATTCAAGTTTTGACCTAACAATAGCAAAGTATAAAGTTTTAAGTGTACTGATATTTGAGAAGTCTCTGCTAGTTCTAATTAGGAACCCGACAGTCTTAAGAGATTGAGTCACTAAATTATTTATGTGAGGTATAAGTGAAAGGTCACCATCGAATATTACGCCAAGATCAGCTAGAGTAAAAGGTCGTTGAGGGACAACGTTGTCAACTCTGTAATTAAATATAACAGCCTCGGATTTAGTTAAGTTTGAAAGGCTGTTTTGCAGAAAAACGCAGTCCTCCAAACAAGAAATTATTTTAAAAATTTTGACATTATCAGCGTAAGGTAGACAGGACACATCAATAACATTCACAATATCGTTAATGAATATGTTGAACAACAGGGGACCGAGAATTGACCCCTGTGGGACTCCGGATGTAGCAATATATTCGACAGACTGGAAACCATTAAACGCAACATATTGCCTTCTATCCGAAAGATAAGCATGAAAAAATAATAACAGAACCGGCGAAAAATCAAAAACAGACATTTTGTTTAGCAGTATGGAGTGATCCAGTCGGTCGAATGCTTTCGAGGGATCCGTATATATTACGTCAAGTTGCCTGCGTTGATCAATAGCCTCAGAAATAGAATGAGTTATGCATAACAGATTAGAGGTGATAGAACGTCCTTTCATAAAACCATGTTGGTACACCGATATTTGGTTGCTAACGCTATAGTAAATGTTATCATGGAGTAAAATTTCAAGGGCCTTTGAGAAATTACATATGATAAATAATGGTCTAAAGTTGCTAATATCATGTTTATCACCCTTCTTAAAAACCGGACAAACTTTTGAACATTTCCAGATTTCAGGGAGGCAACAGTTTGTAACACATAGATTAAATAAAAACGTAAGCGGGTGTGCAAAAATACTAGCACAGTCTTTTACTAAAAATGTAGGAACACCATCAGGCCCGGTCGTTAACTTAGGTTTTAGTTTTTTCAAAGCGTTAAGTACCTCATTTTGATCAAAGCACCTGATATTAATTGTGGAATTGTTGATTGCCTGATTGTGCGTAAAATCGAAGTTGGTAGAAGGTGGTAAAAATGAGTTACTGAAAAAATCTGCGAAAGCATTAAATATCTCTTTAGGATTGTCGAGATGCTTATCATTACAAGACATCTGAGTAGAGATGTTGGTACATTTATTTTTGTTTTTATCGAATGACCAAAATTTACCCAGCTCCCTTGCAATATTTTTTTCGGCTTCCTTGACATAGTTAGCGTAAGCAACTTCAATATCTGTTTTTACTGTATGTCTAAGTTGCTTGAAATTATTCTGCGCAACACAATCATCTGTTCGCTTAAACTTACGCCAATATCTTGCTTTAAGCTTAATATTTTTTATTATATTGCCATTAAACCAAGGCGGATACAGTCTCTTTTGCGGTGATTAAATTTAGGGACACACATATCAAAGATATTATACAGTCGATCATAAAACGCCTTGCAAGCAGGCAAGATATGATCGTAAGATTCAACAAAAGACCAGTCTTCATTCAACAATAAATCATACAGCACCTGAAAATTTGCTTTCCGAAAGTTATAGCTATTGTTTGCATTAGTCGGAATGTTGGTTTTAATGTTAGAGTAACAGTTAGAATCCATTAAAATGCGTAGAGCAGGGTGGTAATTGTCCTCACGCGTTAAAATATCATCAGATTTTTCGACAATACATTTGCTATTACATGTAATTAAATCAAGAAGTTTATCATTTAGATTATACATAAACTTCTGTTGCTGAAGATTTAACACGTTCAAAAAAAAATAACCGATTAATGAATTATTCGATTATAAGTAATCCTTTGACCTCTAAAATATTTTTCCAACAAATTGCGAATTATTTTGCAGATCAAATAATTAATTCCTGATACTAGTTCACATTATATAGAAATTTGTATATTAAATTTAATTATAAATTGCTATTAATAAATAATATTACAAAAAATATATCAGTGCTACTACCCGTCAGACATCATTAATGTCTTAGTGACTGATAGCGACCTACAAAGTAGATACCAAGAGCTGTGACTTTTAACCCTGGTGGGCTAAACTATATACTGTATAAGACTTACAGGAAACAACTACTTAGCGGACAAAAGCCCCGACCTGCATTGAATTAAACGGGTAGTAGCACTGACCATCAGAGGGATACACTAATCACTCACTATGTCTGTCTTGCTTATTCTGCTTTAGGCTAGCCTGGTTTGCTATTATTATTTGTCTTTTCCAGTACTTATGGCATACTGACGAGAACATAACAAGTTCGAAACCAGTCTGTGTCTAGTGGGGAATTGATAAATGATTTTAGCTACCAAACAAAACTTGCAGGTTTAATTCAATGCAGGTCGGGGCTTTTGTCCGCTGAGTAGTTGTTTCCTGTAAGGCTTATACAAGAAATATATAAATTAATAAAAATTGAAAAGAGACAAAAAAAATCTAGAATCCCGATCGGTCGCGTGTGACGCAGGCTATACAGTGGCGGAGTTAGAATTTTTCCAAGGAGGGACGCAACAGTGGTGTATTTAGAGGTGATATTAGAAGTAACCCAAGCAGCAATGTTGCGACTTGCAACCACATTTGTACATTAACGTTGTATTAGGTGTAGAGTGTAAATTATTATCACGTCATCCACGACCTCTGGCGCGACGCTGCTTATTACTTCTTGTGACCAAAGTAAAATAGACACGTTCTAACAGCCGACTATAATATATGGAGTGTGAATGTTCGTGTCTTAAGTTTATTATTGACGTTGTTGACTTGTCATAAAACTGAATTGTCAACGTATAGATTAGAGTCATTCTTTAACGTCTAAAGGACAACGCCGACGCATGGTTGTTCGATGCGTGCAGGATAAAGACCTAAGAGAAAGAACTAAAACAAACAATACAACCTATACATTATATGGATATCCAGTGGATATTCATCACTTGTACTTTAGTGTACTATCACAAACGCATAAAAAATGGACGTCCAGTGGATAGTCTACAGTTATACGTAAATGGATGTCCAGTGGATATCTATGACATGTCCATGGACATACGGACATGAAATGGGCCAAAAATGGACACCGTATGGACGTTTTGTGCTATATAGCTTATATGTACTTCTTATGAACTTGTTTGTCATATACCACGTATCAATTTCAAACATAAATTTGTGCGGAATTTTCCACATAGAAGACACGTACACTCTTACCATGTTCTATGTACATTCTTACTATGTACTATATATCTTCTTACCACGCACTATGTACATTCTTATCATCTACTATGTATATTCATACCATGCACTATATACAGACATTTTTAGGTGTACATAAATGAGACATAAATTATGCTTTTCACGGGACTGTCTTAAGAATATTCATTCAAAAGTGGTCACATTTTATATTCATTACAGAATATACATACAGAAGAATTCTCCAAAAGTTAAGGTTATGTGCAGTTTAGGAATATCAGTAGAATCTTGTCAAAACCTACTAAGATGTACATTCATTTTTGTACATTCATATGATGTACATGAGAATATATGCATATATACCACATATATATACGTACATATGGTGTACATACAGAGAACATACTGCCGTTGTATATCTATGAGATACCTTATGTATGTGCATAGATCAAATATGCATTATATATTTGACAAGAATTTTTGGGGAATATTTATATTTAGTCCAGAACGTTATTTTCACGTTATGGATCCAATATGTATACACATAGTACGTCAAATGCTAGGTGGGATAGAGGTAGTAACGGCCAGCGTAAGTGAAAATGCACAAATTTCAAGCAAGAAGCACTCTGCTCAATAGTTTCCTAAAATATCTTGAATACACTGAAAGATTTTATAAAACATTCAATAAAATGAAAAATTTTACAAGGCACAGATATGCGCGAGGCGTCAAAATTTATTGCACCACAATTCACAAAACACTACTACAGAATACAAAAGTTACTTTTCGCAAGAGTGTACCGAATACTAATACCTGCGTGGTATTCCCTACCCAAAGTTTAAAGTAACAAAGTATAGAAGGTGACTGCGGGATGAGATATATTAGGAAGAAAAGGATCATGGGTAATGCCCTCAAAAAAGATTAATCCGCCGACACGTCACTACTCATAATCATGACGGCTAAAAGTTGTAAGGATAGGCACAACTTAAGTTGAACACCACAAAGAAAACCACTGACAGGAAGCCAGTCGCTCATTTGTAGCTGAAATTGAGAGACCCCGTGTTTACAGGGCAACAGACAATATTGCCACGGAGGCAACTATGGCTACCTGCGTAGTATTCCCTACCCAAGGTTTAAAATAACAAAGTATAGAAGGTTACTGCGTGATGAGATATATTAGGAAGAAATGGATAATGGGTAATGCCCGCAAAAAAGGATGAATCCGCCGACACGTGTTTCTAAGTCACTACTCATAATCATGACGGCTAAAAGTTGTAAGGATAGGCACAACTTAGGTTCAACAACTCAAAGGAAATCACTGACAGGAAGCCAGTCGCTCATTTATAGTTGCATTTGAGAGACCCCGTGTTTACAGGGCAACAGACAATATTGCCTTTTTTGGGGGCATTTCCCATGATCTTTTTCTTCCTATTATTATATTTCATTCCGCAGTAACCTTCTATACTTTGCTACTTTCAACCTTGGGTAGGGAATAACACGTAGGTAGCTATAGTTGCCTCCATGGCAATATTGTTTACCCCTGTAAACACGGGGTCTCTCAATTACAGCTTGTAAACATAATAAATCTAACAGACCTTATATCTCCTAATATGTTTAAGATATCGTTAGTGTTAACTCGAGCCATCCTGTATATACGAGCACAATCATTTGCTACATCGAAGTAGTGCTACAGCTATTTCATTATTCCCTTGAGGTACATTACATAGTTTTCTTTAATAATTTATATCTAAATATATTCTGTGTTGATAATTACATGTATTTGAACTTTTCTAATAAATGGCGAATGCGCTAATGGTATTATTAGAGTAGGGGATTTTTAGCTCCCTCTTCTGCTAAACGACCGCTTCTTCATTACGCTTTGTGCCACTATGTCTGCGAACCTATATAAGTATGACTGAGTTATGCTCACATAACTAAGTCAAATTTTTCGACAATTCTATACCAGATTAGAAGACACCTTGTTCGATTCGATAGCCTTCCAATCAGTCTGATTGGCGCTACATGTGTAAATAGGCTTGTTAAAAAATTTCCGGTGAGATTTTCGTTTGCACATAATAAAACATAATAAACTTCAGCAGGGATACTTACCAAGAGGCACCGAAATACGAGTCTGGTTTGCAGCCACCAGTTTCCTCCCGAGTTTTGTCTTCCCCTTGTATATCATTATAGGCTGTCGAAACTCAGTAAATGCGTTTCATTGTGCTCCTAATCATCTTGCCTAGGGAAATCAACTATGTATAGAATAGTAAATAGGCTGCCGACCTTGTTCTCTTACCAATAGACCTAAAGTCGTTGTCTGCTTATATGGCCTATCATATATTCCACATTCCATTTTTAGCACTCTGTTAGTTGCGTTCCGGTTTTCAATTTCCACTTCAAATTTCAGTGATGTTAGGTTGAGAATGGTTTCTATTGCAACTGTTGGAGTAGTCCTCATTGCTTCTGTTATCCCTAAAGAGAATAAATGGTAGCACTGGCTTTATACTGTTAGTGAATCTTGGGAGGGTTCAAAACATATAGCGAAAGTTAAAAAAAAATTTCTACTTTAAAAATCTAGATATTTGTATTTGACTCTTTCAATAAATGAGATAAGACGAAATAATGCAAATATTCGAGACAATCTAGAAGCTTTAAGCTGTAATCATTTTAAAGATTTAAGAAATTGTGGACACAATAACAATTTGTCATTTCGTACCACTCCCATTCATTCATGTATAAATAATATAGAAGGCAGATTTGTATTTGCAGTATTATACCCATAAAAATTGTCTATAATTTGGTAATAAATGAACAATTTTTTGAAGTAGATAATACAGGCCTGCAAAATAAAACTTATGGGGGGGGGGGTTCTATATTTTAATGTAATTCTGTATGACTGTTTCATGCCGAATCCAAAAATGACTTGCATTTTGCTCTATCACGCAAGGCTTTTTCACAAATTAAAAATACATGAACGGTTCTCTAATAAAATATATTAAAATAATGCATTACAGTAAAATACTTCTCATTTTTAATTACAAAATTTAAACCAAAATTTACAAGTACTTACAAGGAAATAATGTTACAAAAAAGTTGTTAACATTTTTACATGTCTCTTTGCGAATGAAAACGCTTTCTTTTACTTTCAAATGAACGCTTAGTTGAAGCCCGTTTATGTGAAGTTTCACCTTCAGAAGATTCTCTCTTTAAACACCAACAATAGTCAGCCATCATGGCGACGTTCCATCTTCCTTGATATCTCATCTTTATCTGTTTAATGTCCTGGTGAAACCTTTCACCTTGTTCTTCACTCACCGCCCCGAGATTTTCTGGAAAATTGTCAAGATGGGAATGAAGAACATGAAGTTTCAAACTCATATTGCACCCCAATGTTTTATAATTTTCTGACATATCGTTGACTATATTCTTGAAATCAGGATCTCTGTTATTACCTAAGAACTTTTGAACTACATTTTTGAAGCCAACCCATGCAGCCTTTTCTTTATCATTCATTGTTGAGTCAAACAATCTGTCTTTCATTAACTCTCTAATTTGTGGCCCAACAAAAATACCTTCCTTAAGCTTGGATTCTGATAAACTAGGAAACTTTGAACATAAATACTTGAAGCAGTTACAGTTTTTGTCGTGAGCTTTAACAAATTGCTTCATTAGCCCCAACTTAATATGTAACGGAGGCAGAAGAACTTTTTTCAGATCGACCAAACTTTCTTGTACATTATTTTTTGAACCAGGTACTAAATTAATTCTACGTGGCCATTCTGTCTTTTGCCAATGTTCACCTCGTGCTCTACTGTCCCATTCACATAAGAAACAGGGCATTATAGTAATGGTAATGGTAATGGTAATGGTGGGGGAGGCTGACGCCTGGCAAGTAGGCCACAGACGGGCCCTTTTTACCAACCCCCAGCTGTCCCCTCAGCCATGTGCTTCTCTTGCTCCCTCATCGAATCTTTCCGACCTTCTGATGAAGGTCAGGATGTCACTCATTGCGAGGGAGCTCATCTCCTCCCTTAGAAGCGCCTCAGAGCCGAAGATACTGTATCTCAGGCGCCCAAACGCTTCACATTGTCCCAGGAAGTGGTAAGATGTCTCTTCATCACTCCTGCATCTTGGACATGTAGGGTCTTCCTCAATACCTATCAATGATAGATGCCTCTTAAGTCTGCAGTGGCCTGTCAGAACACCGATTAAGAGATTCAGAGTCTTACGACTCCGTCCCAGCAACCAGGCCGATCTCGATTTGTTCGGCCCCGTCACAAAATCTCGGGTTTGCCTGCAGGCCCTGTTGGTCCTCCAGTGCGTCCTCAGTGTCTCGTGGGCCCACTCATTGAGGGCCGTTGTGACCTGCCTTCTTGAAATACCTAACATAGGCTCAGGCCCGTGACAGGGTTCCTCGGCTCCGAGTCTAGCCAATTCATCGGCCTTCTCGTTGCCTGGAACTCCCATATGTCCCGGGACCCATACCAGTCTCACTTGTTTATGCCTGGCCAGCTCTTCTAGGGCATCCCCACACTCCTGGACGAGAGCTGATCTCGTCCTGGGGGAGCACACCGCCTTTAGAGCAGCCTGGCTGTCGGAGCAGATGTATATTATCTGTTCCGCCCCATTCCTAACCTCAGCCCTACCTGCCACCGATAGGATGGCGTAAACCTCAGCCTGGAAGACCGTGGTGTACGAGCCTAGAGCAAAGCTCTCCTGTACTTCTTTGCCTTCCAGATATATTCCCGCCCCGGAAGACGATCTAGTGGCCAGCCGAGATCCGTCTGTATAACACACCAGAGAGTCCGGGCGGAAGTCAATTCTTCCTTCACTCCACTCCTCCCTACTAGGAAGAGTGAGAGTGTAATTCCTTTCCAACCTTAGCTGATCTTTCGCTTCTCTCACCTTCAGGACAGAGAGAGGGATTTCCCTCTCCGTCAGTCCAGCAATTGGTGCGTGACCTTCAGCTCTGCCTGAACACTGCCAGCTCCCAGAATCCCGCATTCTCAGATAGGCCGCCATAGCCTCCCTCTTTATCCACGAGGGAAGCGTTGGCAGGCCTAGCAGAACCTCCAGAGCAGCTGTCGGTGTCGTCCTCATTGCGCCAATGATCCCTAGGCAGGCTAGTCTCTGGACTTTTGCCAGCTCTCGGGACGTCATCGCTCTGTCCACGCTCGGCCACCAGACCACGGATCCATATTGGAGCCTAGGCCTGATGACCGCCGTGTACAGCCAGTGTAGGATCCGTGGGTTGAGGCCCCAGTTCCTACCTACCGCTCGGCGCAATTGCCAGAAGGTCGCAGTCGACTTTTTGATGACGTTGTCGATATGCGGCCCCCATGACAGTTTGCTATCTAGGGTCACTCCCAGGTACCTAACCTCCTGCACAAGCACAAGAGGTTTACCGTACATGGTTGGTGCCCTAAAATCCTCTATTTTTCTTCTCTTGGTGAATAGGATCATCTCAGTCTTAGATGGATTGACTGAGAGACCTGTTTCGCCGCACCATCTTTCTATTATTCTACAAGCTACCTGCGTTCTGTTGCAGACGACATTTAAGAAGCGGCCGGTCACTAGGACCAGCCCGTCGTCCGCATATGCCTGCGCATAAAATCCTTCCGAAGTTAGGCGCTCCAAGAGTCCATCCATTATTATACACCATAGATGGGGTGATAGGCAGCTGCCTTGTGGACAGCCGCCCCTCACCCCGACGTCCAATTGGCAGTCTCCTAAAGCAGCACTAACTCGTCACTCTTCCAGCGCAGATTTCACCCATCTGACCAGTACTGGAGCAGTACCTCTAGTCCGAAGGGCATCGCAGATAGTAGTAGTCCTTGCTTTATCAAAGGCACCCTCTATATCAAAAAATATTACTAGGGTGACCTCCTTATGCAGGAGGGCCCTTTCTACCTTATGCACGACGGCGTGAAGGGCTGTCTCCGTGGACCTCCCTCGCCTATATGCGTGCTGATTCTTGTGGAATGGGTACCTGGCTAGGTCCCCTTCCAACAGATATCTGTCCACTATCCTTTCCAGTGCTTTTAGCAGGAAGGACGTGAGACTGATCGCCCTAAACGATTTGGCAGCTGTGTAGTCCTTTTTTCCCACTTTGGGGATGAAGACCACTTTAGCTGACCTCCAGGTCAGGGGAACATATCCCAGTGCCAGACTGGCCACAAATATTCCTCTTAAATGCGGTAGAAGAATATCCAGGCCCTTCTGAAGCAGAGCTGGGAAGATCCCGTCTGGCTCCGCTGCTTTAAAGGGCTCGAACTCATTCACTGCCCAGACTACAGCTCCGTCCTTTACAATCTCCTCGGCAAGCCGCCAGTTAACTGGTGGCATCGGCCGCTCCGAGGGTACTGCAACGACAGGGCGTTCGCCCGGGAAGTGAACCTCTAAGAGGTGTCTTAATGACTCCTCCCTAGAAGTAGTCCAAGTCCCATCTTGCCTTCGTAGTGATCCTATTGTCTCCCTTGTCTCGCAGCTGAGTATTTTCATCAGTCTGGCGGTTTCCGGTAGGGAGTTCATTTCCCCACAATACTGCCGCCAGCTTTCTCTCTTGCTACGCCTTAGTTCCTTTTTAAAATTTCTCCTAGCCTCCTTGAAGTCGTCCCATGAGGAATCCGTCCCTCTCTTGACGGCTCGATTGTTAGCACGTCTGGCCGTCCGGTGCAGGTCATCAAGCGACCTACTCCACCATCGGGCCCTGCGTACTCCCACCGCCTTGAGTGGGCAGGCTTCCTCATATGCTGAGACTATATGACTTTCTAGGCTAGCTACCTTTATGTCCAATTCCTCTGGGGAGATAATCCTCCCCCCCCGGTTCGTCTTGAAGACTTGCCAGAGTAAGGAGATACCTCTCCCAGTCAGTTTTCCTTGGATTTCTTCGGAGGGTGTCCTCTGTCCTATCGGACCCAATCTCGAATCTAATCATCCTGTGATCAGACATCGAGATATCCTGAGTTACCCTCCAGTCAGAAATTTTTTCCATCAAACTTTGAGAGACCAACGTAATATCTATCACCTCCTGGCGGATACGGTTGATAAACGTTGGCTCTTTTCCTCTGTTCATAACCTGTAGGTTCGTCGACTCCAGGTACTCTAGTAGACCTTCGCCCCGGGTGTTGACATCGGAGCTGCCCCACACTATATGATGAGCATTGGCGTCGCATCCAATTATTAATGGAAGACCTTCATTCCTTGCAAATGTGACTATATTTTCTAATTCCTGAGTAGGCGGTAGTCGCGCGTTATCATATGGGAGATAAATACTGCTAACTACTACCTTATATTTAATATCTCTTACCTTATATTCTAGGACGACTGTTGTAGCATCCTTGGTTCCAAGCTGGGGCAGTGGCACCAACTGCAGATCCTTGGAGGCTACTATACAAGTTCTTGGTCGGTCGTCCTCTCCTTCCTTTCCGACTATCACCTGGTAGCCGGACATTCCTAATCCCCTTACTCGATTCCTAAAAACGTAGGGTTCCTGAATTAGTACCATTTCTCCAGTTTTACCTGTCAAGATGTTCACCAGTTCCCCAGTGGCATCCTGACTGTGCTGGAGATTTATTTGACTCACCCGCAATAGGTCCATGGGGGGATCTGCATGGTACGGGTTGGGTGACCTATTTCCCTTTCTCCTCGGTCGGCCTCGACATGTCGACCCCGGAAGGCCCCCTGGCGAGTGGCTCCACTCCAAGCCGATAACCTGCGTACTGTCAAAGTTACCAGCTCATAGTAGAGCACCCACCCGGCGCCCTCCAGGTGTCTGATCGTGTCTTGGCCAACCATGAAGATCAGGTGCCACCCACCAGGATCTCCTGTTGTCTCCAGATGCCGCCATGTCCCAACGTTGAGGGAGCGGTTCTGGAGAGCCAACACTCTAAGAACTCGGCTAAGGTCGACCTCTTGGCTTCTCAGCCAGAAGCCAACCCTCTCCGGCCATGGGGCATCAGCCGCTCGCAAAGCGCGGAAGCTGACGTCTCCCTCGACCAGAGTTGCCCAGTCCTCTAGTAGCCAACGTCTGGAGATTTCATCCTCGGCAGATATCAGGAACCAACCCGGTTCTACCCGGCCCGAGTTCCTGAAATGAAGTTCCGGACCCTGAGGACCCCCTTCGGGGCCCGCCATGGTCCGCAACATCTCCTCCACCAGATGTCCTCTCAGACGCTCTGCCTCTTCAGGTGTGATAGTACCAGCCTCGCGGCTAGACATTATCACGACCTGATTTTCTCTCCTGGCAGCAGAACTATAGCTGGCCAGTTGTGGTCCGGCCCCCGAAGCCCCGCAGGTTTGCAGCCCCTGTGCTTCCCCTAAGTAAGGGAGACACATGGACCGCATCACCTGCTGGCCTCAAGGGTGTCCGGACCGCCCTGGCCCGCTTATTCCGCCGCTCTGGAGGGGTGGTCTTCTCCGCGACCCTCTGCCGCTTGGAGCCCTTGGTCGGAGGCTGAGTAGTTGGAAGTCTTTGCTGACTCCCAGGTTCCTCTACCCCTCTCACCGAAGCTGGAGCAGAAGGGAGTGAGATGGGTTGCCTTTTGGCTTCCCTTCTTTCCTCCCTTCTTGCCCACCTTGCCTTAAGGCCCCTCGTGTTAGAGGGTCGGTCTCTATACGCCTGCCTACCAGTCCGGTGCTCCTGGCTTTCCTTGACGGTAAGCCTAGAACTCGGGGCCGGTTGGTTGGCGCTCGTCGAAGCAGAAGAGGCTAGAACAGAGCCCTCCAGCTCTACCGGTCGAAGTGAATCGCCCGGCACTGAACTTTTGGCCTTCTGCTCCTTCCTCCTGCTTCTGACCTTCTTCTTATAAGCCTTTCTCTTTTCCCTCTTTTTTCTGAGGGCATCCTCGGTGACTTCGTCCGTGGTAGAACCTTTCGGTCCCTCCTCAGACTCGTCACTAGGAGACCTCAGAAGATCTTCCTCCTGGTGAGGTAGCGGCTCGGTGGCCACCACCTCCACTTCTGAGCTAGGGAGCTCTGATTCAACGGGTACGTTGACTTTTTCTTCTTTTTCTGTACTTTCCATGGGTTTTGGGGGGGGGGGGTGTCTAGATGTTTCTGTGTGTAAGTGTAGGTGTGTGTGTGTATAGTGTTGATGTATGTGTATGCTTAGGCTGTCTGACTCCTCGGATTCTCCCTCCTCCCGGTGAAGCACAAGGCTAGGCTTTATCCCGGCGAGAAAGGTTGGCAGCCACTAGTGAAGCCCCCCGAAGAAAGCAGCAGGGCCCTATTCCAGGCGCCACCTGGCACTACTACAAACTCCGAGCCCCCCTACGCTGGCTATGCAAGGGTGGGCCCCTATACTATCCGGCGGCACTGGGTGTACCATCCCCAGCTTCTTTCACTGCTACCTCTCCAACACGATCCCAATCCAGGAGCCCCGCCTCGAATCTCCCCCCTGGAAGAGGACGAACCCCGGAGTCTTTCTGACCAAGCATTTGTGTGTAGGTGTAAGGTGTATATGTGTGTGTGAGTGGATCTCTCTTAGTCTGGCTCCTCCCCTCGGCCTGTCCGGCATGGGAGTCCCTGCCGGTAGCTAAGCTACCGCCGGCATAGCCCTCAGTTCATTAGAGCACGCAAGCCCCCCTCACCGCGAGCAAGGTGAAGATCCTTCGGGGGCATTATAGTATAGCCATACTGTTGGCCTAAGAGCATACCTAAGATTTTAACATCTCCACATAATATCCAGTTGTGGTCTGCATATTTCACCTTTTCAAGTAGGAGTTTCAAATCTTCATATCTTTCTTTTAAATGAACAGAGTGTGCAACCGGGACTGATGCGTATATATTACCATTATGCAACAATACACCCTTTAAACTCCTTTTAGATGAGTCTATGAACAACCTCCAGTCATTGGGTTGCTAAATGGATGCTCCTAACTTGTTACCAAGCCTGGAACATCATGACAGTAAACAAGGGATCCCTCTTGACCAAAGTATTCTAAAAATTTAGTTTCACGTTTTCTATAGAATGTCGTTCCTGGAAGAAGTAAATTCTTTTCACTTAGTCTAGATCCCAAAAGTTCAGCAGACTCTTTTGAAAGTCCTAAGGCATGAATTAAATAGTTTAGTTCATTCTGAGTAAAAAGCTGAGGCTGAGTACTTTGTAATGAAAAGTCTTCATCCGAATCTTCAATTTTTAATTGCGAATCAGAATCAGACGACAAAAGAGTATAATTCTCTGGTACAGCAGGTACAGGTACATCTGGCCCATGTGCTACTGGCCTTATTGCTGATGGAAGGTTCGGATAAAATATATTCTTTTATTTTTAGTAATAAAGCCACTTACGTCACACAAGCAAAAGTAACAATCTTCTGCATGATTGCTGGGTTCCCGCCACACCATTGATATGCCGAAAGGTAAGGATTTCTTTTTTATTTTGAGTCCACTTCCGTAACGATTCAACACATGTATGATAAGCTCTGTGTGGCTCCCATGTTTTGTCTTGGTCTCCAAGCGTTACACCAAAGTACACATGATAACTTCTTTTCACGAATTCCGTAATATTTCTTTGTCTTTTTTTAACTGTATATGAACTACAAGTGTAACAAAACACATCGGCGCTGTTTTTACAATGTCTTGAGGACATGACGAATTTTTAATAACTTTATCACGCTATTATATACTGTAAGCACACGTTCAACCACAGTTAACTTACTACTGACTGCTATATGTGCTTTTCGAATAATATGTGTATATTCTGGTTTTAACTAGAAACGTCTAGATTAAAAGGCAGAGGTCCTTAACAATTTTATTTTAAAAAGATATGTATTAATTACTAATAATGTCGTTATGTATGTTTAGAGTAAACAGTGTGTGACACGAAAACTAATAATACTGCAAAGTTCAGAACGACTTACTTACTCTAAAAATGTAAAAAAATTGTAGACCCCTAAAACCATGCAGGCCTGTGTAATTTATTTAAACTTAGGCCAGTAACCGGTCTATGAAATGGCGAATGCGCTAATGTTAGAGCAAATTATAAATAATAAAAATTGAATAGTAGAAGCCGTTACTTTGTGATAATCAATCATAATGATAGAGTAAAACACTTTACCTTGATTTTTAGCACTGTTTTTTATTAAATAAGCCGAACTAAATTTGTAAAATTTCCGTACTCATTTGCAGTTTAAATAATTAGATAATCCGGTCAACTGCAAAAATTCTTTTATGTCGTCATTCAGTCGTTATGATCCGTTTAAAAATGGCATATTAAGTATTGAATCTGCAGTAACGTTTGTTTACAATAAAAAACAGTGATTAAAAAGCAAATTAAAGTGGTTTATTCTATCATTATAAAGAATAAGTTGTTGGTTCTTAAAATATTATTTTTACTTATAATCGCCAGTGATCCGTCCTTAAAAAAATTATTAGTTAATGAGGCTTATATCTAATCAAAATAAATCAAAATTTCATTAGAATATTTTTGGAAAATACTTTGCATATAACCGTTCGTCAACAAGGTCGAGATGGTTGATATATTCTTTACTCTTTACAGTAGATAAAAAAAGTTCAGATGAAACTTGAGGGAAGTCCAAAGGACAACAAATAATGTTTGAATTTAATAAATTAGTTCTTTATAAGTTTTAAATGAACGAAGTGTGAGTTTTCCGAATTTAGATATCATGAATGAATCATTGACATTTGATTCAAAATTATTTGACACAAATTTGAAACGCTTTTAATTTTTGTACTTTATTGCGTACTAGTAAAGTAAGTACTTACAATTAATTTTTCTAGTAAGAAAGCGTAAATACAATTTATTATACCGGGAAGAGTGGAAATTTGTTTCAAACTATTTGTGAACATCCCAATAAATGCCACCTACGATATCTATATTCGGAAAACTCACACTATGTTCATTTAAAATTTATAAAGAACCGATTTATTAAGTTTTAAATTGTATATAGTTTTAAATAGATGAAATACAGAAAAAACCAATTCCTTCTGTTATATCTGGATTCTATAAAGTACATAATTTATCCCATAATGCATGGTTCATTTAGGTATAACTATTGGTTAATAAAATGTATATAGCATTAAAAGCTCTATTTAATTATGCAAAATACGTAGTGAAATTCATTAAAGAAATAATCGATTTATGACGATATTTTCACGTTATTGAAATATACACACCTCATACAAATAAATGCAATTTTTAAATATCTACATGACGGTATCTAGCATTTGACAAAAAAAAGTTGGTTTAATCTGTGGTAATATGGCTAATGAGAATTTTATTCGTAAGGTCTGAAGATGTTAAATTTTCTTAAAAGGACTGATAAATTGGCAACGCTATAACTGAATTTGAATAACATGTTCACAAATAAATCGAATAAGGATATGCAAAACTATATAATTTCATTTAAAAAAAATTAACTTTGGTATGTTACTTTCGATAGAGGGCACCATCTTAATCAATTTTCATTATTAAAATATTCCCTATTCGATTTTAACCTGTTGTAGTGTATGTATGTGTTTTTAAACAAAAAAAGCACGTTAATTTTAGAGTTTTAGTACAAAGTCAATCTATTAGATACAAAATTTATATATCTTACATTTACTTACTGTTTTGGCCGTTTATATTAAAACACTCTGTATAGCGATTATTCTTTTTATTCGAGTGTTTTTGCCGCAAAAAACTCGCCCTTTCTTTTCTGCCGAGAGACGGACAGAAAAGAAAGCATTCGCATAAATGTGAGTAAAACCAACGGTTTAAAAACGCATAAATTCATCCGCAATTAAATAGTGTTTAGAAGAAAAATATTGTGCATTCTAAAAATTGAAGTGTGTTCGCTCATTTAGCTTGTTCCAAATTTCCTTCCTTTACCTTTTTCCCACTACACGAGTGAGACACATACTAATGATTAAAACTGCCGTTAAGGGTAAGTCATTTTATACTTTATCTTCAAATCCATACAGTCTACTAAAATTCAAATACACCACACTTACTTTATTCATTTACTTTTGACTATGTTGCAAAACTATTTTAATTTTGACTACCCTGGTTTTATTTGTAAAAATATATAAAAATAACCCTCTATCTTTTCACACAATTCAGTTCATTTAATTTTACATAATTCTCTATTATAATCAAACTAACGTAATCTTTATCATTTTAAATAATTTCAATCTTTCATGTAAACAAATTTTATCAAAAAATTTTTTGGTCATCTTGGCATTCTGCAACTTTCATTTGAACATTTTTCATATACTGTAAATAGTAAAGGGGATATCAACTATCGCAACCTTGTTAACTCCCACTGTTATATGCAAAGTAGTCTCCAAAAATATTCTAATGACGTTTCAATTCGTTATCTTGTTTAGATAGAAGCCTCATTAACTAACAACTTCGATAAAAATGGATCACTGGATCATTGAAGCAATAACTTATTCTTCACAATTTCCGCTAACATTAGCGCATTCGCCATTTTATAGACTAGCTACTTATATAATTTAAAATAATCAAGAGTTTTTCCATTTCATATTTTAAAAAGTTGTTCATTTATTACCAAAATATAGAAAATTTGTAACACTATAAAACTGCAAGTGCAAACCAGCCCTTTAAAATCATTATAATAAGAATAATAATAATATAATAATAATAATGGCATCTGATCCCTCACGGAGTCGCGCCGGCGCATTAACTACAGCCACTCCCCACATCCCGCAGGGTTAGTGTCTGTAGATACCAGAATCGTGTGTCCTAAGCAGACGGAGAGAACCCAGAATGACCGCCTTCTGCATTTGGCCTGCCAGCTACTCGGCTGACTTTTGGCAGGCCGGTATGATCTTCAGTTTCGAGACCAGCGTAGGATTTATCCTTCCGAATACACCGTTTATTAGGGCGACCATTTTGATCGAATAGCCTGGGTACAGCACTTAGAGCTGGTACCGGAGATCGCGATATTTAGTCCGTTTCTCTTCCTCCTTCAAAGTAATGTTTTTCTCTGCAGGAACTCGATGACATACGTCACTTTGAGTTGATGGTCGAGGAGGGCTATGTCAGGCTTGTTGACTTGAATTAGTCTGACCGTTGGGAACGAGGAGTTCCAGTAAATCCGGCTTTTTTTCGTTCTTGACAACGGACTCAATATCTCCGGGACGTAAAGCAGCACTGGTGTCTCGTTTACCCTATACGAGAACCTTAGATGGTAGTATAGCACTCATAACGCCGCGTTATGTCGGTGGATGTAGGCCGAAATCGCATATATAGGGCATGCAGAAAGTAAGTGCATGAGCGATTTCCAAGGTGTTGATAACACCATCCTGGCAGGCCATAATGAATCCCTCGGTCTCTGACTTAAGCCCGTGCGACCTTAGAAAGGCGAATGTTAGTCTGGTCGATAAACCTAGCGTTTCTATGTTCTTATAGAAGACACCATGTTGGGGTTTATCAACATGCTGCCGAAACAGTTTTTCCTGTTCAGCAGCTCTAATTCGGGTTTCAGACGATTTGGCTGAAATTCAGTGACTGACTCTACATCAGTACTCCGCCGGCCTCCTCGCCTGATGTCAAATGTGAGACCGAATTTGTCTGCTGCTTTTTTGTTACCTTGAAAAAATCCTGCTCCCACAGAGCTGGTAATTGCCGCGGTGGGACTGCGGCTGGCTGTTCTTCCAGCTGAGGGGGTGCCGTTACGTAACCTATCCTGAACAAGAAAGATATTTGATATCTCAGGTGTTGTTGAGAGAAGGCGCGATGCTCTGGATGCATTTCGCGCCAAAGTACATGCAATCGCGCCATGTATCCCCTTCGCTCAGGTTCGCTACTATTGCGGCAGCTCAGCAAGTCGTTCTTTAGGTCCCTCGTCCTCTTAAAGCGTCTATGTACAATTGCATTATCGTCATCGTTTGGACCGTCCGGTAAGGCCCCTCCCATCTGTCCTTGACCTCCATCCGACTGAGGTCGATTGTGAGGGGCCTGTCTTCTCTTAGTTGTTAGTACTCTTAATTATCATTATTGTTATTGTTATTATTATTATTATTACTATAATATTTGGTCTTATCTCATTTATTAAAAGAGATACGAACAAAATATAAATTTCCAGATTTTTAAAGGAGAAAAATATTAACTTTCGCTACATATTTTGAACCTTCCCAAGATTCACTAACAAAGCAACATAAAGCCAATTCTGAATTTTTTTGAATATACCCTACGATGGTAAAACCACTCTTAACATTTGCAGTCTTGATGTGGTAACACTCATTGGGTTCTCCATTATTATGTCCCGCTTATGTTAAGTTCAAAAATTAGCTTGTTTAGGGACAACAGGAGCAATGAGAACTACCCCAACAGTTGCAATTGAAACAATTCTGGTCCTAACGCTTTTGAAATTTGAAGTGGAACTTGCAGCCAAGAAAACAACTAATAGACTGTTTAAAAATGGAATGTGGATTATATGACAGGTCAGGAATATACAAAGGCTCTAGCTCTCTCTGGTAAGAGATCAGGTCGGCAGCCTACTTACTCCACACAATTATGTTTCAAAAATTCAGGAGGGACTGGTGCTGGCAAACAATTAATGCCGTCTATGATATGTTCGGAAAATTCACATTTAGTTCAATAATTTAAACATGGAATGGAAACTTAGTCAAACTGACATTTTAAGATCTATATCTGGATATCTAGAAACTAGATGATTTGAGGAGCAGACTTTCTATATGCATTTTGTTCGTTATTTGTAATTTTCAAAAATAAAGAAAAACTGTTACAGGCTTGTGGATTAATTTATCGAGGAAGCAAATATCGCAAAAAATGCAATAAAAATCATATAATCATCGTACCAGATGCAAACAATTTATTGTTGATTATTTTCAGAAAAAACTCAAAAATATTTTGAATAAACTGCATTTAGTTTGTCATTTTGGGACAAACTACATTTTGTTGGCTACACAAAATAACTGTACAGACTTGGTAATGAGGCTGTACAAGACATAATAAGATAGAGAAGTATTAGTAAGAATTTGCAGAACTATATTGTTATTGTTTATAATTTATAATTAAAGAATGATTTTACTGTCATTTATGTTGATGATATATCTGTATCAGTTTCAGAGGATATTCCGCAGGACACGTGAAACAGAAATGACAAATGATTATTTTTTATTAACATCAATTTATAAATTTTAGTCAATTATAGTATTTGTTAGTGTAAGTAAATTGTAACGTAAAATAACCACAACTATATTTTTTTAAATATTGTATTAATTGTAGTTCTCTGATGATGGTGTAATAAACCGAAACGTTAGAAAAAATAATAAAATCAGTTATACCTGACCAAAATCCCCCAAAAAAAACTATCAGATATTGTATTTCTCTTATTGTGACAAATCAAAGATATTATATTATATGGTCCTACAGATGAGTAAATTGTTTGACTGATTAATTATTTATTAAATAAATCTCTGCGCCAAAAGGATTAGTCAGAGATTGGTTTTTAAAAAAATGTTTTTCCCTATCAAAAGTATGATATGGACAGGCATGAAATAACTATATTATTAAATGCGATTTTGCAAAAATTGTTTCAAATGAAAGTAATAACATTCCAAAACGTGAAGTTTTTTGACATATAATATTTTACATTTAATAATTACATTTTCAGGTTAATATTTTCTTGTTGTGACATTCTTTGAATAGGCAACATTTTCTTCAAAACGCAACCTCTGACTAATCCCTTTGACGTAAGGTTAATTTAACAAATTTTTTGAATAATTTCTGGACAGTGGTTTAGTATCCAAAATAGGTGCGAAGAATATTTTACTAATTGAAAATAATTTGAAAATATGATCCACTTGTTCTCCTACAACTTTTACCTGAAATAACTTTATGTAGTATAAATAGTAAAATATATATTGCTCACCGCAACCTTATTGACTCACTCTGTACATAAAATTTAAACAATGCAATTTGATTGAGGAAATTTAAATACTCTATATTTAGACGCTTGTATATTTTTCAATAGCACAATGGGCAAAGGGCGCATATTGTTCTCCATTGAACGTTACTTCCAATTTCGAATGATTATTAACATTATTGTTGCCCCTAGTATTCATTAATATCTCGCCGTCAGTTAGGGTGCAAAGTTTATTTCATTAAACGTCACTTAATTTCTTCATAATGGTGGTCATCAAAGAGTGTTGTCAATTCAGCTCACGCACATTCTACTCATAATAACATAATCAACCTTAATAAGCTAATTTTTTTAGTGAAAGCACGAAAATACACTACCTATTATAAAAATTATATCACACATAATATAAATTATCCACTAAAATGTAACTTTCAAAATGTTGTTTTTTCTCAATTTTCAATATAAAAAAGCGTGTTCCTATTTTTGAGCTTTTTAGTGTATAATGAGCTATTTTAAACCATTTTAAGCCAAAATTGCTTTTTTTTTTTCATATGTCTTTCGATGCAAACAGCCACAGTCGAACTGATCCAACTAATAAAAGAAAAGATGAATAATAAGGAATATATAATAGGTATATTCTTCCGAATTATTGCGAGCGTTCAATACGTTAAACTCTATATATTTAATCATGAAACTAAATGCGTTAGGTGTACCGGGTCTCATTTAATAACTGGCTAATATCTTACATGACCAACAGAAAGCTAGCAGTGGAAATTGAGAAAGAAATGTCAAGTATCTATGATGTTGAACTTGGAACACCACAAGGAGGGATCTTGAGGCCACTTCTGTTTCTGCTGTACATAAATTATTTACCAGATTATATCTCAGAAGGAAAAGTCTTCATGTATGCAGATGACATTACAGTGGTGGTGTCAGAACCTAACCGAATAAAGCAATTTACAAAGTTAAAACGGTGCTATAACAATTTTCAAGCTGGTGTGAAAAAAATCACCTCGTTCTAAATTCCAAAAAAAACAATCATTGTTGAATTTTTGAGAAAATTTAGATCCCCAGGTAATCATAATTTTGAACTTCAAAATCAGATCATAAATGTCGACAGTAGCGCTAAATTTCTCGAATAGTATTTAGATTCAAAATTACTCTGGGACGTTCAAATTGAACATGTCTGTGGGAAATTAACAAGGCTTATTTCGCGATATTTTCATTACGACGATGCTTAAATAAAGAATGTCTAAAAAACGTGTACTATGCACTCGTGTACTAGGCTATAAGTTATAATATAATTGGAAGTAAAAGGGTATTTGTATTACAAAAAAAGAATAATCCGTCTAATGTTTGGTCTAAATAACCTTGTATTTTGTAAGGCTACGTTTAAAAAAGATACCAACTTTTACTTCAATATGTTTGTTTAAAATGCTAACTTATATTTATAATAACAAATACAAAATCCAACAAGGGACAGATGTGCATGAATAAAGCACCAGAAATAAAAATAATTTCTACATATTAAATTTTTGTACAGAGGCATACAAAAAATCATCTTATTACGCAGGTTGCTATTACTATAATCTCCTTTTCACTGATAAAAGATTTTTCCACAGCTAAACAATTCAGAAACGAAATAAAAAAAATTCTAATTGGCAACTGTTTCTATGAAATAAAAATGA